>JAJJMC010010584.1:4669902-4857155 GCA_023531435.1 Papaver californicum
GAGAGACCAGAAACGAAAGAATCAAAATCCAGAAAAATGCTCGTGATGAAGAAGATGAAGAAATCGTTGCTAAAAGGTTGACGTTTCCATGGAAAAAATGTTGAAGATTTTGTTGCTAAAGCTTTTAACTTTGCAACATTTATCTTCATTTGCAACGTTTATCTTTAGTGAAACATTTTTCCCTCTATAACAGTGAGTCTGTAATGCTTATAAACGTTGTGAATTTCCTGTTTTTCATTATTTTCGCTCTTTTTCATCATTTGTAAACACTTTGAGCCATGAATCATTATTTTGAGCAACTGATTAATATGACGAGCTAAACCCCTTTGCTGAGGCGATGGAGGAAGCCATTGTTCCAAGAAAAGTGGTATATTTCTATTCTAATTAGGTTTTGCAATTTCTTTTATGATTATTTGCTTTGATTAAAAAATTGATTTAAGGATTTTTATTAAACAATTGTGATTTCTTTGATAGAGCATGCTTAGCCTAGGGTTTTTGATGTTCAATGCTTTCTATTTACAATTGTTATTTTGAAAATCTACTTTTGCAATATATTAAAATCACTTTAAATGTAAAGAATTGCATGAATATTGATTAGATTGAATCACTTTAATTGTTTAATGGTGAAATCCATAACCTCAGTATTTTTGAATATTATTTTTATCTTTTCTGTATATTTTTTAGTTTAAAAATTAGTTTATTAAATCTAAAATCAATCTTCACAAGTTCGAGAGTTTGAAACCCTTTCTTACCACCATCTACAATCCACATAAATTTTTGGCGCGCTGTCGGAGACTTGTTTTTAGATTTTTTTTAGTTTTAATTAGGTTAATTAGTTTAGTTAGATATTTATTTATTTATTTATTTTTATTTATTCTATTTTCCGTTTTGGTTATTTTTCTTTGTATTACAGGTTTTGGATCAAAAAGAAATTGGATCCAAAGATTATATTGATTGATTAAATACTTGGAGTCAAAAACAAATCGAAAAGAACGGAAAAAGAAGACAAGACTTTTTTTTAGTTAATTTATTTTTTATTTTTTAGGGTTTTTATTTTTCTTTTTAGAAAACTGTATTAGGAAATTCTTATTATTTTTGTAATTATTTTAGGTATTTTTTTATTTTTTCTTATTCTTGGACTTTGGACTTTGGACTTTTGAACTTTATTATTAGTTTTTAAGCCCTGCAGAAGGGTATTTAAATATAAACTGCAACAGGGAAGGAAGACAATTACGATATTGTCTCGCCCCTCGGGTTCGTACACTGACACATGAGTTGGTGGCCGAAGTCGACTTCAACCGATTCATCCCCCGTCTGGTACGGGAGGTAAGACTCTAACCACCCACGAATCCTCTGTCATTGGGTTTTCTGTATTCCTTCGTAATGTATATATGTTGAGGACTTGAATACGGAATTTACTTTTATAGTAAATGGCAGAAACCAGCCATATAAGATAAGGGTTCGGATTTCATCACCGTATCCTTTCTCCCCGACTTAGGAACACGTTACCTACGCGAACCTAAGCCTAAAATTTGACTAGAAAGAGACCTATATGGTAACGAGCTTAATTGGAAAGTCATTCAAAAGGACTGTATTGGTTACTCAGTTAGCCTAACACAAAGTTCAGGAAGATTATTTTAAGTAGATTCGAGACACCTTGTAACCCAAGGAAACGTTGCCAAAGAGGCAGGGTTATCAAAGCTCCTTAGAGCTTATCATGATTTTGTTCGACTTAACCTAATTCAGATCGTTCTAAGATATTTGCTAAAACTGTAACTAGTTGCCTTTTGGAAGAATAGAAGTTGGTCGAGAAACAATCTAAGTGGAGCCATCATGCTTTTTTTTTGCTAGATTCAGTAGGTTTGATTTGGTTGAGTCAGCCTTGTTTGTGTTTATTTAGAACCCCTTCCAGTAGGATTTACTTTTAGAGTTTATTTTTGTAAATATATTAGGAAGTTTTTGTTAGAAAATGTCAAACTGGTATTATGAGGACAATTACAATGAATATCCGACTGAAATTTCAAAATAGACATTATCCGTACTATCAACATGGTATGGATAGTAGTCGGGACCACCACCAACCTTATGGAGGTTATTGCTCATACCAGGGTGATCACAATTACTATTCATATACACACCCGTCTTATGATGACCCAAATATTTCTCTAGAAGAATCAAACTAGCAATCTAGTACTCCTTATGATCCATTTGTTTCTCTAGATAATTCCATCAAGGAGTTGACTGAGGATACAAGAAGGTTCGTATTAAGTATGGGGGAACAATTAGTAGTCCAACTCTTTCTCCAGAAGAATCACACGAGCAGTTGCGATCTAGTACTCTTTATGATCCATTTGTTTCTCTAGATAATTCCATCAAGGAGTTGACTGAAGATACAAGAAGGTTCAGATTAAGTGTGAGAGGAACAAATAGAGTCCAACTCTTTCTCTAGAAGAATCGCATGACCAGTTGCGAACTAGTACTCCTTATGATCCATTTGTTTTTCTAGAAGAATCCCTCAAGGGGTTGACTGAGGATACAAAAAGGTTCGTATTAAGTTGGGGGGGGGGGGGTGGACAAATAGTAGTCCAACTCTTTCTCTAGAAGAATCCCTCAAGTAGTTGACCGAGAATACAAATAGATTTACATTAAGTGTGAATGAAAGTCTTGCAAAGAATAATATTGCTTAAAATGATCTTAATTTCCAATATAGTGCTACCCTTGATAATTATTCACCTAGTCAAGAGGATGAGGATAAAATTGGTAACACTACCTATTTAGACGAGGTTCAAACATCTTCATATTATTATGATGATGACGATAGTATGACGAAGAACTTGAAATATACAGGTAGAGTGATCAAGAAATTTTCACTCTGATTGTACTTCATGATGATAATGTTATTTTTAGTTCAAATCCAAGTAACTTTAATGATTATTCACCTATTCAAAAGGAAGAGGATTTGACTAGAGATACCACTATTTTAGACGATGTAGAATTTTCTTGTTTTGAAGCCGATAATGGTTTAGAGGAATGTGTTTGTTCTGAGATTAGTGATTTAGAGTCTAACGATTCGAAGATAATAGTCTCTGACAAAGATGGTAGACTCTTAGAGAATTTTAATGTGATAGAGGATGATTTGATTCAGGTTGATAAAATAGTTTCCTCAGTGGATTTTGTTGTCCTAGACACCCAACCTTTTCAGGTCCCAAAGGCTCAAATACCAGTGATCTTAGTTCGTCCCTTTTTAGCTACATATAATATCGTCATCAATTATAGAAATGGAATAATTAATTTTTATTTTGGTAACATGACTATTGAACTGAATCTATTTAGTATGAGTAGACAACCTTCTTGTGAGATCTCTGGTTTAGAAGAAGTGAACGTAACTAGTACTTCAGTTAAGAAATCTTTACCAGACACTTTGTTAGAAGATCCATTAGATAAATGCCTAACCCACTTTGGGTTTGATGTTGACGATGATAATGCTATTAATGAGGTGAATAATTTGTTAGATTCTGCACCTTTGATGGACACTTATAATATATGGAAAGCTAAGTTTGAACTTTTACCAGTTTATAAGTCTACCTTATTTCCTTCTCTAGAGGAAGCTGAGTGTAGTTCTGACCTTAAGGACCCTATAATCCAACCAACAGTTTTTATTCCATCTGAGAATAATGTCCACCTTAAGTTTTGGGGTATCGATGATTTGTGATTGTCAAGTATCCCTGCTTAAAGTCCCTAACTTGGGACTTGACATATGCACCTCTACAATTTTTCAAGATCATCTTCAAACTAGATTCCCTAATCCTGTTGTTGTCCAGAAAAAAGTTCAGTTGTTAGAGACCCACCTTCTGGTTGATGTGGTCTACCTAGGAAATAATACCAAGATTGACTTTGTTTTCCCACCAATTTTTTTTTTCTCCAATTGTGGGAACGTTTGAATTTCAAATGTGTCAGTTATTAAGTTTTGAGACTAAGCCTAATTACTTTAGGAGATTAGAATCGACAAATTTGCTTAAGAATGACCACTATTTTCATAGTAGTCAATTGTGTGGGTCAAATCTGATTGACTTTGAGGATCCATAATTATTCAGGTTATCATTATGTGCCTTAAATTTATTATTTGAGTTTTTCCCGACTCTACAACCTGATTCTCCGGATCCTGCCTATGAGGAAATTCAACCTAAAGAGATTTATCTAGACCCTTTCATAGAGCCCGAACCTGAACCTCAACGAGATGTAGTTGTCTTAAACAAGACACTAGATAGGGATAAGGTTGTACTCTGCTTGTTCACTTTCTGGGTCTGTTGCAGTTTCCTTCTATTTTAGATAACATTATGTTATTCAGATGACCCACAGTTGTTCCGACTATTGCGATATGATTTTATGAGGTGACTAATTCTTTCTTAGTATGGCTGAAGACTTTAAACTTAGCACTTCTTGGGAGGTAACCCATGCTCATGCTACACGGTAATATCTTTCCTTAACTCATTTCCTTCGATTGGTAACAGTTTCTCCTTGTTCATATATATTAAATCATTCATCTTTAGAACATTGAGGACAATGTTAGATCTAAGTTTGGGGGTAAGGGAGAAACTTTTTAGTGAAAATTAAAACTCTAAAGTCTAGAAACTTGTGAACAATTCAGGATGACACTAACCATTCTAGGTAGATGGAAACTTAGCTCTTTTTCTATAGGAATTGGTGCGCCAACTAAATGGTCTATTCATGAAAGGATGCCTATCTCTGGTGTTAGAAATAACATGATAGTTGTCACCATATCTCGGAGTCTACTTCTACCATATCGCCTTCTATTTTTATTTTTGTAATTTTTGTGTTCTCTAAGTGATTTGGTTGGGCACCATTATCAAATTGTTATCACCGCCAGGATGAAGTAGTGTGTTTCAGATCAAGCTCCATCATTGTATTATTTAGACCATTTCTCAAAAAAAAAAAAAATCGAGTATTGACACTTTGATGGCAATATATGTGTGTTCTCCCTGTCTCCGTCGCCTAAGCAAGCGTGGAACGCAGGATCCATGAGAACTATCATGTGATATGCTGATAAGGAGCATGCGCTTGAATTCATTTGATCCAATCACGTTTTCAATACATTTAAAATAAATATTTTTTTTATATTCAATAAATCGACCGTTGGGACTCTTGTATATACTAGATGAGTCAATATTAGGAGTAAGACTAGTGGGAGCGTATCTCAATCCATTAGGATTCATCTTTGAAGCAACCTTCAGACAGATATTGGAAACACCGTTCACATCAGTCAACATGTGCAAACTTTGGAGCTAAGTTTCCATTTACCTACAATGGTTTGTGTCATCCTGAATTGTTCACAAGTTTCTAAATTTTGGAGTTTCTTATTAGCATCAATTTTCAGAAACTCTACCCACAAACCTAAATCTAACATTGTCCTCAATGTTTCAAACTGTGTAACCTAGAATGGCATGCAATAAATATAAATAGGAGAAACAAATATAAATCAAAGAGAAAGGATTGGAAGATTTTTCACCTGATTGATACAAGAAAAGTAATATTCTCTGTAACATACATCAAACGATTGTAATAACAAAGAACACTGAAAATGAAAATGAAAATAAACAAAAAGTCTAAAGAGAAAAAAATAATAATAAGAATCTACCTACTGGATATGTACAGAAAGGATCTCCATAAATTAACAACCTGAAAATTTGGGGATCAACCCAGAACACAATATATACAACCAATGACAGCTTTACACTTGTGTTATGACAACGTTGAGATGCTGAAACTATCAAAAATAGAGGATTGCCCCTAAACAAATTTTTACTACACCTGGGAGTGCATAAAGAACATTATATGGGGGATAATATTGGGGTTTGGGAAGTATCAATCGGTTCATGCACGGTGTTAGGAACAGACAAGTCCTCTGGGTACTTGGATATAAAGTAATCCAACTAAACTTTTGAAGCACACAATTCTAACCCTGAATTAGGTAACTTTTGGAAGTATAAGGGGTCTACAAACAACCTCTAAGTAGGGTGTATGATTTTTTGAGATATATTCATCGATGTAATTAGGAAAATCATCCAGACAATCATCCACAAGGTCATTTATATACTCTGTCCGGAACAGAGAGTCACTATAAAACTGATCATCATCAGCATATAATCTCTGGCGTTCAAGAACACTTAATCTTTGATCCAAACTTGGCGGTATGGTTTATAATACTTCTCATATATCGTTTTATGTGATTCTTGACTTACCATATGTGAAAAATCAAGCTTATGGTATTGGGGTTGATACTCATCTGAATAACTACACATATCGAAACGACGTGGATTTGAGCTTCCATACCTGAGATGATTATAAGAAAGAACTTCCTTATGACGTGACCAATACATATAATCTCCAAGTGTCATCTTAGATGACGTCTCCTGAGAAGGAGTCATCATCCTCAGAAAAGTACCTGAAAAGAAATACTAAAACAAAAAACAAGTAAAAAGAAAAAAAAATAAAAAAAAAATTTTTTAAAAAAAAAAAAAAAAAAAACAAAAAAAATAGAACCTAAACTACGATTAGAAAATCAAAAGTACTAACTAAAATATTCCACAACCGCTCCCCGCAGTGGCGCCAAAAATTGATAGAATTTGGAAACACCTATATAAATAAACCGCTATCGCACGACGTCTACAATGTAGAAGCGGAAAATACGGGTCGATCCCACATGGTGCGGGGACAATACTGTAATCAATATCGCTAATTGACTAACCAAAAACAATATTTTTGGGATTTTTTTTCAAGAATGCAAATGAAACAATTAAGTTAAACTAAACTAATAATATAAGTGCACTGTGAGAATCGGTAACTAGGGTTTTTAGTATCCACCACTATTTCTATTCAAATACTGAAATGAAACATAAATCTTGAATATTTATCTATTGTTCGTTCTATCGATATCACCTATTATATACTTAGAGTCGCAAATATCACTAGAACACCCTAAGCATGGCACATCAAAAGGCTAAACCCAAGCATGCACCATTAAATTGTGTTAGCGAGAAATTATACAAAACTAAATATTGGCTCACAAATAGTACTTGCAATTCTAAGCATACCCCATCAAAGAAATTAACCCAAGCATAGAATATCAAATAATAATACAAATATATTTGCGATCCAATTAATTATGTGCATAAGTTACTGTATTGTACAGAACCGGTGAAGCAACAACTAATTTCATCATTAAATCAATAAACGATATCAAGAATTAATTATATTGAAATCATAATAGTCTATCACCAAATAATTCAAATTAATTGGTCTAATACTCAAAGTGTTTCAACAATAAAACCCTAGCTACAATGGAATCAGAACATAGCTATGGGTTTCTTAAAACCCATTAAAACAAATAACAAAAAGTAGAGATTAAAAGATTAAACCCTTATTCACTGTCTCTTCAACTTCTGACTTTTTGTATTTTTCTCTATCTCGTTCTCTGTGTATATCCCTTTCACTCCTTACTACCGACCACAGCTGACGCCTCCACCTTCTCTTCCCAGACGTCCGCCTTCTTCACCAACACCCAAAAAGAAGTCTCCCTTCTACTTTTTATCTCTCACTTTTTATTAACTTCCTCATACTGACCGAGCCCCCACTTCTCTCTTCTTGGTTTCCGCCCAGTCCGAAACTATAAGAAAGTCCACCTACTATCCGCTTCGTCAACAGCCAACTCCACCAGCTAAAGACTAAAAGAATTTACCGTCCAACCAAAACTTCTTACAGGGGGGTAGTCAATTGTGATTTATAAAGACTTATAGAGAATTCTTAAATATGTTGTTAGTCAATTGAAATTTCCAGAGAGTTTCCCAAACTCTCTTGTTATTGGATAAAGACTTTTTCCAAGTCTTTTAAATTCTCTCAAACTCTCTTGTTATTGGATTAAGATTTGTTAAAAGTCACTCAAACACTCTTTTTATTTGATTAAGACTTCAAAATCATTGATTTGTTACTTATTGGGATTTTGGGAGACTTTTTTGATGAAAATAGGCATGAGCAAAATCTCTCCCTTATAGGTGATATTTTGAGAGACTTGAAAATTTGGGTAAAACAGATATAATCCAAAGGTCCTCATTCCTCAGCCTTATCGGATGATCAAAATCCATCCACGACTATTCCTTCTTATTTCTTCTTCTTCATTCCTCCGCCTTTCTTTATACCACGGCTAACCTCTAGAAGAAGAAACAAAAAGAACTCATGTGTATCAACTATTCCAACCTCCAGAAACCCAAACCGAAACCGTAAATCTAGGGCGTAGTACTATTTCCAAGTTGGTTCTTCCACCCTTGTTATTTTCTCTCATTTTTGTTTTTTCACTCCTTCAGACTGCTGTTGCACTATGTTTAGGTTTCTTGTAACCTGCATTGCAACAGAAATCCAAATAAATACTTCGTATATAGTTTCTAACCTTTGAATGAAAAAAAAAATCATTTCCGCAAGCTTGCTTTTCATTTTTCACAAGATTGCACAAAAAATTCTTAAATGATACAGTGATTGAGGTTTATTTTTTGATCAAATATAGTTGGAGTTGACAAAAACATAAATACCTCTTCACTTAGAACCAAAAGTTGCTTGCTTTTGAGATCCAGTTGGACCTCACACTTCTCAATTTCTTTACATTCCTGCTCGATTTCATTCCTTTGAGTATGTAGCTCACCCATCAATGTCTGATTCTCCTATATAATTCTCTGCATTCTTCTCATTTCTGAAATAAAATTAAGATCATTGTATGAGGTGATAACTAAATAAGAAGGCTAACTAAAAATAATGTATTCGAATAGAATGCATTAAAACACCATTAGAATGTAAACATGAATTAGAATCTGACGTTATATTCTGGAACATTGTTACCTTCAAGATAAGCTTCATTTATTTGATTTCTTTCTTCCGTCATTCGTCTAAGGGACGTAGAGAGCTCAACATAGGCTTGATTTATGTGCTCTCCTTCTTCCTTCATTCCACTAAGGGACGTAGAGAGCTCATCATAGTCTTGATTTAGGTGATCTCTTTCTTCCTTTATATTGGTCGAAGGTAACAGCTTCACAAACATTTTCTTCACATACTAAAACTAGCACAACATCTTTTAGAATTGTTGTACTTTCTTTATTGAAGCATTTCAAATAAACTGACACTTGCATAAGCATTAAAAAAGGACTAATGTGGCTTGTTTAACCATCCCAATTATAGCTACAACTTATTGATTTGATAGTAAATACAGTGTTGAACTGATTAATTAGTTAGTCCTCCTGTAATTCCATATAACCTCTGTAACAGTGCCCGAAGTTGGACTAAGATTTCCCATCTTAACCGTAGCTGCTGCGAAATCAGCCAGAAACCTAGCATTGTTTTGACTGTATGTTCTAACCATAGTGAAGAATTCAAGACTGTTATATCCACGATCAACAAAATCGCCCTGCATCGAAAGAAGATATAATGTCAACCACATATACTGAAAACGAAAGAAACAAAAAACAAAATAGGAATCAACAGCCTATCCTGAAATGTTTTACCAAGAAGCCACACTGTTATATTCGTTGGTTCTTATTTCATAATATTACGTCTTTCAGCACAAAAAAAGTATAACCTAGAAAAACAACCATCGTGTAAATCTGCTGCATAGATGTCTTTGTATGTATGAGATGGTTGAAAAATGGAATATGAGACCGCAAAAGTTGGTAGATGTTTTGAATGTATGATTAGATATTTTACATCTTTTTATCTCTACAAATCACAAAGACTCTATATAAATCCATTAGATTTGTATCTACAAGTCGCAGAGACTCTCAACAATTCTCTTTTATAATCACTGGAAATCTCTACATTTCCAGAGAGTCTCCAGGAGTCACTAAAAATAAAAATCTGTGAAAGTCTATATAAATCTTATTTGACTACCCCCCTGTTAGCCTCTTTCTACTTTTCCACGACTTCTTTTCACTCACTCCTTTTCTGTTTTGTTCAGCCGTCAACCACTCCATTCTCTGACGCCTCCTTAACTTATGATGCCTTGTATTTTGCCACATATTTTTTTTTCTTCACTACTGTTTGTGGCCTCTAGCAACGGAAACCAAGACCAAGCCATGTTTCCTTCTTAGTTTTCGTGCCTTCCAACCTCAAAAACCAGCCATAAATCACCATTGCAATCAGAAGACGAATTCTATTAGCAATTTAGCCAATTTAACCGTGTTTATTCGTAATTTCGGGTTTTATGTAAACCACTTATTAAAGCAATAAAATAATAAAATTAGTACGAAAATGATGACTAGTAAATATGAATAAGATGGTAAAATATATGAAATAAGTGCCCATCACACAACTACATAACGAAATAATAAAAAGTAAGCAAAAAAAAGAAGTAGATGTCCACCCTCAGTTAGATATCTTCTGAATATCCACCGATAATGGAATCAATCAAATTCCTTCATGAATCCCTAATAATGCCTGAAAAAGATGATCAACGGGAATTAAACTCCAACCAAGTTAACCCGATCGCAATGTCATGGATAAAAATAAAAAAAAAGTAAGGAAAAATAATAAGCTACTACAAGTAGGATAACCACCAGATTAAGAATTTGAAGTTTTCCAATTCAACCAATCGTTGCCTATATAATCCAAATCTCTATACATGCCACAACTCTACCACAGAGTTATATCGGATTATATCGTAATTACAATATACTGAGTTCAGAGCACAACCGCAACAGATCGCTCGAAAAATGCATATGTATGAGTATATAAGCATACCTAGGAACTCATCCCCTATATCAAATTTCCTTTTTCTTGAAATGAGATCATATATCACTGGGTTTAGAGACCTACATAAAGCCTCTATGAATATGAAATACCAACTTTGATTAAAAGAATTTATCATCTTAATATGCAGGGAACTTTGCTACAAGCAAATCTGGCCTACAAATCTAGTAGCACACACTTCCTTCACCATTTAGTTAGACAATAACAAACTTATTTATGTAACATTATCTTTTCATGAGGTTAAGTCTTTCACTTTAAGCTTGTGTTGGACACATACACCAAACTCCTTTAATAATTATTCACCACAAACTCCAGTTAGTCATAAGTGATCGTTTCAGAAAAGTGGTAAAAATGTGTTTGTTCGCTGAGACTTGTGAAGATTCGTTTTAGACCTAATTCTAAATTAAGCTAGAAAAAATAAGTAAAAACTTTAACAAAATTAGGAAGAACTGGAACTCAGGATTCCACCAAAATCACTTCTGATTGATTTCTACAATGATTCTATAAAAATTATAGCTCTTTTATTGACTCTGTATCTTTGCCAAAAGTAGATTTCAAAAATATTAATTGTAATTCACAAGCATGGTGCATCAAAAGCTCTTACGTCCTAGCATACACCATCAAACAAAATCACAACTAATTAAGAAAAATCATAAATCAATTAAAAATAAATAAAAAAGTCACTAAGAATCAAAAATAGTTACCATTCATTCATGAAATATGGCTTCCTCCATTGTCCCAGTTATTGGGTTTATCTCATCATGCTCAAAACACTCTCAAAAGATTGGTACATCGCTCAAAAGTGCTTGAGAAGAAGAAAAGAAGCTAAAAATTATAAAAAAGGAAATCTGCAACGATTATAGGTGTTACAGATTAACTGTTAGAATTCAAGTTCAGGGTAAACGTTGCAGACTGAAGACAAACGTTAGAAAGTGGATGAAGGAACCGTGACAAGGTGGTTGAAGAAACTGTCGCCTAATCTTCTGTTCTTCGTGTTCTTCAGCAGCAACAGCAACAGAGAAATTTCCTGAATTGATTTTCTTTGCTCTATTATGCTTCCTGAGCTCGACCCAACCTTCCTAATCTCTTATGTGACTTGATACAACCTTTTTCTACACCACAGGAGCAAGGAATCTCTAAGAGAATTCCTCCCTCCAATTTTCGGCCAAGACTCCCTTCCTCTCTGTCTCCCTTGTTTTTCTTCAATCTGTTTGTTATTTATAGGTTTAGTAAACCTAACCAATCCTCTTAAGTCGATAAGGACCCAATATCCTCTCTAAATCAAACCGAAACTCTAGTTTATCTAAAATCCGAGAATAAACCTTTTTCTGGCAGTAGCAATGAATCTGTACCATTTTTCATGGAGTCAAACTCTCAATTTGACGTGTTTTAACCGTGTCTTCATGTTGTGATATCGAATATTCTTTTAAATCCCGAAAATCTTGGTTCTGAAACACCTCAGATAACTTCTCACGCGTAGTTTTTGTTTCCCGCCATTTTCCATTTTCAAACGAAGGGGAAGGGGTGCCCCTATCCAAAACACAGGTGCCTTTATCAGAACTTCTGGGGTGCCTTTATCAATTTTTTCGGGTGCTTTTATCATTTTTAAAGCCAATTCTTCCACAAACGTTTATTTCTTAAAAATACCTACAACCACATAAAATCACACAATAAATATAAAATCAAGCACTAACAAAATAGATAATTACGGACAAATTAGACACAAAAATATGTCTATCAATAAGCATAAACTATCTATACGAGTACTTATACTGAAGGATCAACCAACACGATCCTTGAAAGCCATAAAGTCCCTACTTCTATAATCAATTTAGAAATACAATAATATACTAGCCCATTCCATACATAAGTCATCAATCCATCACCTATACCAATTGTAGACAACCGAATAACTAAATTAGTGACTTAATTATTATCTAGATTAGCCAACATTTAGTAGCAAAAATATTTAATATCTAGATAATTATTTAAACTAGACAATCATTGAGCAATTATCCACTTAGTAACAATCGCTTAATTAATAAGCATAAGTCCAAGATGATCAAATATCTAGGTTGAAGTATTTTTTCTATCATGCTCCCTATGCCATTAATCAAAAAAAAAAACCTACACACCCATACCCATCAAACAACCAATAATGATCTACAAAAATGGTTAAATGAAATCATAAACAGATAAAAATCATCAAACAGATCATACATATAATATATAGATTCAGCATGAGCAACACAGTTCACGAGTTATTATATAGCCAAATCCACATATATCCGATACTGAGAGACTAAACAAACTTGCCTTAACTTTCCACAAGCAACCTTATTGACCCTTAGGCAGAAGTTACCTCAATTATCAAGCCTTAAAGGATAAACAACAACAAACAGAGAAAGAATATGCAATCGTAAGTATAAGTCAAGATCATCACAAAAGATATGACCAAAACTAAATTGAATCCTTACCACATACACGACTGGTCTTCCTTTTTTTTCTACTTATTTTCTTTCTAACTCTTCTATGTTTAACTCGTCGCATTCTTAAATAATATATATATATATATATATATATTCCAGTACGAAGACGATACATAAATTCCACTAACCCTATTTATTAATACTAAGTCAAAAATCTAGAATCAACTAAGCAAAATCCAATTAATTGGTACAGGGCACCTACAACTAAAGGGACAAGTAATTTTTATAAATATATTATTCAAGTATCTAATGTTCTCTACATATAGAATAGGATTGACGGGTATTAAGCCAGCCTTCAGAATCGTCTGAGTTGTTAGCTGGGAGAGAACAGTCTTTAGAAGCTTCCACAATGGAAAGGTCAGCACATTACTTGCCATTTTCCCATTTGTCACACTATTGATAACTTAATTCCTTTCAGATGTACAACTACGAGAAAAACCGATTTGAGCGACCAATCGGTTTAAGTCGTTAAAAACCCCTTTTGAGTCGCTATAACTCTTATAGCGACTAAAAGTGGCACTCGCTTCGTTTATTATAAAAGGCCCGCTTTGTAAAGGTCTAGAGCATCTAGGCAGTTGCTCTAGTAATTAATCAACTTTCCTAAAGCGAGTACTCTTCTCATTGCTTCAGAACTAGACCAACCACCAGAGAGCAAGTAAAATTCTTATCGCTTAATAGCTAGACTAACCAATAGAGCAAGTAAAATACCAATCGCTTCAGATCTAGACCAACCATCCTAAATCAAGTAAAATACCTAGTTGATAGATACATGAAACAAATTGGCCTGAAATTGCTTTGTTAAGGTTTTAAGCCAAATAATTTTGCTCGCTAAAAGCGATTTTTGATTTTGATTGGCCTGAAGTTAGTTGCTTAAGTTTTTAAGCTACAAAATTTTTTTACTCTCTAAAAGCGATTTGTAAGAACTAAGAGTTTTTCTGTTTTGTTCTGTAGTCACCAGTGTTGCATTCTCAACCAAAATCAACAGTAGGAACACCTTCCTATATTACACCTGAGGTCTTATCGAGAAAAGAATACGAAGGAAAAGGTGCATACTCATACCATCCCTACCGCATTTTGAATTACAATTTGTTTACAATTGTAACTAAGTCCTTGAGAAACTATGTGTGAATAGATTGCATATGTTTGGTCTTGTGGAGTTACGCTATATGTGATGCTGGTATGAGCTTATCCATTCGAAGATCCTGACGATCCAAGAAACCTTAGAAAGACGATTGGGGTGAGTTGTTGCTGTGGTTAGTTTCAATTTAGCCTTTTCTAAATCTTCAATGCACCAAAATTTGAAATTCATGTTTTCATGTTGCAGAGAATCCTTAGTATTCACTACTCGATTCCTGATTACGTTCGAGTATCCATGGACTGTAAGCATCTGCTTTCCCGGATATTCATAGCTAACCCTGAGAAGGTAATTGGTGTTTCAACTCTAGCAATTTTAGTTAACAAGTAGTAAACTGTTTCTAACTCATTTTGGTTGAATTTATATCTCTTCAGAGGATAACCATGTCAGAAATGAAAAATCATCCATGGTATAGATGAGATTTGTATAACACGTATTCTCAAACCCATTGATGACTTAACAGTTAACATCATTGGAATTCAACGTGTTATAATACAGTAAAATGGGAACTGTGTAGGTAGACTTCGTGAATTAGTTTCGACGTTTGGAGCTGTTCTAGACATGGTAACAGACATGTTATCTTCTCTTTCTCAACCTTATTTATTGAAACCATACACAGTTCCCATTTCACTCCGTCAACTGTTTATCTGTTATACTCATAATTCCATCTCAAATTCTTTGATGCTTGTTTGAAGGGTCAGCACTGCTTGTCTGTTGGTAGTCCTCTCCCAGTTTTACTAATAGGAAATACATTAGTGCATATCTTCTGATACTTGTAGCATATGTTTGAGTTTATGTATGTGTTTTACTTTCTAAGCATATATTCGATTATATTGGAAGGCCTAACATGATTTTTTTGTCTCTACTCAGCCTAGATATTGCAAGCCATTGGCTGCAAATGTACAGGTATTATTTTCTCTGAAATTATTTGCGCGCCACTTTAGTTTCATTCTTAATAAAGCAGTTTTTTCTGATGGGAGAAAAATATGTTTTAAAAGACACTGCCTTGCTGTGATTCTGTGCTTAAATAACACTGGTTAATTTTATCTTCTGTTTTAGTACTTTCTATGCTAAGACTAAAACCACAACTTTTCTTGTTGTTAATGAGATTCTTAGTCCTTAGTAAACTAACAAAATTTAGTTACATCTTGTTAGTTTCCTGCTCCTGTTAGGTTTTAGTAACGGTCTGGTACTTTGTTATTCATTACATTCAGGTTATTCATTACATTTGAGAGTATATTACACTCTACAAAATATATTAACTCCTTCAATTTTTCGATTGTGTTCGTAGGAGGGTATGCCAATAATATTATCGGTGTGCAACAAAATAAAAGGGAGAGGGCTTGGAGCCCACAAAAGCTACAGTTGTTGACGTTAGCAGAATGGTCTCGACGAAACTCTGCATTTTGGATGTTGATTTAATTTCTTGTCGTCTTGTTTGCCCGAAATTGGCATTTCTTTACTTTCCAATGCATTTAAGCTTGGAACTGTAACATAACATGTAATTCTAAACTACCTCAATGTACATACATCTGTAAAATCCAACATTGGAGTATAAAAGTAAAAACATAACAGTTCTTGAACTATTTGTGATAATCTCTTTTTTGAGTAATGTTTTTGTACAAGAATCTATGTGCAAACTGTTGTAATTCTTGAAAAACGTTGAACAAATAGCTTTTTGGATGTTGGAAGGGTCATTTTTCAAGAGAAGGCAAGGATATGGCAAACTTGGTTTTAATTTTGAAATTGTTGAACTGAGTGTTAAAAGTTTCAGATTTTGACTGGAATGATATGGGTTGTGGGATTTGTAAAAAAGTTTGATTTTAATTATAGTCAATTTAGTCGACTCATGTTAAAAAAAATTCAATTTGTGCATCCAAACATTTGCTCATAGTGAATCAAAATATTGATTTAAACGAGTTTCATGTTTCCATAAACAAATCCTAATAAGATTGTTGGATCAATACCAAGATCTCAAATGTCTACTTAAAAAACTGACTTCTCTTTTGAAATGGTGGTGGCGGCTTAAACTTAGTTGCTGGGAGAGGTTTTACCAAGTAATTCATTTTTTGGTTCCTACGAGTATGTGCCTCAAAGTAAAGAACTACAGAGCACTTTTTTAGATGTTATAGATTACTTGAAAAAAGGATCTACCGATCAAACACATCTGGCCATGGCTAAAAATTAGTTGACAGAGCTTTATAGCAGCCAAACTATTCGGCAGTTGCAAGTTTTGTAGCTTAAACTCTTAAAGAGACTAAAATATTTGGCTCTTGCTAACATTTAGAGCAACCAATTCATTTTTTGTTGCCACGAGTCTGTGACTCAAAGTGAATAGCTACATGATCACTTTTTTAGCTGTTATAAATTACTTGAAAAAAGAATCTAGGAATTAAAGACATTTTTTCGTGGCTAAATATAAGTGGACACAGGTTTATAGCCGCCAAACTTTCTGGCAGTTGCAACTTTGGCTGTTTAAACACTTAAAGCGATTAAAATTCTGGGCTCTTGCTAAGATTTTGGTCGCTTAATCCAAGTTTTCTTGTAGTGCTCCATCCACTTCAATAGTAACTAATCCCTGAGTTATGATATCATTCCCTGCATTCAAAGCTTCTGCCATTGACCCATCAATTGAGGATTTCTAGTCTTCTTTTTTTGAGCCCACCTAGTCGTTATTTTCCTTGAGTAATTCTTAGTTGAGTGCCCAAAGACCAAACAATTATCACATTTATGAGGCATCCATTAATACTCAACCGAAAGCTCAAGTGAAATCTTACCATCAATCAATAAAGGAATACTTGCAGGTTAAGTAAAACTGAAGTCAATTTTTTAACAAATTCTGGCTTATGCTAACCTAGTTTGCTTGATAGTGCAATCATCATCTAACAAAGGTTTCCTAGATAGCTAGATATCAAACTAAGACCTTCAATGTTCCACATATAAAGTTGAACCCATCGTTGAGGCTTTATGTAGGTCTCCAAATCCAGTGATATATGATCTCATTCCAAGAAAAAAAAATTATGATAGGGAATGTGTTCCCATGTATACTTGTATACTCATACGTATATATTTTTCGAGCATAACGTTGCGGTTGTGCTCTAAAGTCAGTAGTGTGATTGCTGATATGTTCCAGTATGGAACTACGGTGGTTATCCTACTTGTAACTAGTAGCTTATCATTTTTCCTTGTGACATGCTAGATTATAATTTATTTGTATAACTTTTTTTTTAACATTTATCTGTGCCTGGCGATCGAGTGAATTTTCTTGGAGTTTAACTCTCGTTGATTATATTCTCCAGGCTTTATTAGGGATGTGCGAAGGAGTCTGATTGATTCCAGTATTGGTGGATATTCAGAAGATATCTAACTGAAGGTTGATATCTACACTTCTTATTTTATTTATTTATTCTTTCATTATGTATTTATGAGGTAATGAGAATAATTGCATAGTTTTATCATTTTTCGTTGATTCAACATTAATTATTTGTGGATCCTATTGGTGTCGTCAAGAAACCATGTTTATTTTGGACTTCTTTATTTTATAGAAAGAAATAAAATTTCTTTCAGCTTATACAACTGTAATAGAGGTGTGTCTGATAGGCTTTTTTAAGGTTTTGTACCATTTTGCTGGGAATTAACGATATATTTTCTATTTAATTCATCCTCCAGGGTTATATGGAAAATAGGGTCGTTACAGCTAGATGTTAGAATTAAAAGTGAATTTATTGCTTATTTCCAAATTTAATTGTTTGGTTACCAAAATTATCTTGATGGGACCAAAGGGTCACTAGCCTATATTGTGGGTGGAAATAATAAATCCACTTTTCTCTTATATGTGAATGAGAAACCTTTGGTTTGTCCCACATGGGATAAACCAAGGATGGAGTCTATCCTAATTACCACATACGTTCTGCTGTTAAGTTCGCAACGGGCCAACGAGTTTTTGCTAACTGGGTTGGTATCAGGTGGTTTTATCCTGGATTCGATTTGTCCTCACTAGTGGTATAGCAACAGTCTTTCTAGAGGTGTACCCGATAAATATCGAGTTAAGGGCAGTCTGTTGAACAGGCGACTCCATCTTTCTGTGTGTGTGTTTGTCTGAAGTCTGCTGCGGTTTTCTCTAACCCTTAACTATTTTCAAGCTTATGTTTGGTTTGTTTTCTGTTACAGGATTCTCAGCAACAATCGTAACTCGATATTTTGTTTATTTTGAAAATTTTACTTCTGTAACAATGGTGAAGACTGATGTTGACAGACCTCAGAAATTTTCTGGAAAGGACTTCAAGAGATGGCAGTCAAAAATGTTATTTTTCCAGAGTTTCCACATGTTAGATGATATGGTTCTGAAGCCGTTTGATGAGTCTCTAAATGAACCTGAAAAATTACAGGACTTTTAAAGTTGGAAGAGAAGTAATTATATGGCCAAAAATTATATCTTAAACTTCCTAGAAGATGCTTTATATGATTTTTACAATGCTAAGGATAATTTTAATGCTTACAATTTATGGACTGCACTACAAGATAAATATGAAGCAGAAACAACAGGAAGTAAAAAATTCCTGGTTGCATGTTTTCTGGAATATAAAATGAAGAATGATAAATCAGTGGTTGATAAGTTTCTGGAGCTGCAAAAAATTATTAATGAAATAATTGTTGAAGGAATGGTTATTGACGAAACATTTCAAGTTTCTGCTGTTATTGAAAAATTGCCAAATTCCTAGGCTGAATACAAGAGAAGACTAAGGCATGAAACTGGTGAAATTTCCATGGTGGGCAAGAAAATCCAAGTTGAAGAATTGTTGTGTTCAAAGGACAAGAATGTTTCTTCTGCAAGAGACATGTCAAACAAAGCTCACGTTCTCGAACACAAATTTTCTACTCTAAGTCTGGACCACAACAAGCGTAAGCATGGCCCACAAAGAAAAGGTACCTTTCAAAAACCAAAATCTGCTATTGATAAAATTAAGGAGCATGTTATGTTTGTGGTGTGTCTGGCCATATGGCAATTCATTGTAGAAAACGCAAAGATGCGAATTTTAAGAAAACAAATGTAAATTTAGTTGAAAGTAGTAAAAATGAGTTTTCTGGCACGGTGTCTGAGGTTAACTTAGTTACCGATGTGAGAGACTGGTGGGTAGACTCTGGAGCTACCAAACATGTATGCGGAAGTAAAGACATGTTCACCTCCTATCAGATGGTAGGAGGAGGAGAAAAACTCTATATGGGTAATTCATCTGCAGCACAGGTTGCAGGAAAATGAAATTTTTTTCTGAAGCTCGTTTCTGGGAAAATCCTCACATTGAATGAAGTTTTACACGTACCAGACATCTACAAGAATCTCGTTTCAAGTGGTGTACTAGATGATAAGGGCTTTAAGATTGTATTTGAGTCTGGGAAAGTGATTATCTCTAAGGGAAAGGATTTTGTGGGAAAGGGATATAAGGCTGAAGGCCTATACAAATTATCTGTAACCTCTGTTGAAGTTAATAAAGTTGATTCTTCTTATGTTGTTGTCTCATTGAATATCTGGCATGCTAGACTTGGTCATGTAAATTATAATTCAATGAACAAATTGGCAAACTATGGCTGCATTCCAAAATTAAATTTGGAATATGAACATAAATGTGAAGTTTGTGTAGAATCAAAATATGCAAAGAAGCCCTTTAAGAAAAATGTCCACAAAAATTCTAATCCCTTAGAGTTAATTCACTCAGACTTAGTTGATATGAAATCAATCCAAACCAGAGGTGGTAAAAAATAGTTTGTCACTTTCATAGATGATTGTACTAGATACTGTCATATTTACTTGTTTAAAGGAAAAGATGATGCTTTAGAAGCATTTAAATTATATAAATTAGAAGTAGAAAACCAATTGAACACCACAATTAAAACCATTAGATCTGACCGTGGAGGTGAATATGTAATCCCTATAGGAGACTTTTGTGCACAACATGGCATTATTCATGAGGTAACTCCTCCTTATTCACCACAATCTAATAGAGTGGCTGAACGGAAAAACCGAACCCTTAAGGAGATGATGAATGCCATGTTAATCAGTTCACGACTACCGGCGAACTTGTGGGGGGATGTCGTCCTCTCATCTTGCTATATCCTGAACAGAGTGCCCCTTAAAGGATCAGTCAGATCACCGTATGAATTATGGAAAGGCATACAACCTCTTATGGATACCTCAAAGGGTGGGGGTGTTTAGCCAAGGTCTCTATTCCTCCACCTAAGAGGACTAAAATATGACCTAAAACAGTTGATTGTGTCTTCATAGGATATCCCGGACACACCACTGCTTATAGGTTTATGGTTGTGAGTTCTGAAACTCAGAAATTGGTGTGAACACCATTATGGAATCTAGGGATGCTACATTTTTTGAAAATGTGTTTCCGTTGAAATCTGAATCTCGCATGATATGTGATGATCCCCTAGATGTCCCTTCTTCTAGCCATATTTTACCGATAGAAGAAGATGAACCTGTTTATGAACCTAGAAGAGGCAAAAGACTTAGAATAGAAAAATCATTTGGGCCAGACTTCATAACCTGTTTAGTTGAAACTGATCCAGAAACCTATAAAGAGGCCATGACTTCGTCTGAAGCTCCATGGTGGAAATAGTCCACTATTAGTGAGATGGATTCTATTGTTCAGAATGAAACCTGAGAGATAGTAGATTTACCCCCAGGGTGCAAACCCATAGGTTGTAAATGGATCTTCAAGAGAAAACGTAAGGTAGATGGAACTGTGGAAAAATATAAAGCTAGACTAGTATCTAAGGGCTATAAACAAATAGAAGGTGTAGATTTCTTTGACACTTATTCACCTGTCACTAGAATTACTTCCATTAGGATGCTAATTGCAATCGCTCCAATTCATAACCTAGAAATACATCAAATGGATGCAAAAACTGCGTTCCTAAATGGTGAATTAGATGAAGAAATTTATATGGACCAACCCGAAGGCTTTGTAGTGAAGGGTTATGAAAACAAAGTGTGTAGACTTAAAAAGTCTTTATGTGGCTTGAAACAAGCACCGAAACAATGGCATAAAAAATTTGATCATGTAATGTTCTCTAGTGGATTTAAAATAAATGAAGCTGACAAATGTGTGTACAATAAATCTGTCAATGATGCCTGTGTGATTGTATGCTTGTATGTTGATGATATGCTTATACTAGGTACAACCTTAGAAATCATTAATTCCACTAAGAACATGTTGAGTGAGAACTTTGACATGAAAGACTTAGGTCCTATTGATGTAATCCTAGGGATGAAAATTAGAAAGGGGTCTAATGGATTCAGTCTTAGTCAATCTCATTATGTTGAGTCAGTTCTTAAGAAATTTAACCAGTTTGATAGTAAACCAACAAGTACTCCATTTGACCCTTCTTGCAAACTCAAGAAAAACAAATACAATGGAGTCTCGCAACTTGAATATTCACGTGTTATAGGAAGTCTGATGTATTTAATGAACTGCACAAGACCAGACATTGCATATGCTGTGAGTAGACTAAGTAGGTATAACTGTAATCCGGGACATGAGCATTGGGATGCACTTTTCAGAGTGTTGAGGTATCTTAAATACACTTTAAATTATCGTTTCAGTTATGAAAGACATCCCGCTGTTCTTGAAGGATACTGTTATGCAAACTGGATAGCAGACTCAGAGGAGTCTAAGTCTACGAGTGGATACGTATTCACTCTAGGCTGTGGATCAGTGTCTTGGAAGAGTTCCAAACAGACCTGTATCGCTCGATCCACTATGGAATCCGAGTTTATTGCGTTAGATAAAGCAGGAGAGGAAGCTGCTTGGCTAAGATGTTTTTTAGAAGACATTCCTCTCTGGCATAGGCCTGTGCCAGCTATATCTATACATTGTGATAGTCAAGCTGCAATAGATAATGCTAAAAACAACAACTATAACGGAAAAGTTATTCATATTAGGAGAAGACACAATTCTCTAAAACAACTAATCTCAACTGGCGTTATTTCTGTTGACTTTGTGAGGTCTAAGGAGAATATCGCGGACCCTTTGACGAAAGGCTTGTCCAAGGAGATAGTTAGTAATGCATCGAGGGGGATGGGACTTAAGCTCATAAATTAAAACTTGCCATGAAGGATACTCAACCTTGCTGATTGGAGATCCCAAGATCAAGGTTTTGAATGAGACAACTAATTTGTGGCGGGTAAAAATTAAACACTATCAGAGAACTATTTTCTCTGTCCCTTCCCTATGGTGTAGACGTGATAGTGTGACTGCATGTGAGGATGACTTATAGTAAAGTCTTAATGAGTTATATAGTTTCAATTTAAGATTGAAATGGGGTGTAACAGTTAACACTTTTGATAGAAATCACCTATCTGAATGAGGAAGTGGGTCGCTTCCTCTGATAATTGAGCTGATTCTCTAGAGCATTCTGAGAAACGGGATATGTCCAGGGCCAAAACGGACACAACGGCGTGAACTTAACAGCACTCTTGAGAGATATCTCGCGTAATGAGCTATTGGTGAATCACACCAAACGATGGTAGTTTAAGACATCACGTTCATTGTCCATCAAGTAGTTCCGGTACTTTTCACTAAGCAAAGGTTCAATTCCATATGGTCACCTTTTGCTTAAGAGGTATTTCTCGTTTTCCGGTTTTCTGATTTATCGCTTTCTTCATTCATGTGGGGGATTGTTAGAATTAAAAGTGAATTTATTGCTTATTTCCAAATTTAATTGTTTTGTTACCAAAATTATCTTGATAGGACCAAAGGGTCACTAGCCTATATTGTGGGTGGAAATAACAAATCCACTTTTCGCTTATATGTGAATGAGAAACCTTTGGTTTGTCCCACATGGGATAAACCAAGGATGGAGTCTATCCTAATTACCACATACGTTCTATATAAGGAAAAAGAACTAGTGGATTGGATATGGACTAAGGAATGGGCTAGTGGGCAAATGCACACATGTGCGGTGCTTCGCACCGAAGCACCGTGGGCTTGCGGACTTGCATGTGCTTTTGTGTGTGCCTTGGCGTGACCATTGGCGCGAGCCTTGGCGTGACCATTGGCGTGAACCTTAGCGTGCGCTCGGCGTGTGCCTGCGAGTGCATACGTGTACCCATCAAAGATCCAACGGTTTTAGATTTTAAAATTATTACAATAAATAATTTCTACCGTTTTATATTAATGGATATTAAATCAAATTAATTCAAAAATCTTTTAATTAAAGTTTTCGAATTAAATTATTTGAATTAAATATTACTTACCGTTTGAAAAATGAAAAGCCTTCTTCTCTCATAAAAGAAAAAACAAGTCATTTTCAATCACCCCAGACGCAGCTACTATCCTGTCGTCTTTTCCCCTCTTCCTGCTTTGTTTTGAGCACGTACATAAAAAAATTTCTTTCTTATTCTGCTGTTAAGTTCGCCAGGGTCCAACGAGTTTTTGCTAGCTGGGTTGGTATCAGGTGGTTTTATCCTGGATTCGATTTGTCCTCACTAGTGGTATAACAACACTCTTTCTAGAGGTGTACCCGACAAATATCGAGTTAAGGGCAGTCTGTTGAACAGGCGACTCCATCTTTCTGTGTGTGTGTTTGTCTGAAGTCTGCTGCGGTTTTCTCTAACCCTTAACTATTTTCAAGCTTCTATTTGGTTTGTTCTCTGTTACAGGATTCTCAGCAACACTAGATCCCTGCAAAAGGGAAGAAAAAGACTTCTTATGGTAAGAACCCCTTTGTGGTATATATTCTGATTTCAAAAAAGGCAGGTTTCCTTCTTGTCCTAATGGCGTCTCTAGTCCATCTATAGTGCAAGGCAATAGAGAGAAATATGGTGTATCTAGTGCATCATTAGTGGTAGGAAGTATGGAGAAATGGGGAGTATCCAATCCCTATAAAACGTCTGGCAATAGAGTTTCAACAAAGAATTTGGAAGAGGAAGTCAATGTGGAAGATTGTTCATACGATGAATTTGAAAGATGGATGAGCCACTTATCTCGTGAAGGTAAATCCCTTAAAAGGACTCAAAGAGAACTCTTAGGGAAATTGCAGCGGTCGAGTAGACCAAAGAGTAAAGACCAATTTTACTCTTTGGTCCACTTTTGTGAGCCGCAACGGGCGAGGGTATATACGATTTGGTCCAGTTTTTGAACAATATTCGACCAATTTTTGTCGAGCAACTGGACCAAACACAAATATAATCGGACGCTCTTATAGGAGAACGTTAACTCAAAATGCTGTTGTAGGAGAACGTCCTAAACACAAAACGGTTTTGTAGGAGAACGTTTTGTGAAACTTCTCTCAATACAGCGTTTCTCTAACGCTGGATTAAAAGAGCGTGTGGGTTAAATGTCACAGCGTTGTAACGGTTGAAGTTTGGTAACGCTCATCTAGGAGAGCGTTGTTGTTAGAGACGCTCCTCTAAGAGAGTTTTTAGTCCAAACGCTCATCTAAGAGAGCTTTTGGTTTTTGAAACGCTCCTCTAAGAGAGCTTTTGGTTTTGAAACGCTCGTGTAGAAGAGCATTTGGTCGAAACGCTCGTGTAGAAGAGCATTTGGTCGGTAAACGCTCGTGTAGAGGAGCGTAAGATCATATTTAATCGACTTTTCCGCTGTGTTTTTTTTTCAAGAGCAAACAAATTTCCTCTTTGCTCTTTTGTATACTCCAACCGCTGCAGTTGCCCTTAAAGACTGAAGAATGGAAAGATTTCATAAGACTGCAAGGAGAGCTTGGGAAGAGGTCAAAGAACCAAACTAAAAGACTTTGACTTTTGTAGTTGTAGATTTCTTTTAGTCTTAATTTGCTGTTCTGCTTGTCAGTTGTTTTGGTGTCGCCTTTTCGTCACCCTGTTTATTTAACTTTGGTGTTTTCATTTCTTGTTTGCTTTGTTGTGTTGCTAGTCAGCTTGTTTTGGAGTAGACTTGTAGTCTCTTGCATTGTATCGCTTATGCGTTCCCGTTTTTTTTTTTTACTTTTATATAAAAATTCCCTGTTCTCTTTTTACTTTTAAATAAAAAAATGAAAAATAAATAAATACTTAACGTGATTCAAGAATATACATTGGGAATTGCGCATGAGGCTCATGACATAATACATGCTCCTTGTCATCTTGACCTTGTAGTTAAATTAGATATGATTTTCCACTATAATGTGTGGGTAGGATTACTTGGAACCCAAACCGCATATACTTTAGATCCACTATTATTTCTTCGAATCTTTCGATATCAAACACCACGAAAAAAGGTGGATCAGAATACAACACAATCAGAGTCATACAAGGTTGGAGCCTCAATACTCTGACCGACATGGTTGCCCCACAGAAACCGGTCCAACGTCACCGAGCCCTCCGGTATTCACTAGAAGAAGTCTAGAATGGAACATTCTCTCCTCTAAATCACAGCCAAAAACTTCATAACCAATCAAATCCCAGCACCTACTCCGCTTAGGAAATTCAATTTAATCAATAGGGCATTGCCACGTCATCATATCAATCCATGTCATCAACAAAAGTATCCTACATGGATGCCGAAACTTCAATTTATGTGGTTCATGAAAAACACGGATGCACGGATCCCTTTTGCAATAAATACAAATCTAACCGTTTAATGCATCGCTAAGATGTTCTCTTATCCCTCTATCTCTTTGGTTTTCCGAAATCAAAACTCCTACAGAGGAAAGAAAATTTGGGGAAATCCCTAAATTTGAAACCCTAATTTTACAGAGGATGAATTTTGGTATCGAAACTCGAGCTTCGGAGAAGGCAGAAACTTCTGTGGTTACAGCAGAGAAGGCTTTATCTTTCATATCAAAAGGATGGAGAGAAGTAAGAGATTCAGCAGATGCAGATTTTCAGTTAATGAAAACAAGGGCGAATTCATTCAAGAATTTAGCTACTTCATTTGATAAAGAACTAGAGAATTTTCTTAGCTCTGCAACTACTTTCTCAGTTCCCGCCATCAAATCATCTTCGTCTGCTGGGACAACTGAGATTGATTTCGTAAAAAAATTACAACCCAAGTTTTCGGAATTCCGTAGAGTTTATTCTTCACCTGATTTTAGTAAGAAAGTACTGGAGAAATGGAGCCCTAGAGCTAGAATTAAACTTGATTTGTCTGCTATAAGAAATGCTATGTTAGCTGAAGTTGGGGATACGGAAAAGATTGCGGAATTTCATGAAAAGGAAAGGTTATGGAGGGGGGGGGATTTGAAATTAGATGAGTTTTGGTCAGACTGGAAAGGGGAAGAAGAAGAGGGGAATCAGAATGAATGGCAACCTATAAAAGCGTTGAAAACAAGATTCAGGGAATTGGAACAAAAGAGGTCTTCATCTGAGATTTTTGAGACTTTTAAGAATAGTGAGTTTGTGGAGAAAGTTAAGACAAGCTTGGTATGTTTTGAGTTTTATTCATTTAGGTTTAGTTGGAGTTTTTGATAGTTTTAATTTGAATCCTTGCTTTTGTTTTGTTCGAATTTGAAGTGTTTCATATAGATGCTTACTCCTGGTATGTGTTTGTTTGCTGAACCTCTATGATTTTAATCACTGGGACATATATATATATCATATGTATATGTTTGATGCTGAGCTTCAGTTTGTAAGACACAAGTATATTGCGTTGAAATTTGTAAGAGGGTTACATTAATTTCGTTTTGGTACTCTAGTCTAGCAGTGATGTTTTTCTTTGTTCGATAAGCTACCATGAGTAGGTTATGGCTGTAGGGTTGTTTTCCACAACTTCATTGTAGGACTTCTGGATCACTGTTGGATCCTGCGATCAAGAACCACTGCTTTTGGGTGACTAATTACCTCTTTAGATTCAGAATCTGATTCATTAGCTTGCATCTTCCCTTCCGCTAGTTTCATCCCAAAAGTTATCCAGCCTATTAAATTCTATTTGAGTGGATGACAGTAATCCTTAAGCGCCAATCATTTTTATTATTTCCTAGCTTTTAAAGATACAGACTTGGTTTAATATGAATATAACAGTTAAATAGTTTAAGTCGAGTTTATTTGATTACTCTTTTACCTCTATATCTTGTAGAAAGCAATCTGCAAGGAGCCGCAAGATTCCAAGGTTGGTCTTTCAACCCTTGTTTATGTGTGTGTAATTTCTATAGTAACTTTGTTGATTTCTCGAGTACTTGTGTATTTCTTCTTCAGTTCTTTCTGATTTACTTTTAGGCCGTACAATCTCTACATTGTTAAAAGTTAAAGCTAAACATCTCTACCATTAGATGCTACCTCTTGGCTTATATTCTCAAGTCACTCAACTTGGGTGTATATGTTGTTTGACCTATCATGGAAGTTGTGCCTTCAAAAGCTCATCCTTATAATGATTCTAGCACCCTCTAGTATAATCCTTTATCTTCTCGTGCTAACCCTAGTAAATCTTGAGTTGGTGCATTGGGATATGAGAGTGGGTCAAATTACTTGTTTCATACCCTTCACAGTGAGGTACGTTTTACCCTGATGAAACTTAAAAATCATTTGCTTAGTAGGCTATGTTATTTTTGAAGGATTACAATTTTGACTATAATTGACTTTTTTTTTAATAACAAGAAATTTTATAAAGCTTAAACGATATACATCATAAGGTTTTGACCCTTTACAATCCCTTCTAACATTTTACATTTCAAGTTAACTATTTGAGGATCAGTAGATACAAAACTTCTTGTTTGTACGACTCCATTTCGCTAGTTTGTCAGCTTCATCATTAAAGTCCCTATGTACATACATAATATCTACATCGCTATTGATACCCGAAGAAGACGGCACATCTTTTAGAATAGTTTGCGTTCTCCAGTCACAACTAGATAGTCTATTATTAAAAAAAAGATACTACTTCCTTGCTGACTATAATTGACTTTTGAAATCCATTCATTGGATATCAATTTATTATGCCAAAAAGAGGCCAGAGTCTGAGCACTGTGCTGACTATGTAAAGTTAAGTTAACATACGTCTGGTACCATAGTAACCACACACTTCAAGACTTAGACCACCAATGGGACGCATACACCGTTCAGTTTTTGGCCCACACGATACTTCACAACAGGTCACTAGTCACGAAGTTTACCGAATAAGACCTACCTAACAAGCACATTTGATATGTTTTTTACTCATTGTAAATTGTTTTACATGTGCTTCCAAGAATTTGATTTGGAATTTGGTAAGTGGAATGCAGCTAAAACACCTTCTAAGCTGTCCATCTCTCTGTTATAGGAAGTGCCACCGTTGGATGTACCAGAACTTTTTGCTTATTTGGTTAAGCAGTCGGGACCCGTTATTGATCAACTTGGTTTCAAACAAGGTAATTAGGATTGCCTTTAGTTAAAACACATCTCTTTTTATTGTGTTAAGTCTATTATTCCAGCAGGATGCTTGTACCTTGTAAATTAACACATTTGTATCATGTCTTGAGATCGTTTAAGTGGTCAAGTAGACAACAGTTGCGCTTTCAACTGTATGTAAGCTCTAGTTGTTTCCTGACATTGCTGTGTAGGTACCATTTCAATGTGTGAATGCATTGCCAGCGGGTTGCTTTTAATGAGTTTTGTCAACTGTTGCAGATATATGCCACAAGATAGTTGAAAAGTTCTGTAGCAAATATAGGAGCCAACTTCTTCTGCGTTCCTTATCATCAGATGGTTCAGCCTTGATTGAAAATGAGAATTTTACCGATGAACTGGATCTAAGGATAGCCAGTGTCATACGTAGTACTGGACACTGTTACGAAGGTGGCCTGTGGAATGACTCTGCAAAGCCTGAATCAAAAGATGGAAAAAGGCATTTTGCAGTAATTACAACAGCCAGTCTTCCTTGGATGACTGGTACAGCTGTAAATCCTCTGTTTCGAGCCGCATATTTGGCCAATTCCGCTCAGCAAAATGTGACCCTGCTGGTACCATGGCTATGCAAATCAGATCAAGAACTAGTTTATCCCAACAACCTCACTTTTAGTTCACCAGAAGAACAGGAAATTTATATACGGAACTGGCTGGAGGAAAGGGTCGGCTTCAAAGCAGATTTCAAAATCTCTTTCTACCCTGGAAAGGTAATTTTAAATGATTTATTTGGTAATTATACAACCCTTCTAGTTGTTTGTCTTACGAATACCCTCCTTGGTTTCAGTTTTCTAAGGAAAGACGCAGTATTCTACCAGCAGGGGATACCTCACAATTTATATCCTCGAAGGAAGCTGATATTGCTATTCTGGAAGAGCCAGAACACCTTAATTGGTACCATCATGGTAGGCGTTGGACTGATAAATTTAACCATGTCGTTGGTGTTGTCCATACGAATTACCTGGAGTATATTAAGAGGGAGAAGAATGGAGCTCTTCAAGCCTTTCTTGTAAAACACATAAACAGTTGGGTGACCCGAGCGTATTGTGACAAGGTGTGTTCGGTTATCTATTGTAATACTCTCATCACCTGATTTACATTGTGGTACCCCAGCCTTTTATCTATTAGATAGTGAACTTAAGTGAGGGGTATCTTTATGCAGGTTCTACGTCTTTCTGCCGCGACCCAAGATCTTCCAAAATCAGTCATATGTAATGTGCATGGTGTGAACCCCAAGTTCTTAAAGGTTGGGGAAAGGGTTGCTGAAGAAAGGGGGCGTGGGCAACAAGCATTTCCAAAGGGAGCATATTTCTTAGGGAAAATGGTGTGGGCAAAAGGGTACAGAGAATTGATTGATTTGCTGTCTAAGCACAAGAAAGATCTAGAAGGTTTTAAGTTGGATGTGTATGGTAATGGAGAGGATGCACATGAAGTCCAATCTTCAGCTAAGAAATTGGAGCTGAACCTTCACTTTCTAAAGGGAAGAGATCATGCAGATGATTCACTACATGGGTGAGTAATAATTATTTTTTTCCGCGGCCAACTCTTGAACAGTTGCTTAGTTTTATTAATTCTTTTGTTAAATTCACGCAGTTACAAGGTGTTTATAAACCCTAGTGTAAGTGATGTTCTCTGCACGGCAACAGCTGAAGCACTTGCCATGGGAAAATTTGTGATTTGTGCTGATCACCCATCAAATGAGTTCTTTAGGTCATTCCCCAACTGCTTGACGTACAAATCCTCAGAAGATTTTGCGGCCAAAGTCAGGGAAGCGCTTGATAAGGAGCCTCAGCCTCTCACAGCGGAGCAGAGATATAATCTTTCATGGGAGGCAGCAACCCAGAGATTCATGGAATACTCTGAACTAAATAGGATCTTAAAGTTAGGTGAGACGAACAACAGAAAATCAAGCAGAACAAAGAGAAATATTCTGAAATCAGTATCATTGCCTAATCTTAATGAGATGGTAGATGGTGGACTGGCCTTTGCTCACTTCTGCCTCACAGGTAGTGAAATTCTGAGGTTGGCGACAGGTGCAATACCAGGAACGCAAGATTTTAGCAAGCAGCATTGTGAGGATTTACATCTCTTACCGCCTCACGTAGAAAATCCCGTGTATGGTTGGTAAATAAATCAACAATTCCTGTTTTGGTAGTGTCCTCTTTTTTATGTGTATAATTATTTTTTAATGTTCTATGTATAATTATTTTTTCGATACAAAAAAATCTATTCCTACTAATCTTATAGATTTTTGTCTAAAACCTATTCGGCATAATTTCAAACTCGGACCAGGCTGCCCTTACTAAATGCACCGATTAAACTCACACAAGTTACACTCAACTGCCAAACAAAACCACCATCGCCGACTTCTCCACCGATGCCAACCAAAAAAAAGAACACTACCGTCACTTCTTTGAACAGGACGAGTTATCACTACCCACATAAGAGAAATCAAATGAGAGAGAGAAATAGAAATAGAAATAGAAACAAAAGACTTGTAAATGACAGTCACTTGCTATCAAGATAATCCTAAAATCAAAATTCAATCGGTCAAAAACCCAAATCTCAAAGTTCCCCGCCAGTACCAATTAAAAACTTTCCAATTTAGTTAAGAAATCACGAAGTACAATCAATATCACAAAGGATGAAATCAATGTTTTGAATACCGGACCGGACAACAAACCGGTAAAGTCACTGGATCAGGGATCAATCGGTTCAACTGAAGTTTCTGGGTCAAATGTATAATAATAATAATAATAATAATTACGACGTTCAATAAATCAGTACAAATTTTATTTCTATCTCAAACAAACTTAAAAAAAAGAATGTTTTATGTTTCGTAGATCTTGTTTAAAGAGTTCATATTGAACTAAATCTTCGCAACTAAGTAATGGTCAAAATCTTTGGCCTCTGGAGCTTACTTTCCTAAGTCTACAGATATAATCAGATGAAGACTTATTGGAAACTCACTTTATACAAGAATTTGTTTGTTTAGTAATTTCTTAGATCTTTGTAACCCAAATCCAAATTCACCACCTTACTTCGCTTTTCTGTTTTTGACAATATTAAATTTCCAAATAAATCTTCAATTTTGTCTCACAGTCATCCAAATCCCATTTCTCTAAAATATATCCTTGATTCAATCTAACCTAATGTTAGTTCTTCCACCCGAAATCTATAATTCAGACATTTTAATCCAAAATCAAATAAGTTAAACTTCTGCAAAATAGTTTGGGTTATCAAACTAAATCCTTGAAACCATGTCGATCCGAGTAAAAATAATGAATAATCCAATCGAATCATACGTTTCCCTTTTTTTTTTCTCTGTAGAAATTTCTAATTAATTTCTAGATCTGGACTAAATTTGATAAAAACCAGGAAATGTTTTTGCAAGGAAGAACTGGTTGAACCGTAAAAAACCCAGCTGGGTTAGATGGTTCATTGGTTGACCAGACGGTTCAACCGGTTCAAAAAATACATCACAGTTTTTTGAAAATTTGCTCTGTTAGTATAAAATCAACCCAGTTTTTTAACCGGTTAACCGGCCGGTCCGGTCTGGGTTTTAAAACACTGGATGAAAAAAAGTTATCAATTGTTTGACTAAATGATACGATGGAGATGATTTACAGTGATTTGAAATCCAAAAACTCTATCGAACTTATGGCGCAAGAGTGAAACCCCTACTAAGACTGAAAATCTTTAAACTTGGAAACTTCTGTATTTTTGATGTTTGGAGATTCAAGGAGTCGTAGAAATACAATAGCATACAATAAGTGATGGTGGTGGTGAAGATATTTTGTTTTTTGTATTTGGTCGGTGGTGGAATTGATAACGGTGTTAACGATGGAGTTGATGGTGGTGGCGGTGGAGGTAGCTTTTGTTTCGGAAATAGGTAGAAGTTTTACGCGGTTAGTCTGAATTAAAACAACATATTGACTAGATATAATAAGTTAACGAGCCAGTTCAGTTTTGTTGTAACAATTAATGAATTATGCTTGCACCACAAATAAAATTAAAATATAAAATAAATATTATTGTTGAGTCGGGATAAGGTTATTGTCTTGAAAACGTTTTGTGGTTTTATCCAAGCTTGTGTAAGTAGTTTTCTGATACCGTGTGGTCCCCTGGATAAAACAGTCAAGTTCAATCTTTTTCATAATCACTCTTGCACGGTAAAAGGATGTGATACTTTAATTCTTTCATTATTGCTCAGAATCACATTTCTAGAAAATTATGGATGATCAAACCCTAATTTTCTTTCTCAAAAAATTTTTTGTTTAGAAAAAATTCAAAAAAAGAAAATTAAAAAAATTCTCTTTATAAACTTAAGAAAAAAAGGCTACTAACAAAACTTTTTTCAATTCATAAAATTCTGATTTTTAATAATGATGGAAATAAGTATGGACTAAATGTTAAACATTATTATGGTGTTAATTAGCTCCATTAACGCATTCAGCAAAGACGGTTTTGGCACTAAAACAAAATAAAATTTTCCTTTATGAGATAGTTTAACGGTCATATTAAAACCATTCAATTGAGTGATAATATTTGGAAATCAATTAATGTTTTAGAACCAATGCGCATACACCTTATCCCTTAAGATGTATTCACACCTTCTTATTAATCATTTCGTCAAAGGATCAATGATAACTCTTTTAACACAATACAGTAGACATGAAGGAAAATTTTTTTCATGAAAACAACATTGCCTAAATCACTACTCAAATGATCATATTTTGATATCAAGACAAGCTACTCAAAGCATCAAACATGTTAGATAAAATTCTCAAACATTTTATTTCATTTGATACTTATGCAAATTACCAATATCTGAAAGTCTGCTACATGCTTTGGTAAGTCGATAAGATTACATGTTACTCAAAAAATTCTTGCAAAGTTTAGAGAAAAACACAAGATGCGCTCATACTTATCACTAACTTATTAACTTCATAACATCATGATAAAGTCTCATATTGTAAACATTCAAAATTCAATTCATGTTATGATAAGATTGCATGTTAAATTAGGTTCAAGTGTTTCATCTATAACATATCAGTTTTAGTAGTGCAATGATCAAATTCAACAAATTTCTAATCTGAATCTTGTTAATAGCAAAATAGGCGGAAACTAGATTCTTTCTATTTCGCAAGTATGAACATCTTTAACATGATAGTTCTACCCGAAATAAACTTTGAATACATCTCAACACCACTTTATTTTAAACGATATTATGCAACTTATTAACAATAACCTATTAAAAAAAATATGGTATAAAGCACCAAGATATACTCATCTCCCACTAAATCCACAAATCACATTAACTTAGCTTGAAAATGCATTGTTAACAGCATTTGTATCCTTGCAATGTCGAGCCATAAGACTTGGTTTGGTACAAGCATATCAAATAACTTCATAATTAAAATTATGTTCATTTCTTGATGAGAGTTGGTATTGATATTTGTTTTCACTATGTTTCTTATTCTTTCCGTTCTGGTTTGGCTTGGTTTCAAATTATATCTCATAAGTTTCAAACTTCTATGAGTCACACTTTTATCGTCATAAACAATAAGTATATCTATTCTTAATATCTTCTTTCCATACACATCATTTTGAGATAGTACAATCACTTTTCCAGTATATAATGCATTTAATTGATCACTACAACAACTACCAATAGTTCGTCAAACGTACCTCATCTGCTTTGAAATCTCAATTGGACATATACCATGACGTTCATTTATTTGTAAATAATTACTGCATATTTCAACATGATTTCCATGCGTGTATAATTACTGCAGAGTTCAACATGATTTCCATTTGTACATAATTATTGCACACATTGTTTCTTGTCATATTATTGTTTTTCACCTGTTAAATTTTGTGTTAATGTTGATACAGTTTTGGTGGATTCTGCATGTTTGTTGTGCAGAAAATTTTTGTATCTGTGCAGGGTGAAGCAAGGATGGAACCTGGTAAAACAAGTTAGAGGTATACAGAGACAAGGCGTGGTATCAAATATGGATTTGACAACAATCATGAATGAACAGAATGTGCTAAAAAAAAAGATGGATACAAAAAAGGCAACTATGACGCACAAGTTTCAATTGTAACCGCACCTGAAATAAGCTGGAATAGAAGAAGATAAGATGTATCATCTCTCTGTATATTAATATCCTTCATCTGTAAAATTTGTACAAGATTACTGTACCTACTGTTTTTTGTTATCTTTTGTATTATTTATCTGTAAACATTTGTGTTGTTCATATTGATATCGTTTTGACGAATTATGCATATTTGATGCACAGATCGAGTTTGTGCATATTCATTGCACAAATTAACGTTGTTGATGTTAAATTTTGTGAGATGATTAAGAAAGTTATTAGTTTCATTTTGAACTTTTTTATTGATCACGAAGGGGAGCTGCCCCTGGGACCCCAATAAAACACTATTATTTATTTCCAAAAACTATAAAAATATATGGAGAAATAAAAAAAATATATTTCTTTTAGCTCCTAAACATTTGTACATTACAAAAAAAATAATGATGTACCTGTAATATTATTGCAAAGTTTCATAATTAATTATATTTTGGGTACATCAATAGAGATGTCCAAGTACAACTTCCGGTTCACATTTGCAATATAGCTGCATCACAATACTCTCTCCAAAAATAAATAAATTGAACACATACTTTATCTAATTTTCTTACTAGAAATGTGGTCTGAACAGAAATATTAAAAAAAAACAAACATATGCAGAATAACTGGGAGGAATGAGAACTTATGATTGGGCATACACGAGTGATTTCTTATCAATGATTAACGCAAATGCATTTGACCCTCTGGTTGAGGTAGTTAATTCTCTTTATCAATTTGATAAGATACACTTTCCTTTGATATTTTTAAGATTGATAAGCAAGCTACCCAAGTTCATTGTATAACATAATCTCGTTAATTGTAATTCAATTTTACGTGTGTGAGTGGCGAGAGATAACTTAACCAAGCAGCAGAAACCACATCCCTAACAACAAATAATTCTGAAATTAGATTCAGCAGAAACCACATCCCTAACAACAAATAATTCTGAAATTAGATTCACGCCAATAGTAATTCCCTTGCAATTCCACTCGAAATAAAAATAAAGCCTTACAAGTAGTGTAGCGTGAGAATGCAAATCCTTCCTACGAAAATCAAACAAATAAATTAAAAAATATTTCAACATTTACGTTAACCCAAACAAAATTCCAAATTATATTCAAAAACTATAAAAATATTTAAAACACGATTATATACTTTAGTTGACCATCAACCGTTGAAGCTTGAAATTTCCATTACAAGATGTCTTGGCGAATAAAGCAAACATAAAAACCAAATACACATACCAACAAAAAAAAATAAAAAAATAAAAAAATCAGTTTGTATATTGCCTGCATAGAAAATCAATGACCATCCAGTTAGTCAGAAAAATGGAAATCTGTGACCATCCAGTTAGTCAAAGAAATCAGTGTGCATATTGCCTGCACAAAAAAATCAGTGCACAAATTGCTTTGAATGAATTGTTGGTTCTGCAACAATAAAAGTGTTAAACAGAAGAAGATGTTAAGGTTAAGAAATCACTGATTGATATGCACACAATGGACAGAGCCACCTGCTCAGCAAAAAATTGTCCTTAAACACAATAGTCCGCGGGTACTCCTCAAGAATGAGAGATTCTATATCCCAACATCGGAGATGTGTCCAGGAGAACTGCCCGTTATGACTAGTATAAGCACAATAATAGTCACCCTCAAAAGAACTCAACAACAATTTAGATGAAAGGGAAATAAACAAGCAGTGCGCAAAACAAAGCAAGAAGAGGGAAAAAAGACAGGATAATAACTGCTTTTGGAGTGAGTTGAAATGAAGAATTCGTTTTTCTTTCATAGGCAAAAGAAGAGAATGGTTTTAATGGCAATCAATTCCGTGCATGAAGCACGGTCATAATGTTTGAAATTCAATTCCGTGCATGGAGCACGGACTTAATGTTTAAAACGGATTTAAAACGGTCGAGAGTAATTCTCGCTGGGTCAGACACACCCCACATTTTAAAACAAAATTTAATTTAGTCTTAAATTCTTTTAAGGAGATATTTTCTTTCCAAAAAAGGTAAGTCTTGGTTGGCCCACAGCTGCAGCTACGCCCGCATCCGCAATCCACACTCTTGCCCGCAGCCGTAGCCACAGTCACACCACACCCGCACCCGCACCCACAACCACAAGTTTGCAAGCCCACAAGCCGCAAAACGCAAGCGCAAGCGCAACCTCAAGCGCACCCTCACCCGAGCCCGAGCGTGCGTGTTTCGGTGCGAAGCACCGTGCGTGTGTGAAAAGTACGTTTGCTCCAACTAGCCCATAGCCTTAATCCTCCCCTAACCACAAAATTGTCTAAACCCCTAAGGGCCCTCCCTTAGATGCAACTTTTTAGGTAATAAGGAGATGAATCATCTTTAGTTTCTCCAATGTGGGACTAAATGTTCATTCACAAAAGTGAAAATGAGCTAGTTTCCTTAGTGACCCCTTGGTCCTAAGATCCATTCCCACCAAAACTAAAAACATAACAAGTTCATTTTCTCCAACAATCCCCCACAAGAATGAAAACCCGATGAAAATCAGAAAGCGAGAAATACCATTATAGGCAATAGATGTCCATAAGGTATTGAACCTTTGCTTAGTGAGAAATTACTGGATCTACTTGATTGACAGTGAACGTGATGTCTTGAACTTCCATCGTTTGGTGTAGTTCATCAATATCTTCCACGCGTGATATCTCTCTAGGTGCTGTTAAGTTCGTGCCGTTGTGTCCATTTTATCCCTGGACGTATCCCGTTTATCAGAATGCTCTAGAGAATCAGCTCAGATCTCATAGGAAGCAGCCCACTTCCTCATTCAGATAGGTGAGTTCTATCAAGGGTGTTTACTGCTACACCCCACTTCAATCTTAAATTGAAACTATAAAACTCATTAAGACTTAATAAAAAGTCATCCTTCACATGCAGTCACACTATCACGTATACACCATAGGGAAGGGACAGAGAATGAAATTCTCTGATAGTGTTTCCTTTAACCCACCACAAGTTAGTTGTCTCATTCGAAACCTCGATCTTGGGATCTCCAGTAAGCAAGGTTGAGTTTCCTTCATGGAAAGTTTATTTAATGAGCTTAAGCCCCATCCCCCTCGATACGTTACTAACTATCTCCTTGGAAAAACCTTTCGTCAAAGGGTCCACGATATTCTCCTTAGACCTCACAAAGTCAACAGAAATAACGCCAGTTGAGATTAGTTGTTTTAGGGAATTATGTCTTCTACGAATGTGTATAGACTTCCCATTATAGTTGCTGTTTTTAGCATTAGCTATTGCATCTTGACTATCACATTGTATAGATATAGCTGGCACAGGCCTATGCCAAAGAGGAATGTCTTCTAAAAAGCATCTTAGCCAAGCGGCTTCCTCTCCTTCTTTATCTAACACAATAAACTCCGATTCCGTAGTGGATCGAGCTATAAATGTCTGTTTGGAACTCTTCCAAGATACAGACCCACATGCTAGAGTGAAGACATATCCACTCGTAGACTTAGACTCCTCTGAGTCTGATATCCAGTTTGTGTCACAAAATCCCTCAAGGACCGCATGGTATCTCTCATAATTTAAACAAAAGTTTAAAGTGTACTTCAAGTACCTTAACACTCTAATAAGTGCATCCCAATGCCCCTGCCCTGGATTACAGGTATACCTACTCACATCATAAGCAATGTCTAGTCTCGTACAGTTCATCAAATACATCAGACTTCCTATAACACGTGAATATTCAAGTTGTGAAACTCCATTACCCTTATTTTTTTTGATTCTACAACAAGGATCATACGGAGTACAAGCAGGTTTACCATAAAACTGGTTATATTTCTTAAGCACAGATGCAACATAATGAGATTGACTAAGACTATATCCATTAGAATTTTTTATAATCTTCATCCCTAAGATCACATCAGCGGGGCCTAAGTTTTTCATGTCAAAGTCCTCATTTAGCATGTTCTTTGTGGAATTAATTACATCCATGTTTGTACCAAGTATAAGCATATCATCAACATACAAGCATACAATCACACAAGCATCATTCACAAGTTTAGTATAAACACACTTGTCAGATTCATTTATTTTAAAACCACTATAAATTATTACATGATCAAATTTTTCATGCCACTGTTTAGGTGCTTGTTTCAAACCATACACAGATTTTTTCAGTTTGCAAACTTTGTTTTCACAACCTTTCACTATAAATCCCTCAGGTTGGTCCATATAGATTTCTTCATCTAATTCACCATTTAGAAAAGTTGTTTTTACATCCATTTGATGTATCTCTAAGCTATGAATGGTAGCAATAGCAATTAACATCATAATGGAAGTAATTCTCGTAACAGGTGAATAAGTATCAAATAAATCTATGCCTTCTATCTGTTTATAGCCTTTAGCTACTAATCTAGCTTTGTATTTTTTCACAGTTCCATCTACCTTACGTTTCCTTTTGAAGATCCATTTACAACCTATGGGTTTACACCCTAGAGGTAAATCTACAATCTCCCAAGTACCATTCTGTGTAATGGAATCCATTTCACTAATGGCGGATTCTTTTCACCATGGATCTTCAGAAGAAGTCATGGCTTCTCTATAAGTCCGTGGATCAGTATCATCTAAGCATGTTATGAAGTCTGGCATAAAAGATTTTTCAGTTCTAAGTCCTTTACCTCTTCTAGGCTCAAACTCAAATTCATCTTCCTCTACAGGTAATATCTGACTAGTATAAGGGACATCTAGGGGATTAACACATATCATGCGAGATTCAGATTTCAAAGGAAAAACATTTTCAAAGATCATAACATCCCTAGATTCCATAATTGTATTCATACCAATTTCAAAAATTTCAGAACTTGCAACCATAAATCTATATGCAGTAGTATGTTCAGGATACCCCATGAAGACACAGTCAACAGTTTTGTGTCCTATCTTGGTTCTCTTAGGTGGAGGAATGGAAACCTTAGCCAAACACACCCACACTTTAAAGTATGCATAAGAAGGTTGTCTTCCTTTCCATAACTCATATGGAGTTTTGTCTGACCCTTTAAAGGGTACTCTGTTCAAGACATAGCAAGCTGTTTGGGAGTCCCCCCCCCCCCCCCCCCCCTCCTGATGTGATTTTAATATAGTGGTAAAAAGGGTTTGATTCTCGGACTTGTGAAGATTCGATTTTTAAACTTAATTTTTAATAACTAAAAATAAAACAGATTAAAGTAAAGATGATTGAAAATTGATGGAAAGAACCAGGACTAAGGATTCCACTTTTAACCAATAACTCAAGTGATAAAATCGTGCAATTCTTATATTCAGTTTAATCAAATCATTGCCAAAGTTAGGTTTTTGAAAGAATAATTGTAAATCGTAAGCATGAGACATCAAAAGCAGTCGACCCAGCATGACTCATCAAAAGAGAACACAACTATTTAAGAAAAACCATTTTTTCAATTTTAATCAAGCAATTAATAATAAAAGAATTGTAAAGAAAATATTGATAAAATAGATATACCACTTAATTATTGGTGAAATAGCTTCCTCCGTCGCCCCAGTGATGTTGATTAGCTCATTATATTGGAAACACACTCAAAATATAGTTTCATTGCTCGAAAAGTAGTTACAATGGTTAAAAAGAAGTAACACAGAAGTTTTGAGACGCTTAAAAACATTACAGTGAATGGTTCATAGTGTTACAGGAGGAAGAAAAGGGAACAGAATAAAAGAACGGATTGAAGGCGCTTCATAAATAGGACTGTAACAGCGACAGGTGCAGCGACTTCTTCAGCGACAGTTTAAACAACAATTCTCTTCATCCTTATGTTCTTCACGTGTTCTTCACCAACATCAGCAAGCTTTTTTTCTGGAATTTTTAGGTGGCTTCCGGCTGCTCTCCCCCCTGATTTCCTCCCTTCTCTTTGGTATATATAGGGTATGCAAACCCTAGAGAGTCTTCTAAAGTGATTAAAACTCCTAAAACGACTCCAACTCAATCTCTAATAATTTCCGTCCAAATTCACTTCTGCTGGCTATTTTTCCGGCTTGAAACACGTTGTTTGACGTGTTTTTAACTTAGTTGGGATGTCTAATTCACTTTGGCACAATTTGAATCACTCTCAAACTCTAAAATCACGTAACAAAATACTGTACAAAAGTTTCTCACGTAACTTCTTTCTTTCCCGCCATATCCAAATATTTGAAATGAAAAGGGGGTGCCCCCAATCCAAATTGTGGGTGCCTTAATCACTTTTGATGGGTGCCTATAACAACTTTTTGAGCCGAATTTTCCACAAATATTTATTTCTCGAAAATACCTACAAAGACATAAAAAGCCATAATAAGTACAAAAATGAACACTATCAGAATAGATAATCGAGTGTAATTTAGACACAAAAATGTGTCTATCACACCCCCCCCCCCCCACCCACAAGTTTGCAGGTAGTTCTGAACTAATTAACATGGCATTCATCATCTGCTTAAGGGTCTGTTTAATTCCCTCCACCCCTTCGCCTCTCTTGATTTTGTTGAAACCCCATAGCAAAAAGCTTAAACTAAATATCTCAGCACCATCACCCATCTCTCTTGTGTTTTCAAATGGAAAACCTAATCTCTCTCAACAATCCTTATCTCTCTACAGGCAGATCTCATCTCTCTGTTCTCACGATTTTTTCTTTTAGCAAAATCTGGGATCTCATCTTTTACTTATATCTAGGATTTCATCTTTTGCTTCAATCTTTATCTCACGATTACTCATTATCCACCTCTCTTGATCTGAAAATTTTCCACTTTGTTCTTGTGTACAAAAATGAAGATTTAAAGCTCTCTCTCTATTTTCATTCGATAACCACATGAATTTTATCCATCTATATCTCTCGAATTATTCTTTTAGGAAAAATTCTGGTCCGGAGTTGCTTGATTGGTTTCTCGATGTTAGTCGTAAAGATTTTAAAGCATGTGATATATTCTTCAAGGTATACATTCTGAATTTTTTTTGGTGAAATCCCTAATTTATTATTTGATTTATCTTACTTTTTCCATTTAAGTTGGTTTTTTAGATCTGTTTCTTTTGTATGAAGCCCTAATTATGAATAAAAAGATCATTGTTGATTTTTTTTATTTGATGTAATAGGATTTCAAGCTTATCATTCACCGGGTGCGGGACCTTTGTATCTGATGCCCGTAGTTTGGTGATTTTCCTTGCACGGTTTAAATTTTGTTTCATTATCCGGAAATGAACTATCTGGTTCAATCCCCTTCTCCACTTAAACTAAATAACATCGCCAAATCTTCGATCTCTTATAAGTATGTCATTTGATTTTGAGCTTTCCTTTTTTTCTTTATTTTTTACTCATATTAGTTTTTTTAAATTATGTTCAATATTTTAGTAACACTAGTGCCTTTTTTAGTAAATTAGGCTCTCAGTTTAGTGTTGTATTTGCTGATTTTATTTGGTGGATTTATTGCTTATAGAGTTTGGAATTCATTTATGCGGCTTTTTGAGCAAGGAAGTGCTGAGAAGAGAAAGGAACTTGCATATCAATGTGCTGGCCACATTTATCCTTTAAGTCTTCAGATGTATGGATGTTGTGTAATCCAAAAGGTACTTACAAAAATATTGGTATTGCAGAAAAGTTTATGTACATAATGATGACATGAAATGAAAGTATCAGCCAGTGCTCTAGCTGTTCTGATGGTTTTGGTGTTAGTTTTTATAATTCTCATGGTATTGCTCTGGATGACAGTGTTCTCATGGTATTTTCCGGGGTTTTTTACGATTGATTTGTCTGTGGTTGATTTGTTTTTCTTGTTTGTATAGAGGTGGGTTTCGGTTTTGAGTAATGAGATTTCTTAATTTTTAGGTAGGGAATTATGCTTACAGCTTTGATACAATTAAAGTATGTGGGGGTTGTTTTACTGTTTAGATGTGTTTGCAATATTATATTATACTTTCTTTTGGATTTGCTATTTAGACTGTTTGCAATATGAGACTGTGCTGCTTAATTTCGAAAAAGTTCTCTTAATTTACTTCATCACGGCTTAGCTTGTTTGATTTGGCTCGGAGGCTAGTCGACTCTTTTAGGTTAAATAACCTTGTTTTTCTCATTTTATACTAATGTTCTCATTCCTGTAGTAAATCGAATGAAAATTTCATATCCAAATGTTGGTTTAAAGGTAGTTGAAACGTAACTTTCAGATATTATTGTCAGCAAAATGTGAGCAGCCTGTAATCATCCTTTCGTTTTTTTTCCATTGCTTTTTAGTATTTTGAAAAAGTTGTTGAGCGAGTGAAGGATACTAGAGTGAGTGTTCGGAAACGGGCTATTAAAATTATTCGCGACATGTGCACTTCTAATACCAACTTCTCGGAGTTTACTAATGCATGCCTTCAGATAATTTCCCGTGTTAGTGACGAAGAATCTAGTATACAGGTTTGTCTAAAGGACAAAATTAGTTGGTTACTATATTGTATAATTATATTTTCGTCTTGATCTCTGAACCTTAGACTGAGCCTGGAAGGATTTAGTTTGCAAAATATTTTACGACTTCTAATTCGAGGAACCTAATCGCGCACAGACACAGTTTGCTGGAGATGGTAATTCTGTGCCGTTGGAGGTGGCAAAGAAGACTGAGTAGATTGTTGAGATGTTAAAAAAGATGTCTAACCATCAACAACTTGTCACCATCTTAAGGCAAAACTTAGCACTTGATTTTTTTCCTCAACTTAAATCCTGTATGGAAATTCCTATTTGAACACCATTCATTCTGGGAGGCGTGGAAACTTCATATGATGTCGGATTTCTATGTTTGACCCCAAATTTGTAGCTAAGAGAATAAGCTTTCATATGCAAATAGAACCAAATAATTAGTAGTTTGATCAGTAAGTCAAACATTCACGCTCATTTGTAATTGGTAATCCCGTATAAATTTTCTGACTTGATTTCATTCGGTATAAGAGTTATATCTCTTATCTCATATATCCGACTGGTGTTCCCTTTAAGTATGTCATATCAGAGTCATAGAAAGATATTTTTCGTAAAAGATGTGTTCCCCATTTCCTCACTGATTATTGCCGATTTTCACTTTCTTGATAAACTGAAGTGTACAACAGTCCATTTGAATAGGTTGCAAGAATATCTTGTAGAAGACTCTGGCATCTGCCTATCTGCCGTATGAGTTTTGGGAAGTTTTTTTATTCATCTATCTCCATTTTTTCATGTCTCGATATGAATCTCTTGCGCTTGGAGCATCTTGACACATCGAAGCCATATTTCTGGATTTAGATCGTAGCTGAAAAAAGAGAATGAAACGTTGATGAAGATAACACGACCAATAGACATCGAGACATAGGTATGGAAGAAAGGCATGAGATTTATCTCCAAAAGTCAATGTCATGATCACGTCATTGCATCCTTGAAGTGGTTATGCTCATTGAGTTTCTATACTAGGCTGGTGAGAGTTGTGGATACCTTGTCATCAGTGATGGATAAGGGAAATAAGTGACCACAGGTGCTATCATTGAGGGATTTTTCAAAGTGTAGAATTATTTGATGGAATCATCTTGAGAATTTTAACTTCATTGTAATGGATCGGTGTTATCGAAACAGATAGTAATATGGGTACAATCTCCCACTCTGGACGTGATCAAGTAAGATGAGAGAGCCACCCTAGTCGTACGGGAATTTTAATATAGAGAGGTTATGTCAACCATGCTTTGCTATCCATAACACTGGCTTGGCTCTGGAGATTACATTGGTTGGATGGAACTAAATTGTTCCAATAAGATCATGTCCCCAAATGTAGAACATCTAAGAGGTGTTCATTCATTATACATGAGATATGTTAAATTGGATCATATAAATGTGAAAAATATGGATTAGTAATTGTTGTGTCTCCTTCAGGCGCCCGCTTCAAGACCATTAGAGCCTTTTGGTCGAAGGTGATGACTGTGTTGAAAGGGTGAATGAGCCTGCAGTCCCCAAATGCATCTCACTTGGGTCTTCTACTAGACATGAGATTATTTGATGATGATATTATGGGTCCATTCCTCTAGGAATTTCCCATTGGGATGGACCAAGAATTTGGAATAAAGTTGAAGCCGACATTAGCATCTAGCATATGGGATGTTGAGCCCTAACGGGAATGGACTTCTATTTTTTCTGCATTAGCGGATAGTTGGGAACTGAATTATTCATTGATGATACATTTGATCCCTAAGTATTTTTACGACTTTAATTATTCTTGAAAGTTTTAAATCTCTAGTAATGAAGGTGAAGTCAAGGCTGCTCACTTGGAAGCCTCGTGAAGTTCAAAGAAAGTATAAAAGCGCAATTTCTCTATCAGGGCGCAATAGACTAGCATTATTCTATTGATGCAGAGTTCCACTAGTTAGTTGAGTCATGCTTGGATCGTGAAAATCAAGATCTTGGGTCCTGAACCAACGTACGTAGTCATCCAGATGTTCATTATCTCTCTACAATAATCTCCCAAGATATGTAAGAGTGACTTGTTCAGAGACGAAGAAATATTTCTTGTAGAAAATATTAACCATCTCATACCAGTTAGAAATTCTGTTAGGATAGATGTTTTTATACCAAGTGCACGCTCTCCCGAGGAGAAATTTTAATAATTCGTTTAGACGAAGTACATAATTATACTCGTATTATCCAAGTGATTCCAGGAATCTAGACACATGTTAACGAGCAATCGCAGTACCATCATAAGGTGAGAAAGAAGGAGAAAAGTATCCCCTTGGGAGAGGAATCCTTTGTATTTTGAGAGAACATGTGTTTTAGGGTGAAAACAAATGTACAGTAAAATCGTACTTTCAGGTAGGTTCGAGAGATCAAGCTCAAACAGGACGAGCCTAAACCAAAAAGTGGACGTTTACGTCCTGCTTCAATTACAAAGATGGAAAACACTAGGTAGGTCTTAGAGGAGAGAAGCAAATAAAGTTGAGAAATCTCAGTGTGATAAGTAATTATAATGTGTGATAAAGAATGGATTATCTCTGGGATGAATCGCTAATTCTGTATATCTTAGTTCTCTCTTCTTCTTGTTTTAAATATATGAAGCCATCTATTTATATTTGGAGGATACACACTGACTTCTTGTAAGTGGTGGAAGTTACAAAAGAAGTGGAATATTAACAATTGTGGAGATTGTAGTGGAGTCATGTCCAAAAAAATAGGGAGGACTTGTATGACCACTACTCCTCGTACTCTCAACTTCCCTTTAACCGTCTCACTACTTGTTAACTTCTTGTTTGTGGATGTGTTTCCATAACGCACGATTACCGCAGACCGCCAAACCAATACCCCAATGATAATCCTCTCATGTGTTGTATTTGATATCTCATGGAAATAGTGGAGTCTTGGACTATCACTTTTGGTTAGGTTAAGTCAAGTCAATGAATTGCTAAGTAGGTAAGGCAAGTTGCGCAACTCACTAGCTTGATAATTAGACTGATTAGTGTTGATTCTGGTAAATTTGATGGTTATGTACTATCTTAAGAATAACATGGCGTATTTTAATAGCCAAATCTTTTCTTAGAAGTGACTTAACATAAATCCGAAAGATGTTCAAAGCCAAGACTGCGTAAAGATTCTTAAGGACCAGTCATGGAAAATTTAAATGAGGTTTGATAGATAGCCACATAGGACTAACGTTAGCTTTATGCTAGCATTTGAATATGTGGCACGTTTCTTGGGAGTGCAGCCTGAGTAAGGCTAGCACCTTTCACTAGCGCAAAAGTATGGTGCGTCCCAATGGGACGTGGCCTATGTTGGTAGTGCTGAGGCGAAAAGGAATATGACACGTCCCCAAGGGACGTGGATGTAAGTTGTTAGCGCATTTTAACGTAGAGGAGCATAACACCTCCCCAAGGGATGTGGCCTAGGTTAGCTAGCGCCGAGAGCAAAACAACAGGGCACGTCCCGAAGGGACGTGGCCTAGGATGGCTAGCGCTGAATGCAAGCAAATGGCGTGTCCCAAAGAGACATAGCCTAATTAGCTAGCGCTTTAGATATGGCGCGTCCTTGGGGATGCATCTTAGGTTGGCTAGCGCTTTAGATATGGCGCGTCCTTGGGGATGCATCTTAGGTTGGCTAGCGCTGGTTAGCGCTTAGCATAAATATCTAGTATTAGCCTTGGTGCTAGCGTAGAGAAGCTAGGGTTATCCTGGTGCTAAGGTACAACATGCTCTTTTAGATGCATTGCTCTTTGATTGTGGCGCGTTCAAGAGGAACGACGCGTATTTTATGGCACATTCTTGAGCATAATACTAAAGTGGCATATTTTGTAAATCCAGGACGACAAATGCGCATTTGAGACAAATTCGAGGAATTTAACTATGGAATTTATGCTAATCGAGACTAGTTCAAATGGCATAAATATTATGAGTGTTTAAGAGACTACAATATCAGTCTAGAATGTTTGTAGCTGTTTGGAGAGACTGTATTCTTAATTTGCTTGTGGAATGTTAGTAAAGATACTGTGTTTCATGTTTTGATATAAAGCTAGCAGTATGTGCATAAATATGCATATGTGCTTTTATATTCCTGCTGCCAGGTATATGGCAATTTTTTAATTTTATCCCTTGTCAAAAAATAACCATCTATAATAAGTCCCCTGCTTAGTGAGGAACAGTAATGTTGCACAGTAAGTACTAGATGGTAGTAATACGCTTATAGCAATTATATATGCATAATCAAAATTTTAATAGCATATGAAGATGTACTTAGCTTCTCTAAGGTTAAGATATGCCCCCTTAGTACTAACCCTTGCTAGGGTTAGTAGATGCCCAAATTCTTGTCAGGAATACTAGCCTGCCCGTGAGTAGAGTGAGGCGTAGGCGACGATGTGGGTCACTTCTCTCAGGGATGGTTTTTTGGTTTTCAAGCTTGCGTCGCTGGGAGCGAGATGTATGTATGGACATAGTCTCATTATCTAATGAAGCTTTCTTCGTCAGCAGAATTTTTATATTCTTCGTCATTATCCTAAAATTCCAACGGTCGGCCTTAGAGTCTTGTTGACTAAGTTTGGATCATTCCCTTTGGGAATGAGTCTCCGTTGAACCCTGAAATTCAGGATTCAGGGTTTCCAACTATCCTCTATTTAAATGAATAAATTATGGTTTCCTTCTTCCTCTCACTAGTCTCGGCATCCTCAACACTTATAGAGCTCAGTTGCCTCATATAGCATCATGTTTGATAACAACGGATCAGATCAGGATTATCTTCTTGTTAAGCGTAGCTCATGAGTACCTAGTCCGTAAAGGAGTTCTTCTCCACTTAAGTGTTCCTTAGTACTTATGAATAAACATTTCACAATAATGTAGATCATTCATTTTTTTATTTTTTTATTTTTTTTTATGAACCATAGGTTAAGGAAGCCCCATACATGTTGAGAGCTAGGACTGTCAGGTAGGTAGTTCCTCTTCAAACGTTACATGGTCTAGTCGATCTGCTATTGTAAGTAACTTTCTTTATTTTGTTGTTCACGTATTATTTTGAGCACATATCCCGATGTAATTGTATGATTTGATATTTTCGACAGGAGATGGAGATTGAAGATACATATAGAGGGAAGAGGAAATCCAAAGGGTACTCTCATGCTGAGGAGGATATGGACATTGGCGCTGAGGTAAAAGCTTCTCTTGGTCCACCAATCAATCTATCAAGCAGTAATCTTGGTCTTACCATTCATGCATATCCAACTGCGGATCTTCCCTTTGAAATGCACATGAAGTCTCTGTCTCGTAAGCACCATGTGATCGTTTCAGAAAAGTGGTAAAAATGTGTTCGTTCGCTGAGACTTGTGAAGATCGTTTTAGACATAATTCTGAATTAAACTAGAAAATAAGTAAAAGATTTTAACCATATTCTACTTTTTCTGAAGATAAATGATTAAAAGCATGAACAAGGAGACATTGTTACCAATCGAAGGAAAGAAGTTAAGGAAGGATATTTCCGTGTTGCATGAGCATGGGTTACCTCCCAAGAAGTGCTAAGTTTAAAGTCTTTATCCAGACTGTGGGTTATCTGAATCATATAGCAATAGTCGGAAAAACTGTGGGTTATCTAAATAAAATAACATTGTCCAAAATAAAAGGAAACTGCAACATGCCCAGAAATTGAACAAACAAAGTACAACCTTATCCATATCTAGTGTCTTGTTTATGACAACTACATCTAGTTGAGGTTCAGGTTCGGGCTCTATGAAATTGTCTAGATAAATCTCTTTAGGCTGAATTTTCTCATAGGAAGGATCTGGAGGATCAGGTTGTATAGTCTAGAAAAACTCAAATAATAAATTTAAGGCACATAATAATAACTTGAATAATTGTGTATCCTCAAAGTTAATCAGATTGGACTCGCATAGTTGACTATAATGAAAATGGTGGTCAATCTTAAGAAAATTTGTCGATTATACTCTCCTAAAGTAATTAGGCTTAGTCTCAAAACTTAATAACTGACACATTTGAAATTCAAACGTTCCCACAATTGGAAGAAAATTTTTTGGTGGAAAAACGAAGTCAACCTTGGTATTATCGCCTGGGTAGATCACATCAACCAGAGTATGGGTCTATAACAAATGAACTTCTTTCTGGTCATCACCAGGATCAGAAAATCTAGTTTGAAGATGAACTTATAAAATGGTAGAGGTGCAAATTTTAAGTCCCAAGTGAGGGACATTTTTAAGAGTCAAAGGTAAAACACAGTGAGAATAATAGGCACCCCCAAACTTAGAGTTTTTAGTGTCTCTAGATAGACTAATCATAATTTCCCTAATTTCTAGATCGTAAGATTCCTGAAAATAGTCAATTGATTCTTCTAGGTTATAATCAGGAGGTGCATCCTCACTCATATTTAAAATCTCTACGAGTCTATCTTTGTTATCTAAGAATATTGTTTCTGGATCGCTGGACTCTAAAACAATATTCTCAGGATAAACTCGTTCCTCTAAACCATTATCGGCTTCAAAACAAGAAAATTCTACATCATCTAAAACAGTAGTATCTCTAGTCAAATCCTCTTCCTTTTGAATAGGTGAATAACACTATCATCAAAAAGCACAATTGGAGTGACAATTTCTTGATCACGCTGCCTGTATATTTCAAGTTCTTCGTCAATACTATCATCATCATCATAATAATATGAAGATGTTTGATCCTCGTCTAAATAAGTAGTGTTACCAATTTTATCCTCGTCCTCTTGACTAGGTGAATAATTATTAAGGGTATCACTATATTGGCAATTAAGATCATTTTGAGCAATATTATTCTTTGAAAGATTTTCATTCACTCTTAATGCAAACCTATTTGCATTCTCAGTTAACTGCTTGAGGGATTTCTCTAGAGAAACAAATGGATCATAAGGAGTACTAGATTGCAACTGCTCGTGTGATTCTTCTAGATAAGAATTGGGGCCATCATAGGGAGTACTAGATAGCGTCTGCTTTAGGGCATCCCTCCAAGAAAAAAAACTTGATTTTTTTTCTTCTCATTTTCATGTTCATATGACGGGTGTATGTACCAATAGTAATTGGGATCACCTTGGTGTGAGCAATAACCTCCAAAAGGTTGGTGGTGGTCCCGGCTTCTATCCTCACCATCTTGATAGTACGGATAATGTTTATTTTAAAATTCATTCCGATATTCATTGTATCGGTCCTCATAATACAAGTTCAACATTTTCTAACAAAAACTTCCTAATATATTTAAATAAATAAACTCCAAAAATAAATCCTAATGGAAGGGGTTCTAAACAAACACAAGCAATGATGACTCAACCAAATCAAACCTACTGAATCTAGAAAACAAAAAACATCATGGCTCCATTTATATTGTTTCTAGACCAATTTCTATTCTTCCAAAAGGAAACTAGTCACAGTTTTAGCAAATCTCTTTAAACTATCTGAATTAGATTAAGTCGAATAGAAACAGGATAAGCTCTAAGGAGCTTTGATAACCCTGCCTCTTTGACAATGTTTCCTTGGGTTACAAGGCGGCTCGAATCTACTTAAAATAATCTTCCTGAAATTTGAGTTAGGCTAACAGAGTAACCAATACAGTCCTTTTGAATGACTTTCTTATAAGCTCGTTACCCTATCGATCTCTTTCTAGTCAAAATTTTTAAGCTTAGGTTCGCGTTTGGTAACGTGTTCCTAAAGCGAGCAAGAAGGAAAAGGTGATGAAATCTAGGGCTGAACACGGTAACGGTTTTCCACGGAAATCCGCCAAAACCGAACCGAATAGCCCAAAACCGAACCGAACCGTTTGCTAATGGAACGGTTATGGAAAAAAATTTGGAAAACCGGTAGTCCCGGTTTCGGTTTTGGGTTGGGTAAAAAACCGAACCGTTTACCATGGAAAACCGATTAATGATAGCCGTTCATCTGTATTTTGATGGATCTAATCTAGACCCTTAGATTCCTTGATATATAAGGAAGAAGAAGCCCTAATTTTCTTCTTCACTTTCATTTCTCTAGGGTTTCTGTTCGGCTGTCCGCCTGTTCCTCTAGTCTTCCGCCTCCACCAAGAGTTCTGTTCCTCTAGTCTTCCGCCTCCACCAAGACCACCACTCCAGTGCTACTGCTCCATCACTAGATTCACTACCAGAAGGTCCAGAAATGATTTCTGATTTCAAGAGTCAAGACTTTCTTTCTCATACGCAGAAGCAGTCAAGCAGAAGCAACTTCTGATCAGGTCAGGTATGAATCGAACTTCTGGTTTGCTTTCATTAAGCAATTTCATTAAGCAATTTCTTCTGGTTTGCTTTCATTAAGCAAATCAAAGGTACTAATGATGATTCATGTTTTAGACTTCTGGGTTTCTTTTTAATCTTTTCAGGCATGAATCCCAACTGCTGGGTTTCTTTTTAATCCCAACTTCTGGGTTTGATTTTTCTGTTCACTGTTTTAGTAGTATTGGTGCATTAGTATTGTTCCTGTTTTAGAATTTTAGTATTGTTCCTGTTTTAGTTTTTTTCCTGTTTTAGTATTGTTCAATTTTTTCCTGTTTTAGTATTAAGCCCTAATTTCCTGTTTTAGTATTGTTCAATTTTTTCCTGTTTTAGTATTGTTCAATTTTTTCCTGTTGTGGGTTTCATGTTTTTAATCTTTATGTTCATCTTTGTGATTCACAGGTATGATGTATTGATGTTAGGGACTTAGACTGCTATCTTGTTGGCACCCTACAGGTATCTTTATGAAAATCAAAGCTATCTTTAAATAACTTGAGATACCCACCCATGGAAGGTTTTTTATGTTTCATCCAGTTGATTCGGAATCGTTCTAGTTGATTCATATCTGGTTTCAGCATGCTATCTCTGTTTTTATGGGTTTAATAAGTTCAGCACACTAGACTAGTTCACTGAGTCACACCTTGTTAATAAATAAGTAGCTCATTTTAGGTCTTACTATGTTGGAGTACAAATGTGGATCTACAGATTTATCAAAATTTGGTAGAGGAATCCAATTCCAATGTTTGTGGGACACACTGAAATCCCTGTGAATTGCTGGATCTTAGACTCTTCAGATGATTTCCATCCATCAAGACACTGATCATAAGTCTTAACTTTCTCATTTCTAGTTTAGACCTGATAAAACTTGTTTAAACACGATTAATATAATTTGAGAAATGGTAGTCTCAAGTATGAACCAATGTACCAAGTTATACCGAGATGCATTCGTTGAGGTCCTAGGTATGTGTCTGTAAGGTGAATGATTGAACTCAAGGAATAGGTTTTGGTTCTTGGGACGTATCATAGTTCATGATTAATTAAGGTATCGTATGTTATGATGTGGATAAATGATTCTTTGGTATTATAGTCTTTAATAAGCAATATGTCAGATTCGGCCATACCTTTCTTGTTTTGTCTGCATCAATCTCAAGATTCTTCAAAATTCAAACATTCCAGCATCGGTTTTCATGCCGTTTTAGATCTCATTTTTACTTTAAACTTGCCTTTACTTTTGATTTCTTATAGTATCTTTTGTTTATTCTAATTTCCATTTTGTAATTATTAGCAGGAGGCATCAGCAGCAGCAGCAGGAGGCATCAGCAGCAGCAGCAGGAGGCATCAGCATCATCAGCAGCAGCAGCAGCAGCATCAGCATCAGCATCAGCATCAGCATCAGCATCAGCAGCAGCAGCAGCAGCAGCAGCAGCAGACAGCAGCAGCATCAGCAGCAGCAGGAGGCATCAGCAGCAGCATCAGCAGCAGCATCAGCAGCAGCAGCAGCAGCAGCAGCATCAGCAGCAGCAGCAGCAGCAGCAGCAGCAGCCAGCAGCCAGCATCCATCAAGAATTGCTTAATTGTTTGGATGTTATTTGATTTGTTTGAATTGCTAGGATGTTATTTGTTTGAATTGCTTACTTGTTTGGATGGATTAATGAAGAATTAACTTTTTTTTGTTTTTTTTCGATTTTTTTTTATTTTTTTTTTGAATTTTAGGTTTCCAAACGGTTAACCGAAACCCGTCGGAAAAAAACCGAAACCGGGTGAAAACCGACTAAAACCGAACCGACGGTAACGGAACGGTTATGGAAACCTTTTGGACAAAACCGACCTTGCCGGTTTCGGTTTTGGTTTGGCACAAAACCGAACCGAAACCGGCCATATACAGCCCTAATGAAATCCGAGTCCTTATCTTATATGGCCAGTCCTTTCCCTTTACTAGAAAATTAAATCCGTATTCAGGTCCTAAGCATATATACACACGAAAGAGTCTAGAAAACCCACTGACAGGGGATTCGTGGGTGGTTAGAGTCTTACCTCCCGTTTTAGACGGACGATGAACCATTGAAGTCGATTCAGGCCTGACTCCTATGTCACTGTACGAACCCGAGGCAGAGACAATATCGTAATTGTCATCCTTCCCTGTGCAGTTTATATTTAACTACCCTTCCGTAGGGTTTAAAAAATAAAGTCCAAAAAAATACAGAAAAATACCTAAAATAATTACTAAAATAATAAGAATTTCTTACTACAATTTTCTAAAAAGAAAAATAAATAAAACCCTAAAAAAATAAAAATAACTAAAAACTAACTAAAAAATTTCTTGTCTTCTTTTTCCGTTCTTTTAGATTTATCTTTGATTCCAAGTATTTAATCAATCAATATAATCTTTGGATCCAATTTCTTTTTGATCCAAAACCTGTAATACAAAAAAAAATACCCAAAAACGTAAAATAGAACAAATAAAAATAAAAATCTAATTAAACTAACTAAACTAAAAAAAAACTAAAAACAAATCGAAAATCAAATCCCCGGCAGCGGCGCCAAAAACTTGATCGTTTCAGAAAAGTGGTAAAATGTGTTTGTTCGCTAAGACTTGTGAAGATTCATTTTAGACCTAATTCTGAATTAAACTAGAAAATAAGTAAAATATTTTAACAATATTGGAACTGGAACTCAGGATTCCACCAAAATCACTTCTGATTGATTTCTACAATGATTCTTTAACAATTATAGCTTTTTTATTGTCTTTGTTTCTTTGCCAAAAGTAGATTTCTAAAACATTAACTGTAAATCACAAGCATGGCACATCAAAAGCACTTAAGTCTCAGCATAACAAAATCATAACTAATTAAGAAAAATCATAAATCAATTAAAACTCAATGCAAAAGTCATTAAGAATCAAAAATAGTTACTATTCATTCATGAAATGTGGCTTCCTCCATTGTCCCAGTGGTTGGATTTATCTCCTCATGATGTACACACTCTGAAAACAATTTTTCATGGCTCAAAAGTGTGTAAAAGAAGAAAAAATAATAACACATATGGTTCGCAACGGTGTAATGGCGTTGCAAACCACTGTTCTCACTGTTACAGAAAAGTGTTTTCAGCTGAAGATGAACGTTGCAGATTCTAAGCTATTCATTGCACGGGTTGAAGAAACTATTGTAACTGAAGATAAACGCTGCAAAGGTCAAGATAAACGTTGCAAAACGGTTGAAGAAACCGTTGCCTTTTCTCTGTTCTTTGTGTTTTTCAGCAGCAGCAGAACACTTTTTCTTGTGATGATTTTTTTCTCTTTTTGTTGGCCTCCTGAGCTTGACCCAACCTCTCTCAATCCTCTTTGTCCCTTTGTTTGACTTAAACAACCCCTTTTTTACCCAACAGACCCCAAATATCGAAGATATTTCTTATTTCAATTTTCCCGGCCAACCTCTCCCCCTCGATTTTTCTTCGTTTCTTTGTTATTTATAGATTTAGTAAACCATCCTAGCTTCTCCTAATTTGATAAGGAATAAAATACCAATCCAAATCACACTATAATTCATGTTTATCGCCAAACAGGGAGAATCAATTTTCCGAGAACATGATTGACTTTCCAGGTGTGATTTACGGCTTGAAACACTCTGATTGAAGTGTTTGAGTCTTCGTTGAACTTCTTAAATGCATTATGATGACTCAGGTGCATTAAAACTCCACAAAAAAATCGAATTCAACTAAATCCAGTTAAGTTTTCACGCGTAAATTTTCCCGCCAAGTTCGTGATTTTGAATTATAAAGGGGTTGGCCCCTATCCAAAAATGGGGTACCTTTAGCATCTTTCCTGGGTACCTTTATCAATTTTTCTCGAGTGTTTTTGTCACTTTTTGAGCCGATTTTTCCACAAATATTTATTTTTCCAAAAATACCTATTAAAACATAAAAAAACACAAAATAAGTTCACAATAGAGCACTAGTAATACAGATAATTGAGCACAATTTAGACATAAAAATATGTCTATCATTATGTCGTATGCAGTTTTATATATACATATCTTTACACGAAAATTTGGAGGCAATACGGTCACATAGCGACTTCAGAGTTGTGAAAGGTTTTTCTCCTGTTCTGGTAACGATGGTTGTTGGTATTTTTTCCATAATCGATTACATGAACAAGGCATCACTTCGTGAAGTTACTAGACAGAAGATACAAAAGTGGGATGAGATGATAGCAATTGTGAAGTTTTGAAGTTCAACGTGAGCTGGCTCCGTCAGCGTCTTGACATCATTGAAACAGATCATGCGATTATCATAGCTAAGGTGATTCCTTCTTCGAAAAGTCGATCCAGGATTTGAAAGTTATGACTGAGATGTTTCCGGAAAGTGTAGATGTTGTATAAGCGGAATTATTCATTGCTTGAAGGTTTGCTCTATGGAGTCTCGTCTTGAGTGAGTAAGGTTTGAATTAATAATGAGTTTTTGGATTGACGTAACAGGTTCTGAACTTTGAATATTGGACATTAATTGAAAGAAACAAAAATAAAGAAAATATTTTTAGGCATAATATGTCTTTAGCCATTTTTCATTGATTATCGTTCCCACTTGTGCTCCCTTCATATCTAAGATCTTGTAGTACCCTGTCAAAACTATTTTAGAGATGACGTAGGGACCTTCCCACTTTGGTGAAAACTTTGGAGCAGACATGTCATGTTGAATATGTTTGTCCGTCTTGAGTGCCAGGTCTCCGACTTGAAACATTCTGGGTTTCACTACTTTGTTGTAATCTCTGGAAATTCTTTGTCGGTACGCCTCTGCATATCTTTATGACTTGGATTATCTTGATTCTATGAGGTCCATCTCCGCAAATCGGAACCTAGGGATTTCGGCTTCATCCCAGTTTACTCTGCTAGCTGTTGCGATCCTGGATGATGGGATCTTGATCTCGGCAGAAAGGATGGCGTCGTCTCTATACACAAGTGAATAAGGAGAAGTTTCTGTGGAGCTTCTTGGTGTCGTCCTGTATGTCTAAAGTGCCATGGGAAGTTGTTCATGCCATGATCTGGGGTTATCGTATACTGTGTGACTAAGGATCTGAATCAGTTTCTTGTTGGTACTTTCTTCTTGCCCATTTCCTTGTAGATAGTATGAAGTAGAAAATACTTGCTTGATGTCGTACTTTTGGAGTAGTTCTGCCACAGTATGGTTAGAAAAAGGAGTACAATTATTTGTGACAATATGTGTAGGGACACCAAACCTGCATGCGATGTATTCCTTGATGAAAGTCGCCATTGTTGCTCCAGTCGTGCAGGTGAGAGGCATGGCCTCTACCCATTTGGTGAAGTATTCAGTGGTTGTTATGATGTGATTATGTTTTTTTGACGAGGTTGGATTTATCTTACCAATGTAATTTAGTCCCCATCTATAGAAAGGCCAAGGACTTCTTAATGAGTGTAGAGGAAGACACAGCGTGTGAATGAGGTTCTTATGAATCTGACACTGATGGCATCTTTGAACAAATGCGACCACATCATCTTCCATATTCGGCCAATAATACCTCTCATGGATCTGAAGGAACAACTTCCTCTTTCCTTGATGCTCTCCTTCGTGGACTTTCTTTAATATTGTCGGGATTTTGGGCCCTGCTATGGTAGGTTCCCTCCAAAAATTTTACGATATAATACCCCTTCGTGAAGGTTGAACCTCCTTGCCTTTTGTTTTAGTCATGTTGCTTCTCGCTTCTCAAGAGGAAGGGAATTATCACAAATATATTTGATGTAGGGTTCTCTCCAGTCTCCAGCATGATGGATTGTCGGGGCCTCCAGTTGGTGCGGATGTGCTTGGAAGTTGGAACAAGATCCTTGTAGTGCTAGATATTGGGTTTCCATCGTAGGCCAGTAATATCCTAGGCGTTGAAGACGACAGTAAAGAGTCACGGCCATCGTCTCTCCACACACTTCACCATTAATGCAGTTGAGTTGCAATTGTGCCTCTTCATCTCCGAGACATCTTGAGAGGGATCCGCTTGGATTCTTGTGGTATAGTTTCCCATGGATTAGGAAGAAGTTTTCAACTCTCTGAGACTGACTTTCCTCTGAGGGAGCGAGCTGCTGATTTACTCTAAAATCGGTGTCCTCCAGTTAGTCGTTTGATCATGTTCATATTGACTTAACCATGTTGAATGGACATTACGTCTTTGTACTATCACAGTCTTCTCTGACCCTTTGAATTGAAGTTTAAAAGCTAAAGTGGCTAAGCAATCAGCGTGCCTATTATTGCATCGACCAACATGGACCACTACATCTTCGGAGAAATGAGCTAGTAACCTCTGAGCTTATGCTCTATGGGGAGGTAATGTTACCTCTTTAAGTGAGTAAACTCAATTCATTTGATTGGCCAGTAGTTTAAAATCACCTTTTATTTCCAAGTGTGTTGCGCATGCTTTCTTTGCCAATGAGAGTCCTAACAGAAAGGCTTCATATTCCGCGTAATTGTTGTTGCATTTGAAGTCGATCTTGAATGAGTACTAGAAGACTTCCCTGGTTGGGGATACGAGCACTACTCCAGCTCCTCCAGTATTGTTACAGGGAGTGGCAGAACCATCAAAGTATAATATCCATGCTTCTTTTTCGTGTAATGCGGTTACGTTTTCTCTTGGGAAAGCTGCTAGTAGATATGCCACTGCTTGTCCTTTGATAGCTTTCAGGGAGACACATACTATGTCACTCTGATATTTGAAGTAACCACTAAACAGGTCTTCCAATCAAGGCCGGTTTTGAAAGTAGAAATCTAATAGGGTCAGCTTTGGCGATCAAGACACCCTCTTTGAGAGTAAGTAGTGTCTGAATTTCTCAATAGAATGTACTAGAAATAGGCATGCTCTCTTTGTTTTAGGATATATGAGCTCTGCATCTCTTAGATACTGGCTGATGTTGTAGATTGGGTACTCAACTCCTTCTTCATCTTCTTGAGCAAAGATTGCTCATGTCACGACCTCACTAGAAATTGTGTACAGAAGTAGGGGGCGTCCCTGGACTGGAGATCTCATGACAGATGGAGATAATAATAATTATGGTATTTTGGAGAATACTTCTTGTTTAGTAGAGGACCAGACATATATTGCCCCTATGATTAGTAGTGGCGTAAAAGAGGCGACAAATTGAGTTAGCCCTGGGATGAAACGTCTGATATATGAAATTTCCCCCCATAAAACTTATAAGTCCTCTTACAGTCTTTGGAGGGGGCATGGTGGTAATGGATTGAGTCTTGACTGGATCTACTTTGATCCCTTCTGTCTTCACTTGGAACCCAATGAATTTACCAGAGGATATACCAAAGGCGCACTTCAAAGGGTTCATCTTTAACTTGTATTCACGATATTTTTCAAAGACTTGTCGTAGAACTTCCAGGAGGGTTGCTCGTGTCTTAGATTTGACGACCACATCATCAACATAATATTCCATCTGCTTGTGCATAATGTCATGAAAGATTATTGTCATGGCTCGCTGGTAAGTAGCTCCGGGATTCTTCAAGCCAAAAGGCATTACAGTGTAATAGAAGTTTCTAATAGGAGTTTGAAATGCAGTTTTACTGGCATCATGCTCATACATCTTTATTTGATTATAACCGTTATAGCCATCTATAAAAGAGAACGTACCGTGTCCACTAGTCGTGTCTACGAGCATGTATATGTTGGGGAGTGGGAATTCATCCTTGGGGCAGCATTTGTTCAGGTTCCTGAAATTAAGACAACATCTGATTTGACCATTCTTATTTGTGAATGGTACTATGTTCGCCATCCAGGTAGGGTGTTGAATGGGTTTGATGAAGCCTGTCGTGAGTAGTTTTTGAACTTCGATCTTCATCTACTCCTCTATTTCATTTCTGAACTGCTTCGGTTGTATCTTGACATGCTTGGAACCAGGAGTGATATGTAAATGGTGAGTGACCAGCTTGTCATCAAAACCCGGCATTTCTTCATTGGTACAGGAAAATACATCTTGATAATCCTTAAGAAGTTGCAAGATTCATATCCGCTACTCCAGTGACATGGTGGAGTTGATGGAGACGGGCCTTGGGACTTCTTCTATCCCGATGTTGACTGTCTCAAGGGCATCTGTGGTAGAGTCAGTACCATCTTTTAATTTTCTTGGAGCATCCGGGATTTTATCTTCACTAGGCTCTTTGTTATGGTTACATTTTGGATGGGGAGACCCTCCACTATTCTCCCCTATTAATTGCTAACAGCAGCGGCGAAGGTAAACAATTCTTCCTTCGGTGTCGTAACTTGTTACAAAATTATGCTATCTCTTTCCATGAGCATGACTTGGTGCACTGGTATTCTTTAAAGAATTGTCATTAAAATCAGTGAGAGATTCATTTCCGAAAAATTTACCTCTTTCCCTGGCTACGAACAATCCCCTGTCAAACCGCTCAAAAGTCGTCTAGCTGGGTAGTGGTGTTCTGTGGATTTTGCCATAGAAGTCGAGCACATCGTTCTTTGATTCAAAGAATTCGGTACCACAAACTGGAGAGTAAGAAGATGAAGATGTTGGAATTCATATTATTCTCTTAATTAGTACAGTCTTCATGCACTGATGATAAGTCGAGGATACGACCTTATTTTCATAAAGCCACGGTCTTACCAGTATCATATGGTATTCAGGATCATTCTCAATGATATGAAATTTCACTTTTGGTCGGATAAGTCCCATTTTGAGACCTAAGAAGACATGTACCTAAGTGATGGCGTAGTTTCCTTCAAAATCTTTCATCACGATAAGACAATGCACGATCTTGTTTGCCGGGACTTTAGCAGCTTTGAGCATCTTGAGAGTAATTATATTGGCTGCAGCACCTGTATCGACCAGCGCTCTCCTGAATTCAAAGTCTTTGAGCAGTGACATACAAGGCTTGATTATTCCCTTCTTCATCCATCGTGTCTTCTTCGGTGAACGTGGAATTGCTCACAGATAGGTGAGGTGACGTAGGTACTCTGGTGCCTTTTCGGAGAGATGGGTCTTATGCGCGTCAGTAGCGACACGATTTAGGAAGCAAATACGTCTTTGCATTGGATCTTTGAGAAGTGCAGAAGTTCGCATAAGCTTTCCGATAAACAGTTAGCTTCTTGATTTACTGGATTATCACAGGTAGTAAATATCCTGATGTTATAGGGAAGGGACACATTCGTTTAGGGAGGAGCCCCCAATCCCAGGGATGGTAGGTCTTCCCTTAACACAGTACTACATCCCAACTCCTCTGTTAGTCGGTGAAGGAAATCAAGAATGAAGTTTTGCGAGTTCCCCAACCTTGTTAGGGTTCTCGACATGATTTTTAATCTCTGCTAAAGCTCATCCATCGTGAGTAGTGCTGGATCTGAAGCATTCACAATTCCCAACACATTATTGGACTGAAGGTTGTTGGGAGCGTTGTTAATTATAGAAGAAGCACCCAAAGAGAGATTACCATTGGTACCAGAAGAATTGGAATTGGGATCAGTGATTATCAGATCTAATATGAGACCGACCATCTTGAATAATTAAGAAATTGGATTTTATAATCGAGAGGTTGATCTCCAGCTGTGGTCGCCAATTGTTTTAGGGTGAAAAAAAATACATGGTAAAATCGTACTTTCAGGTAGGTTCGAGAGGTCAAGCTCAAACCAGATGAGCTTAAACCAGGAAATGGATGTTCACGTCCTTCTTCGATCACAAAGGTGGAGAAGATTGGGTAGGTCTTAGGGGAGGGAAGCAAAGAAGGTTGAGAAATCTCAGTGTGATAAATAATTGTAGTGTATGATAAAGAATGGATTATCTCTGGGATGAATCGTTAATTATGTATATCTTAGTTCTCTCTCCTTCCTGTTTTGAATAGATGAATTCATCTATTTATATTTGGAGGAGACACACTGACTTCTCGTAAGTAGTGGAAGTTACAAAATAAGTTGAGGGGTAACGATTGTGGATATTATAGTGGAGTCATGTCCGAAAAAATAGGGAAGACTTGTATGACCTCTACTCCTCGTACTCTCAACTTCCCTGTAACCGTCCCAGTACTTGTTACCTTCTTATTTGTGGATGTGTTGCCACAACGCACGATTGTCATAGACCGCCATACTAATACCCAATGAGAATCCCCTCATGTGTTATATTTGATATCTCATGGAAATAGTTGAGTCTTGGACTATCACTTTTGGTTAGGTTAAGTCAAGTCAATGAATTGCTAAGTAGGTGAGGCAAGTTGCGCAAGTCACTAGCTTGGTAATCAGACTTATTAGTGTTGAGTCTGGTAAATTTGGTAGGTATACACTATCTAAGGAATAATATAGCGTATTTTAATATCCAGATCTTAGCTAAAAAGTGACTTAGCATAAATCCAAAAGATGTTGAAATCCAAGATTGTGTAAAGATTCTTAAGGACCAGTCATAGCGTGTTTAATAATGGTTTGATAGATAGCCACATAGGGCTAGCGCTAGCTTTAGGCTAGCATTTGAAAGTGTGGCACGTCTCTTGGAAGCGCAACCTAGATAAGGCTAGCAATTTTCACTTGCGTAGAGTAAGCGCTTTGATCAAAGCTTAAAAGAGTGGCACATCCTCAGGGACGACGCCTAAATTAGATAGCGCGTTTAATGCAAAGGTATGGCGCGTCTAGAATGGACGTGGCCGATGTTGGTAGCACTGGGGCGCAAAGGAATATGGCACGTCCCCAATGGATGTGGCCTAGGTTGCTAGGGTATTTGAGCGTAAAAAAGCATGGCACGTCCCCAAGGGATGTGGACTAGGTTAGCTAGCGTTGATCGTAAAGGAGCATGGCACGTCCCCAAGGGACGTGGCCTAGGATGGCTAGAGCTGAGCGCAAGATACTGGCGCGTTCCAAAGGGAAGTGGCCTAATTAACCAGCGCTCTTAGCGCTTTAGGTATGGCGCATCCTTGAGGACGCTACCTAGGTTGGCTATCGATGGTTAGCGCTTATGGCTAGTATTATCATATGTGCTAGCATAGAGAAGCTAGGGTTATCCTAGTGCTAAGGCACACCGTGCTCTTTTAGAAGCATTGTTCTTTGATTGTGGCGCATTCAAGAGGAACGATGCGTATTTTATGGCGTATCCTTGAGTATAATGCTAAACTTGCATATTTTGTAAAGCCAGAACGGCAGATGCGCATTCGAGACAAGTTCGAGGAATTCAGCTGTGTAATTTATGCGACTCGAGAGTAGTCAAATGGGATTGTTGGTTCTTTTATTGTCCGTGATCAGCGGGAATGTGAAATTCAACATCCTCTCGGGTGTGATCCTTAGACGTGGTGGCACTATTAGCCCTGGTAGCGTTTTCGGTCTTTCGTTGCCCCGATGATAATTGCTCTATGAGAGTCTTGAGAAAGGCAAGTATCTTCTTTTGAGTAGTGGCCTTTTTTTTTGAGTTCTAGCGAAAGTATCATGTTTCTGCATTGGATCCACTAAGCTAGGAATTTGAACACTTCCGGTTTCTTCAGTAAATTGACCAAAATGAGTGGAATTTACATTTACTGTGGTGGGATTAGGAGAAGTGGTTTTATTAGCACCATCGTTAACATTATTATAATTAGTAGTTACTGACCCTGACAGGTCGCCAAAATGTTTTAGTGCGAAAACAGATAAAAGGGTGAAGGATAAATCATAAAGAATACGAGAGATCAAATCGTACAAGGCTCGCCTAAACGAAGAATAGGGTCGTTCAAGGCTTGCTTCGTCATTGAGGAGGAAAGCAGAGAAGGACGAGATCGGAGCTTGGTGAGTTCTAGTCGGAGAACTCCTATATATGGGGTATAGTTCAAGTAAAGAAGATGAAGTTATTTAGGATAGCCTAATAATGCATGTTGTAAGTGCAATAAATTAATTTAGATATTTCCCACTAATACTAACAAGTAATGTAGCGGTAGTAAGGATCGTTTCCACGAGGAGATACGCAATTGTTATTTTTTTCAACTTCTTTCGTAACCAAGGGTGGAGTTGTGAGTTTTAAACTAAAGTAAACAAAACTAATAAAGTAAGATCGTAATAAATAAAGATTCAGATAAAGGTAAGAAAATATTGTTTAAAGGTTTCATCTTCCGTCACCAAGCAAGCTCGTCAATATCCCTACCAATATCCCTAGAGTACCCCATCGAGAGCATGCTCCATTAAATTAGTGAATAACTTAACCAAACGTGCTATTAAGTTTAATCCCCTAAGAGCGTTAGGTTCTTTGAATTAGTGATAGACACATTTTTGTGTCTAATTTGTCCTAAATTATCTATATTGTTAGTGCTCAATTTGGTATTTATTATGTTATTTTATGTGTTTGTAGGTATTTCTGGGAAATAAACATTTGCGGAAAAATTGGGTCAAAAAGTGATAAAAGCACCTGATAAAAATTACCAAAGGCACTCAGGACAGTCGATAAAGGCACCCGTAGCTTGGATAGGGGCACCCCTTCCTCTTTGGTTCAAAAAAGAGAAAATGGCGGGAAAAGAACTTTCAAACCCGTGAAAGTTTTGTGGAGGTTAAAATCGATTTTTTTGGGATTTTAAAGAGTTCAAACCTTATCAACATAAAGCAACAATCATTAGAGGATGAAACACGTAAATTACAAGAGTTTAAAGCCGTAAAACAAGATGGAAAATCCATGTTTTTTCCGGAAAAGAGTTTCCTTCTATGACTCGGATTCACATGAATCTGAGTTTGTTTTGGATTGGTTTTTGGGTCCTTATCGATTAAGGATGAGTTTTTAGGTTTGTGGAATCCATAAATAGCAAAGAGGAGGAAGAAAAATCAGGAGGTGAGGCTCGAAAAAAAAAACAGGAGAAAAAAAAGAAAGTTATGCTGCTAGTGAAGAACAAAGATACGACGACGATTCCTTCAACCCATCAGCAACGTTTATCTTCAGCTTTGCAACATTTATCTTCAGTTGCAATGGTTTCTTCAACCCATCAGCAACGTTTATCTTCGCTTTGTAACATTTATCTTCAAGCTCCACTGTAACAGTTAATCTATAACGCGTATAAACGTTGCAGATTTCATGTTTTATTATTTTTAGCTTCTTTTCTTCTTCTCAAGCACTTTTGAGCCATATACCAATCTTTTGAGAGTGTTTTGAGCATGATGATCTAAACCCAACCACTGGGACAGTGGAGGAAGCCATATTTCATGAATGAATGGTAACTATTTTTGATTCTTAATGAATTTTGCATTGATTTTTAATTGATTTATGATTTTTCTTAATTAGTTTTGATTTTTTTATGGTGTTTGCTGGGATTTTGATGCGCCATGCTTGTGTTTTAAAATTAATGTTTTAAAAATCTATTTTTGGCAAAAAAACAGAGTCAATAAAGGAGCTATAATTGTTAAAAAATCACTGTAGAAATCATTCAGAAGAGATTTTGGTGGAATCCTGAGTTCTAGTTCTTCCCAATATTATTAAAATCTTCTACTTCTTTTCTAGTTTAAATCAAAATTAGGTATAAAACGAATCTTCGCAAGTCTCAGCGAACGAACTATTTTTACCACTTTTCTAAAACGACCAATTAGGCTAATCAATATAATAGAAGTACTACGAGTAATCTATTAAACATTGGTGTTTTAGGGTGAAAAAACAAATATACTGAAAAATAGTACTTGATGTAGGTTCAAGATATCAAAATCGTATAAGACGAGTCTAAACCAAGAAATGGTCGTTCACGTCTTTCTTTAGTAATAAAGGTAGGATGAAGGGTTGATTTTAGGGGAGTGAAGCATAAAAGGTTGAGAAATCACGGTGAGATGAAAATGGTAATGTGTAATTGAAGACTGGATTATCTCTGGGATCAATCTCAGTTATCTTCTTGTTTCGAATTGATAAAGCCATCTATTTTATAGTCTTGTAATGAGCACACTGATTTCTCGTAAGTTATGCAAGTTGTAAAGACATGGATAAGTGATGATCGTGGAGATTGCAGTGGAGTCATGTCCATTAAGTCAGAAGGACTATATGACCATTATTCCCTCATCCTGGCAACCGCTTCTAACTGTCCCAATACTTATTACCTTCTCGTCGTCAATATGTCGCCACATTGCACGTTGCAATAGACCACCATACCAATACCCCAATGAGTCCCCCCATGTGAAATATTTTATGTCTCGAAGCAAAATAGTAAAGTCATGGACTACTACTATTTTGGTTAGGTTAAGTCAATAACCTACTAAATTAGTGGAGCCAGTCGCTCTGTTTTATAAGTGGTTAAGTAGACTGATCAGTGTGATTCTAGTAAAAATGGTAATTTTAGTAGTCATGTACTATCTTAGAAGTAACATGGTATAAATTTGGAAGTGTTTGGAGACAAGATTAAGCAAGAGTTCCAAGGAGCAAACGTGGTGATCTAGAGGACCAGGCAAAAGAGGCTTGATTGACTTCTCTTGAGAACAAGCCAAGGATAGGCGTTGAACTAGCAATAGTCTAGCATCATGAGAAGTGTGGAACTAGCTGAGCATAATGCTCCCTCGAGGACCGATCAGAAGGATAGCTTGCATTTTCAAGGTCCGGATGTAAACTATTTGTCGCGTCTTCAGGGACAAGAGATTGAACTAGGATGCATCCTTGGAGACGAGCCTCTTGGGGGCGCTGTGAAGGAGCTGGCATTATCCCAATAAAGAAGGGTGGCGGAGACATTAGGAAAACCCCACAAGAATTGGTAGCGCCATCTTTGTGCCAGCACAATAAAAAAGATGGAGCTGGCACTAGGCCAGCGCCACGAGCTTTGGAGCGCTTCCTCGAAAACCGAACATTGGTCCAGGGCGCGTCCTTGAGGGTCGCTTAGGTTTTTAAATAGCTTCCTCGGGGACCAGACATTGCTCTGAGTTATGTCCTCGAGGACCGAAGATTGTGCTGAGATGTATCTTTGAGGATCGGATATTCAGTGGTGAAGCTTCCTCGAGAGACCGTGCTCGAGGGTTGAAGCTGATGTTAGGATGCTTCCTCGAGGGGCTGTGCTCGAGGACTGAAGCTGATGCTAGGATGTTTTCTCGAGGGATATGCTCGAGTAGCGATGCTTCCTCGAGAGCCTGTGCTCGATTAACCATCCTACACTACACCAAAAATACTGATTTGCGATGGTTATTTCCGTCTCCTAGAATTTCAGCAACACTATGTTCATTGCAAAAACGACATTACAAATTTTATCCAACGTTTATATATGTTGCTTAAATAAGAATTAATGCAACGTTTACATAATTTAAGCAACATTTATTTCCATTGCTAATCAAAAGTTTGATCAGAAAAAAAATACAGTTTTTCCATTTTACGAATTTTGATATTAAAAAAATAAAATAAATAAGTTCTAGTATTTAAATTTCTTATACCATTCTCATACTATAACATCCCCAAGTATATCACCACAAACAGAGAAAAGAAAAAATAACATGAGTACATGAGAAACACACTTTTTTCATAACACAGTCCTAATCTTTGAAATTATGAGATTTTATAAGGATAATATTCCCAGGAAACCATACCTACAAGTCTAAGGGAGTGAAACCAGAAAACACTATCTTCGTGAGAGTAACAGTATGTGCTTACGAGAGTACTAAGTACCAAGGTTCATAAAGTTACCTTCTATGAGTATACTAGTTTGTCTTCCCAAGATACTAGTTTCACCAGCAGCAAGGAAGGGGACACAACACACTGATCTACTGAATAAAGATCCTATTTTACAAGGCCACCAGACAGTGACAATGGCTTGGCACTTGACAGAATAGATTCTGGTAAAGCATTGAAGCTTGTGTTTGATGAATGGACCAAGGCAGTGAAAAAACTTGGTCCTTCAGAACTAAAGGGAATTGTTACATGAAATGATAAACGAATCCAGGATAAAGTTACATCACAATGTTAAGGGAACCACCTGCAGGGCATTCCCCTACAACAATGAACTCCTGATTTAATTTAGGGATTGTGGAAGAACTTTGTCAGTTCTTTACAACAGTCTTAAATCATTCTTTCCAACATAAATTACGTACACAATGACTTTGTAGGAAGAAGCAAGACCTCTCCTCTCTCACTCCCCTCAACGGAAAAAAAACATTTCTCACTGGCAACTCTCACCTGCTCAGATCTGGTCCATTTTGGGCCGGATTTGAGCGGGATTTTCAGCTCTCTTTTTTGTTTTTAAGTAGTTCTTTGTTTTAGCTAGTTTTATTTATGTTTATCTCTTACCATTTGGTAAGTTTTATACACCTTTATGGTGGTTTTATCTCCTCTAATAAAAAGGTTTATCTCGGTTTCAATGGTCGTTCTTATTATGGGTTTTAAGATCACTAGTGGTTATCTCCATTGACGAAATCTTCATCTTTTTTATCTCCGGCGACCGAATCTTTATCCTTGAATTATCCGGCGACGAGATCTTCATCGGATGCTTCATCAAAGATGATTTTGACGACGGAATCTTCATCACAAGTTTTAAGAGATTTAAGCAAATCACTCCATTTTTAGGAGCATTCCTTTATGAAGAAAAAAAAAATAAAATGGATGGAATTTAATTCCGAGAAAAACCATTATTCTCCTGATTCGATCGATTCTTATTCATGCTTGTATTCGTCACGTTCCGTTAATCCTTCTTTTTCTCTTGTCAGATTTGTCGGTGTTGTACTTGTATGGCATGTTCTTGTTACCAATGAAAAAATTTATTGGTTTAATTTTTTTTTGATAATGTTCATTCCAAAATATAAAAAAATAAATATGAAGCCACTACAAATGTGAGCCTATGAAGAAGCCGTTTTTCTGTTTATATGGTGGGCATGGTGGCTGATGAACATTAACTCATATTGGTCAGTATACTGACCCGAATTTAGAAGAATTCCCAGCAACAATTTGAATCTTTCAGTAATCTCTCCCTACGGATCTGGCAAATTAAAGAACTATGAGAGAAACAGAAATCAAAGAATCAACCAAATGACAAAAATGACATCATCAACCAAGTGTTGGAAAAGTACCTTCCTGTAACAGAGAAAAACAAACACAGAGAACTTGAAGATGATTAAGGGAGGGTTAGAATTAAACTGCACACACAATCAAACACAGAGAGGTGAAGTCGCCTGTTCAACAGACTGCCCTTAACTCAATATTTGCCAGGTACACCTTCAGGAAGATGCTGCTATACCCTTTCAGTGACAAACTTGAATTCAGGATAAAATCACCTGATACCAACCCAGCTAGTAAAGCTCGTTGGCCCGTTGTGAACTTAACAGAAGATGAAGGAAAAAGAAAGTAAATTCTAGTGCGCAAATAAAAGCAAGAAGAGGGGAAAAGTCGTCAGGACAGTGGCTGCGACTGGGGTAAACGAAAACCTTAGCAATGTTGTTCTTTTATAGGAGAAGTAAACCTTTGAGTTTTAAAACGCTGAAAATTTAATTTCAAATATTAAATCCCCATTAAAACAAAACGTTAAGATTGTTTTAATTAAAAAATTATTTATGATTTTATTTTTCCATTTAATTCAAACGGTAAAATATTTATTTAGAATTAAAGAAACGTTTTCTCATTGATGGGTACACGTGTGCACTCGCAGGCACACGCCAAGCACGCGCCAGGCACACGCCAAGCTCACGCCAATGGTCACACCAAGGCTCACGCCAAGGATCGCGTCAATGGTCACACCAAGGCTCACACCAAGGCTCACGCCAAGGCTCGCACCAATGGTCACACCAAGGCTCACGCCAATGGTCACACCAAGGCTCACACCAATGGTCACACCAAGGCTCACGCCATTGGTCACACCAAGGCTCACGCTAAGGCTCACGCCAAAAACACACGCAAAAGCACACGCAAGCACCGCAAGCTCCGCAAGCCCGCAAGCCCGCGGCCTGCGGTGCTTCGGTGCGAAGCACCGTACATTATGCATTTGCCCACTAGTCCATTTCCCAAGTCCATATCCAATCCACTAGTTCTTTTCCTTATATAGAACATATGTGGTAATATGCATGAACTTCCTCCTTGGTTTGCCCAATGTGGGATAACCAAAGGTTTCTCATTCACTAAGAAGTGAAAATGGATGGCTATAATTCCACCCAAGTTTGGACTAGTGATCCTAGCACCCATCAAGCTAATTATAGTAACAAAATTAATTTAACTAATAAACTATTAATTTTAGTAACAAAATATTTTTATTTCCCAACAATCCCCCACATGAATGACGAAACCGAAAAATCGGAAAATAAAAAGAATGAGAAATACCTCTTAAGCAATAGGTGACCATTTGGAATTGAACCTTTGCTTAGTGAGAAGCACCGGAACTACTTGATGGTCAGTGAACGTGATGTCTTGAACTGCCATCGTTTAGTGTAATTCTTCAATAACTCCTTACGCGAGATATCTCTTAAAATGCTGTTAAGTTCACGCCATTGTGTCCGTTTTGGCCCTGGACGTATCCCGTTTCTCAGAATGCTCTAGAGAATCAGCTCAGTTCTCATAGGAAGCGACCCACTTCCTCATTCAGATAGGTGAGTTCTATCAAGAGTGTTAACTGCTACACCCCATTTCAATCTTAAATTGAAACTATAGAACTCATTAAGACTTTACTCTAAGTCAACCTCACTTGCAGTCACACTATCACGTCTACACCATAGGGAAGGGACAGAGAAAATAATTCTCTGATAGTGTTTAATTTTTACCCACCATAAATTAGTTGTCTCATTCAAAACCTTGATCTTGGGATCTCCAGTCAGCAAGGTTGAGTATCCTTCATGGCAAGTTTTAATTTATGAGCTTAAGTCCCATCCCCCTCGATGCATTACTAACTACCTCCTTGGACAAGCCTTTCGTCAAAGGGTCCGCGATATTCTCCTTAGACCTCACAAAGTCAACAGAAATAACGCCAGTTGAGATTAGTTGTTTTAGAGAATTGTGTCTTCTCCTTATATGAATAGATTTTCCATTATAGTTGCTGTTTTTAGCATTAGCTATTGCAGCTTGATTATCACAATGTATAGATACAGCTGGCACAGGCCTATGCCAGAGAGGAATGTCTTCTAAAAAGCATCTTAGCCAAGCGGCTTCCTCTCCTGCTTTATCTAACGCTATAAACTCGGATTCCATAGTGGATCGAGCGATACAGGTCTGTTTGGAACTCTTCCAAGACACTGCTCCACATCCTAGAGTGAAAACGTATCCACTCGTAGACTTAGACTCCTCTGAGTCTGCTATCCAGTTTGCATCACAGTATCCTTCCAGAACAGCAGGGTATCTCTCATAACTTAACCGAAAGTTTAAAGTGTATTTAAGATACCTCAGCACTCTGAAAAGTGCATCACAATGCTCTTGTCCTGGATTACAGGTATACCTACTTAGTCTACTCACTGCATAGGCAATGTCTGGTCTCGTGCAGTTCATTAAGTACATCAGACTTCCTATGACACGTGAATATTCAAGTTGCGAGACTCCATTGCCTTTGTTTTTCTTGAGTCTACAGGAAGGGTCAAAAGGAGTACTTGCAGGTTCACTATCAAACTGGTTAAATTTCTTCAGAACTGACTCAACATAATGAGATTGACTGAGACTGAATCCATTAGACTCCTTTCTAATTTTCATCCCTAGGATTACATCAGCAGGACCTAAGTCTTTCATATCAAAGTTCTCATTCAACATGTTCTTAGTGGAATTAATGATTTCTAAGGTTGTACCTAGTATAAGCATATCATCAACATACAGGCATACCATCACACAAGCATCATTGACAGATTTAGTGTAAACACATTTGTCAGCTTCATTTATTTTAAAACCACTAGAGAACATTACATGATCAAATTTTTCATGCCATTGTTTAGGTGCTTGTTTCAAGCCATATAAAGACTTTTTAAGTCTACACACCTTCTTTTCATAACCCTTCGCCACAAAGCCCTCGGGTTGATCCATATAAATTTCTTCATCTAGTTCACCATTTAGAAACGCAGTTTTTACATCCATTTGATGTATCTCTAGGTTATGGATTGCAGCAATTGCAATTAGCAACCTAATTGAAGTTATTCTAGTGACAGGTGAATAAGTGTCAAAGAAATCTACACCTTCTATTTGTTTATAGCCTTTATCTACAAGTCTAGCTTTATATTTTTCCACGGTTCCATCAACCTTACGTTTTCTCTTAAAGATCCATTTACAACCTATGGTTTTGCTCCCTGGAGGTAAATCTACTATTTCCCAGGTTTCATTCTGAATAATAGAATCCATCTCACTAATAGTGGATTCTTTCCACCATGGAGCTTCAGACGAAGTCATGGCCTCTTTATAGGTTTGTGGATCAGTTTCAACTAAACAGGTAATGAAATCTGGCCCAAAAGATTTTTCTAATCTAGGTCTTTTACTTCTTCTTGGCTCATAAACAGATTCATCTTCTTTTACCGGTAATGAATGGCTAGAAGAAGGGACATCTAGAGGATCTACACGTATCACGCGAGATTCAGTTTTCATTGGAAAAATATTTTCAAAAAACGAAGCATCTCTAGATTCCAAAATGGTGTTCACACCAATTTCCGAGTTATCGGAACTCACGACCATAAATCTATAGGCAGTGGTGTGCTCGGGATATCCTAGAAAGACACAATCAACGGTTTTAGGTCCTATTTTAGTCCTCTTAGGTGGAGGAGTAGAGACCTTGGCTAAACACCCCCACACTTTGAGGTATACATAAGAGGGTTGTTTGCCTTTCCATAATTCATACGGTGATTTTTCTGTTCCTTTAAGGGGCACTCTGTTCAGGATATAGCAAGCTGAGAGGACGGCCTCCCCCCACAAGTTCGCCGGTAGTCCTGAACTGATTAACATGGCATTCATCATCTCCTTAAGGGTTCAGTTTTTCCGTTCAGCCACACCATTAGATTGTGGTGAATAAGGAGGAGTTACCTCATGAATAATGCCATGTTGCGCACAAAATTCTCCTATTGGAGTTACGTATTCACTCCCACGATCAGACCTAACAGTTTTAATGGTGGTACTCATCTGGTTTTCTACTTCTAATTTATATAATTTAAATGCCTCAAGAGCATCATCTTTTCCTTTAAGCAAGTAGATATGACAGTATCTAGTACAGTCATCTATGAAGGTAACAAACCATTTTTTTTCCACCTCTGGTTTGGATTGATTTCATATCAAATAAGTCAGAGTGAATTAACTCTAAGGGATTAGAAACTCTGTGGACATTTTTCTGAAAAGGCTTCTTCGCATATTTTGATTCTACACAGACTTCACATTTATGTTCATATTCCAAATTTAATTTTGGAATGCAGCCAGATTTTGCCAATTTGTTCATTGAATTATAATTTACATGACCAAGTCTACCATGCCAGATATTCAATGAGACAACAACATAAGAAGAATCAACTTTATTAATTTCAGTAGAGATTACAGATAATTTGTAAAGGCCCTCAGCCTTATAGCCCTTTCCCACAAAGTCCCTACCCTTAGTGATAATCACTTTTCCGGACTCAAAAACAATTTTAAAACCCTTGTCATCTAGCACACCACTTGAAACGAGATTCTTGCAGATGTCTGGTACATGTAACACTTCATTCAATGTGAGGATTTTCCCAGAAGAAAGCTTCAGCGAAACCTTTCCTTTTCCTGCAACTTGTCCTGCAGAAGAATTACCCATATAGAGTTTTTCTCCTTCTCCTACTGTCTGGTAGGAGGTGAACATATCCTTGCTTCCGCAGACATGTTTGGTAGCTCCAGAGTCTACCCACCAGTCTCTCACATTGGTAACTAAGTTAACCTTCAGACACCGTGCCAGAAAATTCATTTTTACTACTTTCAGCCAAGTTTACATTTTGTTTCTTAAAATTCACATCTTTGCGTTTTCTACAATGCATTGCCATATGGCCAGACACACCAAAGACATAACAAGCTCCCTTAATCTTACCAATAGAAGACTTTGGTTTTTGAAATTTACCTTTTCCTTGAGGGCCAGGCTTGCGCTTGTTGTGGTCCAGACTGAGTGAAGCAAACCTGTGTTCGATCACATGTGCTTTGTTTGACATGTCTCTTGCAGAGGAGACATTCTTGTCCTTTGAGCACAACAACTCTTCAACTTGTATTTTCTTGCCCAGTTCTATCATAGTAATCTCACCAGTTTCATGCCTTAGTCTTCTCTTGTATTCGGCCCATGAACTTGGTAACTTTTCAATCACAGCAGATACTTGAAAGTTTTCAGAGATAGTCATACCTTCAGCAATGATTTCATTAATAATTTTCTGCAACTCCAGAAACTGGTCAACCACAGATTTTTCTTTCAGCATCTTGTATTGTAAAAAACGTGCAACCAGAAACTTTTTACTTCCTGCAGTTTCTGCTTCATATTTTTCTTGCAGTGCAGACCATAAATTGTGAGCAGAAAAATCATCTTTAGCATTGTAAAAATCATACAGAGAGTCTTCAAGGCAATTTAAAATGTGATTTTTTGCTAAATAATTATTTCTCGTCCAGGTCTCTTTTTTCCTTGGATGATTCAGGAGCATCCAGAGCTTTGTTATATGGTTTCAACACTATTTCATCAAGCATGTGGAAACTCAGGAAAAAGAGCATCTTCGACTGCCACCTCTTAAAATCCTTACCAGAAAACTTCTGAGGTCTCTCAACATCAGTCTTTGCCATTGTTACAGAAGATTTTTGAATGCACAGTTATTGAGTTAAGATTGTTGGAAAAGTACCTTCCTGTAACAGAGAAAAACAAACACAGAGAACTTGAAGATGATTAAGGGAGGGTTAGAATTAAACTGCACACACACTCAAACACAGAGAGATGAAGTCGCCTGTTCAACAGACTGCCCTTAACTCAATATTTGCCAGGTACACCTTCAGGAAGATGCTGCTATACCCTTTCAGTGACAAACTTGAATTCAGGATAAAATCACCTGATACCAACCCAGCTAGCAAAGCTCGTTGGCCCGTTGTGAACTTAACAGAAGATGAAGGAAAAAGAAAGTAAATTCTAGTGCGCAAATCAAAGCAAGAAGAGGGGAAAATTCGTCAGGACAGTGGCTGCGACTGGGGTAAACGAAAACCTTAGCAATGTTGTTCTTTTATAGGAGAAGTAAACCTTTGAGTTTTAAAACGGTGAAAATTTAATTTCAAATATTAAATCCCCATTAAAACAAAACGTTAAGATTGTTTTAATTAAAAAATTATTTATGATTTTATTTTCCATTTAATTCAAACGGTAAAATATTTATTTAAAATTAAAGAAACGTTTTCTCATTGATGGGTACACGTGTGCACTCGCAGGCTCACACCAAGGCTCACGCCAAAAACACACGCAAAAGCACACGCAAGCACCGCAAGCTCCGCAAGCCCGCAAGCCCGCGGCCTGCGGTGCTTCGGTGCGAAGCACCGTACATGTATGCATTTGCCCACTAGTCCATTTCCCAAGTCCATATCCAATCCACTAGTTCTTTTCCTTATATAGAACATATGTGATAATATGCATGAACTTCCTTCTTGGTTTGTCCAATATGGGATAACCAAAGGTTTCTCATTCACTAAGAAGTGAAAATGGATGGCTATAATTCCACCCAAGTTTAGACTAGTGATCCTAGCATCCATCAAGCTAATTATAATAACAAAATTAATTTAACTAATAAACTATTAATTTTAGTAACAAAATATTTTTATTTCCCAACACCAAGTTTGCCGTCAGCGGAGGATAGGAAAACGGCTTTGTCCTATTTAAGGAAATTTACAGCTTAACTGAACTGCATATACCTGAACACATGAGAATGAAACGGGAACAGAATTTCCAAGCCACATTAATCCCCGAATAATAGTATTATGAACAGAAAAGCTTAACGATAGAACATTGGCAGAAACATCAATGACATCAATGGTCCCACTTTGGGTTCCTAATGCAAGTAATGGAACTGCTATAACAGGAAATATTACAATCCCCTTCATGTTAAATAATCTCATTTAATCAACTGACAAGTCTTTTATATCTTTCTGAAATTACAATGTAAAACTGGATAAAGAAAATTAACCTAACAGAACGTATAAGCGAGAGAGAGACAGATGCAATACTTACGTGCCAAAGTAGTTGTTAAAAGAGGGGATGGTAACACGAGCACAGTAACTGTTGAAGAGAGAAAATAAAATTTACCAATAACCTGCACCAGTCATTGACAATTCAGAATCGACAAGTTAAAGTAAAAGAAATTAAAGACATAAAATACCAAAGACCACGAGGCATAAAAAGAGAACCTATTCTTTCGGTCATTATTTCGTAAACGGCACTACAACCCAAATGCACAAACAAATTTCGCATGATACATGGCATTAAAATAGTACGAATTAAAGTAGGTAATGATATCATTTTTATAAACAAATCCGTTTCCGATTCTTTTAATGATGATAAAGAACACACTTGTTCTATTTTATGGCAGCTCGTGCGTGATACTTTCTTCTATATTTCTTCCTGCTTTAACTAATTGTAGTCTCTGAACTTTGGTCATTTTCATTCTTATATTAGTCTGTGAAGCAACACGTAGAAAATATTTAGTAAAAACCAATTTAAATGTAGATACAGAAATGTCAAAGTAGGAGCTTGCATTTTTCTGTAGCAGCACCACTTTGAGCTGTGGGCTGCCTTGTGCTCTATAGTTTTTTTCTTAATAATAGATTTTTTATTCTTTATAATGCAATCACTATTTCTTAGAAGGAAAAAAAATGTTTAATTTGAACATGGATTGATGTACCATTTCTATAATAAAGTGCTAAATATGATAACGTGGAAGCAACATAAGGTTCCGAGTTAATCTATAAACAATCTTATAACAATTAATAAACATAATAAAGTATGGAGGTAATGCCAACATAGATGACTATGTGAAGTAACAAACGCAAGGCATTAAAAAAAATGTAGAACTATATCGAGCACTGATGGATTAACTTGCTTAAGACGTAATTCCTCGGTACTGGGGATCATAAATCCAGGTGGGTTTTTTTCTGGGCCCTTTCTTAACATCACATGCTGACCTAAAGCAAACTTTGCTCCTTCCTTTTCCCGGTGAGCCAAGGAGATACCTTAGTGAATTAGCCAAGTCAGGGACCGAAGAAAAATTATATGCTTCTATAGCAAACAAAGGATATAAAACAAGTCAAATAAGAACAGTTTGTTTGTTGTCCTCAATATTACACAGGCATAAGTCACTCTCTATGGAATTGAAGAATCCTGGTTCTCTACAGATTGTGTAGAGGCCACGTATATTTATATCAATTGGTGTTACAATTGGTTTCTAATCTTTGATAAGCTTGTACAGAAAGACATACCATACTAAGGGAAACACAATTAAGGAAATACTAAGAGAAACACAATTAAGGAAATCCTTAAACTTGAAGTTACAGCTGACTAGCGTGTGTGCATTGGCATGCTCATCACGTATCCTTAATACGCCCCCGCAAGTTGAGCGTTCTAATGGTTAACTTGAAGCGTAGATCAGCATGACGCTGGAACCCAGGCACTTAGTCATAACATCAGCCAGTAGGTCCTTTGTAGAGATGAAACGAACAAGTAGTTGACGACGAGCAACCCGTTCACGAACAAAGTGATAATCAATCTCGATGTACTTTGTACAAGCATGAAAAATCGGATTGACAGTAAGACATGTAGCTCCAAGGTTATCACACCAAAGCACTGGGGTGTTAATATTGATTCCCAGCTCTTGCAATAAGGACTGGATCCATATAAGTTCCGCAGTAACAGTCGCAAGAGCCTTATATTCAGCGTCTGTACTTGATTTAGCTACAGTTTTCTGCTTCCTAGCACTCCAAGAAATGAGAGTGTTGCCAAAAAAGACACAATACCCACTAGTAGAGCGCCGAAAATCAGGACATCCAGCCCAATCATCTCTGAATAAGCACAAAGATCAAGATTTGTAGTGGTACGCAGCGACAAACCTAGCTCAACAGTCCCTCTAAGATATTGTAAAATACGTTTCACAGCACCCAATGTGGTTCACGAGGGTCTTGCATAAACTGGCACACCCTATTAACAGCAAAAGCAATATCCGGGATAGTGAAAGTATGATATTGTAGAGCTCCCACGATACATAGTAGGATCAGTCATTCTTGGACCGTCAAAGGCAGACAATGTAACTTTAGGATCTAAGGGTGTGGATATTGGCTTTGCCCCATCCATTTTGGAGCTCATCACGTATCCTTAACACTTTCACAAACAAAATTAGGAAGTAAATTTACTCTCAAATTTGTATTATGGAACAAGGATATAACACAACCAGGAAAGTTCAACTGAAAAATTTAAGTTGGGGATATCTTAACAACTAAAAATTAAGCTCTACCCCATTATACATCCTCATATATGATCTAAGGACTAAGAAATATAGTCACAAACACATAAAAACTTTAAGTTCAACATTTCAAATCCGATATCATCCAACTCTTCGTTATAGAGGAATCCTGGCCAACAAAATCATATTAACAAACATTTTGGACTAGCTTTTAATTGAGGGTTTCCACTAAATGAAATACTTCTATATGAAAAGTTTCGACCACATAGGCTTTCCATTTGGTGTAGCCACCAATTGACAATGGTAAGTCCTTAACATAAAAACAGAATAACAAACTTAGAGCAACTGCAAATAAAGATACTGGCATAAACGTACAGAACAAATTACTTTTTGCAAAACAACGATTGTTTTAGAATAAAACCATAGCATTAGCAAATAACCCTTTAAGCTCTCATTTTCACATTCAAATGTCATAACCTCTTCCTGCACAATTATATGTGTTCATAAGTAATCACAAAGAAATCACCCATAAGACGAAACTCCAGTGGGTATATTTTAACCAACTCGATCTATCAGGCACCATATATGAACCTATATACATTTGTACCTATATATGTTATCATTCAAAACCCCAAATTAGAAACAGAAAAACAATTCAGATACACATCTGAAACAGATTAAATAAAATCCTAAAATTATATGAAAATCAGGAAAACCTTACTTAAGAGCATCAGGAAAAACCATCCTCTTGATGTTGTCATATGGTGGTGGGATACCCTCATAAGCCTTAAATCGAGCAAGTGCAGCAGCCCCACACTTCGTCTTGTGTAGATTCATACTAGAAACAAACAGATAACAAAAAAGCCAAACATTAAATCAAATCCAAAAATCATAAACAAACTTGGGTTAGGGTTTGCAAGAGAAACTTACCCACAAATAGTCCTCCAAAGGAATAGGACCATGCGAAGGTTATCACGAAGTGCAGTTGCAGTCATGTCTAGGGATTATGTAGGAGATAATCAAACTTCTAGGGTTCAATATGAAATTTGGGTTACTGGAAGATTGGGTTTGGTTTCTGAAATTTCTTAAATATGGGTTTTGGTTTATGCGTCTAAGAAAGATGACTTTGATTTCTGAAAGACTAGATTGATTTATAAGATCTCGAGTTACAAAAGAACATAAGAAAAAGAAAAGAGGAAAGTGAAACTGAAAATGAAACCATTGCAGACAAATCAGAAAACAAAGATCTGACTGCCAAATTCTATGGTTAACGATGGGTTTTTGTTGATAAAAAAGAAGGCCAAAACAAAAACCTAGGGTTTTGATTGGAGAAGAGAGAGGAGCTGAAACACAAATTAGGGTTTCAGATATTTATTAAGTCTGTAATTTTAGTAAAAGAAAAACAAGATTGTTGGAGGGAAACGGAAAATTGCGAGGAAATATTGGATCTGAATTTTTTTTGCAGGGGGGGATTTTAGGATTAGAGGGAAACGAAAACGACAACTAAATAAGAATTTTATAAAATCTAAATCAAAGTAAGAAGACGAAAACACCCATGATTTAAATTATAATACCAAAATTACAGCCACACAAGCTCCGGATATATGTGGTGCTCAATTATTTTAAGATAATTCGCAAATAAAGCAACAGAAAACTTATTATGCAACATATATTAACGTTCAAAGTTTGCAACGTCTATATACGTTGTAAATTAAAACCGTTGTAAATAACGGGATTTGGTGTAGTACTAGCGTAGTTATATTTTCATGACTTGAGTGTTGGTCTCTTATGATAAGCTGTGAGCGATGAGATCGAAGGGATACGATGTAAGCAGTAATGCCCGTCGAGGGTATTTGAATAAGTCGGATACTCAGTAATAGTATGAATTACAATGGTGGCATTTAAGGTGATCTCAGCTGGAGGCCCACTAAGGGATAAATATATGTATAAATTTAGAGAGGATACATGATCAATATAGAACGCCTTTAGCTATCTGTAGAGACTGTATTCTTCATTCTCTTGAGTACAATCACTAATCACAAGAGAACCTTTTACAATTTTACGATTCTATCTCTTGTCAAAAATTCACCATCTACAATTGGTCAACCTTTTACATGCAATTACATGAAGGTTTTGAGTACAATCACTAATCACACTATGCTACTTGTAACCGGGTCTATCGACTATTCCGTATCTCCAAACCCTAGTTTAGTTTTAGATATGAATATGTGTTCAATTAGTATGCATCCTCAACAAACACGTCTTCAATCATACATGGTGATATTAAAAGTAGAGCATGAACGATAAAAAAAGATCTTGAGCATTAACAATAATCAGTCAGATCGATTCACATGTTTAGGACTTCTAACCACACTCCCAACCAATATAAAAATCATATATTTACTAAAACCCATGGAAAATATACAAAGAAGTAGAAGAGACCAATATAAAAATCATAAGTTTTTGATGTGGAAGAGAACTATAAGCTATAAGATGTGTAAGATGTCCCCCCCTCCACCCCCCACCCACCCCCGGTGTAGAATATGTAAGATGACTTGTTTGAACCTTAGATATCTTCTTATATAGCCTCCAATACTTAGTCATTAATCATCCTCTCTTTCTAGGGTTTAGAATCCCATTAGGACCAAGTTTCCTCAATTTAGAAGCCGAAAACGCGTCAAAACTTGTCCAAGAGGTTTGCCACATTCTTCACCGTCCTTCGCCACGACCCCAACGACTCTAAGTACCACAAAAACTCAAATTCTTTGTTTTAAAAGTTTATGAGTCATCATGATTGTTTTCTAAGAGCTTGATGACTTTAGGGATCAAAATCAACCCCATTCTGCCCGAAAAACCTTAAGATTCGTCATGCTCGTAATTAGGGTCATCATGTTTTCTTTTCTGTCTTTTGGCATCTCATTGCTTTGTCCATAACTTCTTCTTCCGAACTCGGAATAACTTCATTATTTTTGGGCTGGCTTCATATCTTCGTACTTTTAATGTGGAGTAAAGAAATCCTGGATTTGAACGGGTTCCACTTGGGCGTTGATCCTTCTTCCTTTGTAGTACTTCACTTCCTTGCTCATTCTAATAATTTTTAGCTCCTTTTTAGATGTTTCACCTAATAAAAGACATAAACTAGAAAACAAGCATAATACAAGGTAACATACAAGAAATCAACTAGAACAAGTGTGGAATTTGACATTCAAAACATGTAAATTAAGCACCTATCACCTGATGAACTTTCATAGACTTGTTATCCGTAACTTGTGTGTCTTTTTTTTGTGAATATAAGAAGTGCTCTAATTGTAGTGTTTAAAGTCTTGATATCGTAAGAAATGGAATAGATGGAGAGATAATGAGGTGGGGAACATGGTTGAGAACATGCCTATTATTGCTTGGAAGATTATTGAAACCGTAAATCTCATTATATATGCGAGAATTCCCGTAATCGTAATGTTCATTAATCCCTTCTCTAGTAATGTTCCACTTAATTCCTTCCCATCGTGGGTGTTCAGTTACACCTCACAAGCTTTAAAACGCCAGACCAATACCCCTATAAGTATCCCCTTGTAACATGCTTGATATCTCGTTATTTTTTATGGTTGGATCATATGATTGACTCTTTCAAATAATCTAACTACTAGTGTTGAGTATAGTATTGTTAGTAAGTTTAAGCTTGGAAGTGCGCAAACTTAAAGCGAAAAAACTTGAAAATATTACAAAACTTGGAAGTGGCAAACCTGGATATGCGCATGCTTGAGAATAGAGGTGTATATCAAGCCAGGCCAAGCTGTCCGAGCCCGTTTATAACACAGGCTGGGCTGCCGGGCAGGAAACCAAACTGCCCATTAAGTATAACAGGCAAGGCCGGGACAGGCAATAACAAAAAATTACTGCCCATAGCCTGTCCAATCCTGTGAAGCAAGACAGCCCGGGAAAGACCGGGCCAGACGGGTACCAAGCTTTGTAGAAAATTTATAAGTAAGAAACTGACTAACTAGTATTCAGTAGTCAGTACTTCATCCATAAATGCATAATGAACTTAAAAACTTTATTCCATAACATCTAAGAAAAACAAAGAAATGAATAATCAGAATTAAGAAAACTTTATTCCATAACATCAGAATTAAGATCTTGAATCTAACTGTCTAAGAAAAATCCATAACACTACTACAAAAACTTTATTCCATACTAATGAAAACAAAACAAAGAAATGAATAATCAAGATATCGCAAAGCCTCTTTTTCTAGCTCTTCACCAATTTATGATTCTATTGCTAAGCCTCTTTCTCTAGCTCTTCACCTGACTCCGGATTCCCTACCTATAGAAACAAGAAGAATAAATTTTAGTGAATAATTCCAAGAAACAGAAATAAAAACGAATGCGTATATCCATTTTCCTCTTGTAAATTCAATTTGCATCAAGTTAGAGCCTGCTTGTAACTACACAGTTGATAAGAAAATAGAATCAGTCATAAAAACAAAAATAATTGTATGAAGTTCTACTTGAAAGAGATCACAAGATCAAGTAGACACATGACCAGTGACATTATTCTCATCAACTGCTGTTATATTATCATTTAGTGGATCTAGTGTCAACATATCATTTTTTAGTTCAGCTTTCCACCAGTCTTTTAGAATCACACAGCATTCTAATATTTCTGGTGTTAAGCTACTGCGATAATCACTCAACACATGTTTGCCAAGAGAAAATGCTGATTTGGAAGCAACTACGGAGACAGGGACTGCTAGTACATCTCGTGCAATGCAAGAAAGGACTGGATATCGTTGTTCATTAGTTTTCCACCAACCCAATATATCAAAGTTCTTCATATCTTCCAATATTGGTGGTTCTGGTTCCGCATAGTATCTTGTCAGTTCTTCTGATATTGTAGAAAGGGGATCCCTCATATTATGACTTTTGGATTGCCAAAAGGAGTCTTCTTCCTCGTCATAGTTTAAGTCATCTTGAATCTGCGAAGCACTCTGCAAATGTGGTTGATCACTAGTAGAATTTGTATTACTACTAGAAACATTCTGCATTGGCTCATTTAACATAATGGTATACTCCGCAAACAAACTTTTAAGTTTAGATGTTATCAAAGATTTTTGCTCGCTATGACACCAAACGACATATGCAGAAGTACCAAAACAGCTGTATATATTAGCTAATGTAGTTTCCGAACCTCTGAGATTAAGATGGGGATCAACAATGCAACCAATGCCGAATAAAATAGGAGTCTGACCCCAATATTTGACAAACTTCTTTCCATAACATTAATGACTTCCTTAAGATGATCCATATGCCTATGTTTCTGTAAGACACTCCCAATTCTAAATAAGTAATTAAGAACAAAGTTACTCGTCACATAATCGAAACCAGAAAAATGTTTAGTTGCATCATAGAAAAGCTTTAAGAACTTGCATAATAGTTCAGTAATATCCCAATCATAATCAGTTAAATCAGAACACGTTCTATCACCGAGAAAGCTTGAAATTGCAACACGATAAGGAATTGCATCTCTTAACATAAAATAAGTGGTGTTCCACCTATGCTTGACATCAATTTTGGATCTTTTTTGGTTTCAAACCCATTGATGTGCACAATGTTCGAAGCTGGTCAAATCTTACAGATGAAGCAAAATTAAACTTTAAGCTAGATTTAACATGATAAATCATGGCTTGAAATTCTTTAACTTCTCTCTTTCCATCATCTATGATTAAATGCAAGATATGACAGCAACATCTTACGTGAAACAAATCTCCTTTCGATGGTAAGTCAGGCAGCAAAAGTTTTAACTGTTCAACCGAAACAGTATTGCACTTGCTTTATCCAAGGATAATGCAAAAATCTTCTTAAAGATCCCCCACTCATTGACAAGTTTCTGAATAAGTAACTCAGCAATATGTTCACCACTGTGGGACTTGTCAAGTTAAGTACAAGAAATAATCCTTTTATGCAAAACCTAGTTTTTGTCTAAAAAATGAGCAGTTATCGACATGTAACTTAACTTCTGACACGACAACCACAAATCTGATGTCAAAGATATTTTTCGAGATGTCTCCAATAAAGTTTTCTTTAAAGCTTGTTTTTCCATTTCGAGTTTTTTTTAAATATCACGCCTAACAGATGTTCGGGAAAATTTCACAAAACCAGGGTGAAAACTACCACTGGAAAAACGGATCTTCTACAAATTAAAATGGCAATTTCCTCAAAATAATTAACTTAATAATATTCTTCCTAGCTCTTGTTTGACAGAATTGAAATGCAGTAAAAGTACCTGACCCAGTTCGAGCTAGTAATACCTGTGTTTGATCAACAGATTGGCACTTTTTCAAACAGCTGTCGAAGTGCCTTTTGAGATGAGAAGTACCTTGTTTTGGATCTCCTGAGTATTTCCCCCCACATAGCTTATACTGTGCAAGCTTTAACATCTTCTTATTTTGTGGATGATCTGGATCTAGTTTTTGAATTTGATCAAAATCTGTCCATACTATCGGCGTTAGTTTTCTTTCGCAGTTCCACAGGTCGTAAGAGACGGCAATGAACTTTGTGGTGCTTGTAAATCAGTAACATCGGAATTGAGTGTTGTTTCAACCAAATCAGAAACATTTTGGCTTTGACTAGGATCCATGCTTTGAATTAGAGAAATATCAGAGATCTGGTCAACCAAAAAAATAATTAGTATTAAGAATACAATCTAACTGACTTTAAGTATTAAGAATCAATTGATCAGCACCATAAAAACCAAATAAACCAATACCTAAAGTATTATGCTTTCAGTATCATCCAAACCAATAGAATATATAAAAGTATACCCAATTTACTGACTGAATAACTAGTTAGTAAACACTACTAGTACTAAGATGGATCAGACATTGAACAAGGTAGAAACTACTGGTTAGGCAAAAAATCCAACAAATAAATCGATTCGGTTAGAGATGACATCAATGTAAGTCTCGGTTCCCATTTACTAGCGTATTTTTTTGCTACCTAGCTATATCTTAATTTTCTTAAAATTAGATTGCTTAACTCATTTCATATAAGATAAATTGCAATAGCCAACAGAATAAAAGAAGGTAATGGTGGAATGAAATTTTAGTCAACAGAATGAAATTGCATAGAACATAACTTACTATTTTATCACTTGTAATTAGATTACAGAAGCAGCAACCCCTTCTTCAGTTCTTCTCCAAAGAAATTAACGAGTAGAGAATGAATAGATTGTAACCTAGAAATACAGAAGGTAATTGCAAAACAATTGCAAGGGATTTCAATCTTACGAAGTGTATAACAATCCATCGTGAATTTCTGAAATTCATACCAAGAGGGCGATAAGATTTGGGCTGAAATCTTACTAAACCTAGAAGAATCAGGAGGAGATTAGTAGAGAAAGGGAAAGTAATATCTCAAATATATACTTATTATTTTTGTATACGTATTATATTTTAGAGTAGATAATTAGGCATTATCTAGATGGGCTATTAGGCAGGCTGGGTAACTAAACAGGCTATCGGGTAGCCCGGTTGGCCGGGTAACTAAACAGGTTATCGGGTAGCCCGGTAGGTTGGACTCTAATTTTTGAACAACAGTCTATGTCCACCCATTTAAAATTATTGGACAGGCCGGGCAAGCCCATGATAGGTTGTCGGGCACCCATGATAGGTTGTCGGGTGCATATGGGCTGCTTCGGACCCAGGCGGTACATGGAAGGCCGCAGGCCTTCGGGCATTATGTACAGCCCTACTTGGGAATGACACTAACTTGGAAGGGTTCAGAGTCAAGATTATACAAAATTTATCAAGGACCGAACATGGGATTGGCGTCATGCTCTCGAGAACTAAGAAAGGGTAGCACCACGCTTTCAATGACCAAGCAAGGATTGGCATTGTTCGAAGGGGCAAGCATAGCATTGTATCCCCGAGGAGCGAGCAACGCATGGTCCCTGAGGACTGAGCAAGGCATGGTCCTCATGGACCAAGGCTTGGTGATCGATCAAGGCATGGTCTTCGGGGACCAAGGCTTGGTGATCGAACAAGGCATGGTCCTCGGGGATCGAGTCTTTGTTACTCAAGAAAGGCATAGTCCATGCAGACATGACTTTCTGTCCCTGAGGACTGAGCAAGTTGGGTCCCCGAAAAGTCTATTCTATATAATTCTGACATGGGATATGAATAAAATTCGTAAATTCTCTACGAGAAAGATAAATTTACAATTTTTATCTCTGTTAAAATTCCACCATCTACAAGTATATACACACTTTATTTTTTCGAGATCAACAAGTTGAAAATCAAAAACTATTCAGTAATTTGAGAAGGTGGTTTTCTTTATCATGGTCACATAATTATGAGTAGGGGTGGTTCGGGGCACTTCGGTATTTAATCTATCCGTCTCCCTCCCTACTTTCAATATTTCGGTTCGGTACGGTTCGGGAAACACTATTAAAAAGATGGAACCTTATCGGTTCGGGGTGAATTCAGTTAGAGTCAATTCGGTTCGGTATCGGTTTTGAACCAACAAGAAACTACCATTTTAATATTAAACACAGAAATTAAACACACATCAGATTAAATAACAACATCAGTAGAGTTTAGTAGACTACAAAGCCTGTATTATTTGTATTTAAATGGTTTCATTACGTGCAGTACATGATATATATGTATATATATATATATATATATATATATTCTCTTTGATTTTCTGTGCTTGAAACCATTATCTACTAAATTTAAATCTGTTGTTCTTCTTGTGATAAATCATTTGAAATTTAGGACTGGAGATACCGTTGCATTTGTCACATTTTCATCAGTCAATCCAGTTATTTCTTTCAGCGGTTTCCACACAAATTTTCTCCTGTTTCATCCATGTACACCGTTAACACCATATTATAACAGCAGAAAGATTTTGGGAGATTAAAAGAAGATGAAAAACAGTGAGAGAAATCATAATTTGTGGGAATGCTCTTAGTAACAGTTTTCACATTCTGCAATGACTTTTACTTTGGGTCGGAGAGTAGGCAGCAAAGCAAGAAATTGCAATACCGATTTCGACGGTACCAATTTAAACATACATAGTTGACAAGGTTTTGTAATGGGTTGTGTTGGCCATGTTCCAACCACCAAAAATCAGACTTTGAATCGTCTCAATCAGGGCCTCGCGAGTGTACATACGTAACTAGAAGTATATATGTAATAATATCGGTTCGGTTCGGTTGGTTCGGGATGGGAGAAGCAAAACCGAACCCGAAACCTGTTCATGTTCGGTTCGGTTCGGGATCACAGGTTCAACTTCGGTTCAGCAGCGGTTCGGTCAATATCGGTTATGGTTCGGAGGGGTTTTCGGTTCAGTTCGGTTTTCGGTTAATCCGACCCACCCCTAATTATGAGAAGATAGCTTATGTTTACAGGAATAAATCACGAAGCACATTAATTTTCTCAAGAATTGGCCAAACTACACTAGTGTTTCTCTTGAATATTTTCCTCAAACTAGATCAATCAGTAAGTGAGCCCAGTATGATAATATATTGGAAACGTCATCTTGTGGTTACTTCTGAACACGTGGAGCTATCGTAAAATCATTCTGATCCTTGTGATTCAAGAGATAAAAAAATTCCTTAATAGGAAGGCTGATTTAAATATTTTTATCGGACGAAAGGCAATCATAAAGCACGTGGGAGCTTTATGTCATATATCCACTGAATCAGTGACTTATCTCTGTTGAACCAGAATTGTTGGTATTGACCAACTTGTAAATCTCTATTGAATTTATTCAAGATCATTAAGAGATCTAGTGTTTTGTTTCTTATGCTTCATAATTATTTAAATTAGGCATACACTAATGATGACACACATTTCCAACACAATTATATTATTTTGGGGTGAGATCTGTATTTATCACCACAGGCTATTGAGACGGCAACATCATAGACATCCTTATTCTTGATAGAGTGTTCTTGCCAATTTATCATGCACGTGGGAGGATCTAACTCATTCTTTTTGCGACGACATTATGAAGTGTCAGGAGGTAATATTTTCTTTTTGTCGCTTCCTCAATAAGTTTGTTCATATCCTTGTCTCGAACAGTTATGATAACTTAGTTTCTAGACTTCTGATAAGTATGTTAACGACATCATGTTCCATGAGTGGTTGTAGTTTCCAGATCTTGACAAGTTGTAGTTTTTGAGTCAGTTCCTTGACGAGTTTTTTCTTAAAAGTTCGAACCTCAATATGTGAATTATTTCGGGATAACGCAAGACTTTCACATTCTGAAGATTTGGCTTTAAACTTTTTATGAAGTAAGTCTTCTTGTTCCCAACTTTTAAGAAGATCTCTTTTGACATTGAGAACTTCCTTTTTAATCCTACAGATTTTAAACTGTTGATGAACAACAAGTTTCAAAATATCATCAAGGCACTTGATTGGATTTCATATTTTTGAGAACAAAGAGATCTTGTCAAGAAAAGTGCTTACATTGACATTGTCTTGTCGAGGATGAGTAGATACATCGAAGATATTGTCACATGAATAAACACAAAATGGTAGTAAACTAGATTTATTGTCAGCATACTACTTGTTTCTTGACAAGAGATACAAAACTGAGGTACAAGGTTTATTTTCACTTCATCACGATTTCTTATAGACTTATTCAAGAGTTTATTAGAAAGAAACTCTGAACTATATCTAGATGAGGAAAACACGTTCAGTTGTTTGCATAACATGATATAGAGAGTGATTCCTCAAAACCTTGTGATATGTTTGTAGATAGTTGATTTTTAGTAAAGGATAAAATAGTAAAATTATCTCTACGCAGTAGTAGAATCAAAGAAATAATATTATATTGCATAAAATTCGTATTTTATATTCCGAAAGAGAATTGAAATATTGAATGCTTACTACAGGCATCTCACATTGATCTTGTACCCTCTCTAAAAATATACATATAATATTAGAGCCTCACCTGGCTGAGCTCTCAATATTTTTACATAGAACATTTAGTACTGTGCAACTCAGTGCTTACTCCTCTATAATGATAGGGTATCTCCTAGATGAATTAGTCACTAGTATAGAGCAATATTATCCTCATAATATCACTGGTGCTGATAGTAGTTCGTCCCTAGATGATTTCTGGCTATTCAGAATAAACATCAAGAATACCTCTTTGTTCCTGAGTGGATGTGAATGCTCCTAGATAGATTATCCACTAGTATATAGAAATTTAATTCCTTTTTATATTCCCTGGTTGAATATTTAGAGTGAATTTACGTCAATATTCAAACTCTTGTTTTCGGGTGAAAACAAATGTACTGCAAAATGGTACTCTCAGGTAGACTCGAGAGATCAAGCTCGAACAGGACGAGCCTAAACCAAGAAATGATCGTTCATGTCCTACTTCGATTAAAAAGATGGAAAGGATTTGGGTAGGTTTTAGGGGAGGGAAGCATAGAAGGTTGAGAAAATATCAGTGTGATAATGTATGGAGAAGAAAATGGATTCTCTGAGAGTAATCCCTGATTTTGTAAGTTTTATTTCTCCAAATTGAATATTTTGTTTGTTGCGTATTTCTGTCTTGTTTCGAGTAGATGAGAATCATCTATTTATAGTTTGAAGAGGATATACTGATTTCTCGTAAGTTGTGGAAGTTAGGAGATATGGAGAAGTGATGATTGTGGAGATTGTAGTGGGGTGGTGCCCGGAAAGTAGGGAAGACCTGTCTGACCACTACTCTTTATCCTCTCAGCTGCTCTGTAACTGCGAACTTCTTATTACCTTCTTGTTCGTTGTGGTTGTATCACCACTCATGATTCCGTAGACGCCAGACCAATACCCCAATGAGAATTCCCCCATGTTGCATTTGATATCTCGTGGAAATAGTGGAGTCGTAAGCCACTATGGTTTTGATTAAGTTAAGTCAAGTCAAATGACTTGCTAAGTCAGTGAGGCAAGTTGTGTGACTCACTGGATTGATATCCAGACTGATTAGTGTCGGTTATGGGAATTTTATTAGTCATGTAGTTGTTTGAAAGTAACATGGCATATTTAATGGCTAAGTATTAGCTCAGAAGTGACTTATCGTAAGTCTGAGAGGCATTTGAGACCAAATGTTATAGAAGGCTCCTTGAGCAAGGAGACCTACTAGAATTCGTATAAGACTCAATGTTAGACCCATATTGAGAAGAATAGCATAATTTTGAGGGGAGTAGATATCAAAACTAGTACTAGCTACTTATCACATATAGGAATATGTTAGCTCTTTTAATACAAAAGGCTAATGTGCTAACGTCTCGGGAGTAAGACCAATATGCATAATTTCTAGTAAATATCAATTATACGAGAGTTAGAAATATAGTGTTGGATAGGTTTGAAGTTATCACCTCAATTAGATAGTATTGTTGGCATTAGAGTCAATGCATTTGTGGCTAAGTCGCTAAGTATGACTATGCTAGGCCATGGGCGCCATGCCTGTCATTCAGGGTCGTGCTAGGCATGACTAGAGGCGTATAAGAGGCAAAGGATGCTGAAGTTGGTAGTGATGCATAGGATATAGGGACGAATAGGCCTTAGAAGCATATGAGATAGGACGCAGAGGCTAGCATGGGCGCTGAGGAGCTAGGCCGTTGAGGATTCAAGACACGTAGGATGTGAAGGCGCCAAGGCTAGAAGACGCATAGGATCTGTCACGGACCGGAAAATTTTGCCTCCGGAACGGTGTGCTGAGCAGGCCTGAACTCCCCGATACGTGATTTTAAAGAGGGTAACCCGACCTTAAAGCCTAACTTCTCGCTGGAAAGTGCAGGTAAATTTTTTGCTTTCCAAGCATGCCTTGTAAGAATTTTACTCGAAACGCAGTTCCCACATCATTCAAACTACGTTTATATTGTTCCAGGTATATTTGCCTTTCCAAACATGCTTTACAAGCATGGTACTCAGACCGTAGTCTCCATATCGTTCCAACACACCCTTGACCTCCAAAGGATGCAAGGTCATTAAAGCCCATGGTGAATGCATTTGACTAACATACCATTCCATCTTACCCTCATTATACCAAGGGTTGAAGGCTATACAAGCTAACAGTGATGCCTTTGGCAAGCATCACATAATTTCGATCATTGTCCAGGCCTAACTCATGCCTTGGACCAACACCTAGGCTATTTCAAGCCAAAGCTTTCGCTTCATCAATTCTGCTTCGACCATGCGCTGGAGCCTGCACTTATCTTGTTCTTTCCAAGGGTGTAACCTCCAGGAACATGCCATTCCATGCCGCGATGGTTCCAAGGAAGTATGAACAATCCATCAAATGGAATTGCAACTACCCCATCGAGTGTGGAAACAATCATCTCTTGCTTAGCTTTGCCGAGCCAGACGATATGAGTTACCATAATGTCGCAATCATCTCCCAAATTAGATGATATGAGCGACAAGGTGCTGCACCTCAATGTATTGCATTGGGCTGCATACGTACCCAACCCGTACCTTGGTGGGATCAAGCATGGCCGTAATTCATCATAAGGTCGATTCGAAAGGGACAAGCAACTTAAGCCTATTAAGGCAAAGCCAACTTCGATTTCAACTTCATCACAAGGTATGCACTAGCTTGTGCATAACTATCGCTATCTATTATACAAATATGCATTATCAAGTACGTAACACGATCGAAAGATGCTTTCGCATAATTCAAGCTTCATCGGCTAAGCTACCATCATATTGATGCTTATGCATCAAGTATGCTTCAACGTATAGGCTACTTTGCATATCTACATTGCATTACCCCTCATGCACATTCAAGCTTCATCGGCTAAGCTACAAACATATTGATGCTTATGCATCAAGTATGATCCAACGTATTGGCCACTTCGCATATCTATATTGCATTACCGCTCATGCACATTCCAACAAAGTTTCCTCCCTATATATGTTTTATTCGTATTTCTACAAACAAATATTAGAAAGGTAGGGGTCATCCATCGACTGCAAGGCCGCAAATGAAGATTTCTTGCCAAATCCAAGCGAAGCATTCTCGGGTAAGCTACAGTTAAACACGCTGATGAGCATCAAGTATGCTCCATCGTATAGGACACATCACATTTATATGTGCATTACCGCTCATGCACATTCAAGCAAAGCTCCCTCCTTATATGTGTTTTATTTGCATTTCCATAATAAATATTTGAAAGGTAAGGGCCATCCATCGACTGCAAGGCCAAAAATGAAGATTTCTTGCCAAAGCCAAGCATTCTTGGCTCGGTGATGCATTCTTGATAAGGCATCACGGCATAATAGTGTCTTAGCACTATGATGCATTTATCAAATAGCGACATTGGCTCGGTGATGCATTGAATCATGCATCACGGCATAATAGTGCCTTAGCACTATGATGCTCTCACTTACGCAACTTTGGCTCGGTGATGCATTGGATCATGCATCACGGCATAATAGTTCCTTAGCACTATGATGCTCTCACTTAAGCAACTTCGGCTCGGTGATGCATTGGATCATGCATCACGGCATAATAGTGCCTTAGCACTATGATGCTCTCACTTACGCAACTTCGGCTCGGTAATGCATTGGATCATGTATCACGGCATAATAGTGCCTTATCACTATGATGCTCTCACTTATGCAACTTCGGCTCGGTGATGCATTGGATCATGCATCACGGCATAATAGTGCCTTAGAACTATGATGCTCTCACTTATGCAACTTCGGCTCGGTGATGCATTGGATCATGCATCATGGCATAATAGTACCTTAGCACTATGATGCTCTCACTTACGCAACTTCGGCTCAGTGATGCATTGGATCATGCATCAGGCATAATAGTGCCTTAGCACTATGATGCTCTCACTTACGCAACTTCGGCTCGATGATGCATTGGATCATGCATCACGACATAATAGTGCCTTAGCACTATGATGCTCTCACTTACGCAACTTCGGCTCGGTGATACATTGAATCATGCATCACGACATAATAGTGCCTTAACACTATGATGCTCTCAGTAACGCAACTTCCGCTCGGTGATACATTGGATCATGCATCACGGCATAATAGTGCCTTAGCACTATGATGCTCTCACTTATGCAACTTCGGCTCGGTTATGCATTGGATTATACATCACGGCATAATAGTGCTTTAGCACTATGATGCTCTCACTTACACAACTTCTTCTCGGTGATGCATTGGATCATGCATCACGGCATAATAGTGCCTTAGCACTATGATGCTCTCACTTATGCAACTTCGTCTCGGTGATGCATTGGATCATGCATCACGGCATAATAGTGCTTTAGAACTATGATGCTCTCACTTATGCAACTTCGTCTCGGTGATGCATTGGATCATGCATTACGGCATAATAGTGCCTTAGCACTATGATGCTCTCACTTACGCAACTTCGGCTCGGTGATGCATTGGATCATGCATCACGGCATAATAGTGCCTTTGCACTATGATGCTCTCACTTACGCAACTTCGTCGGTGATGCATTGGATCATGCATCACGGCATAATAGTGCCTTTGCACTATCATGCCTCCTCGAATACATCACGCGTAATAGGGCCTTAATATTATAATTCGAGGTCAAGGAATCCGCACCCTATTGCATATCTGGGTAAGCTTTATAAGCTTAGGATGAAGATTCAACCCAGGCCATGATGCATCCATGAGTAAGCGTCATGCAAAAATTGTGGGTGTTACAGGAGCTGAGGAACACGCCAAGCTTCTAGATACGCACGGGAGCTAGAGACGTATAGGCCTCGGACACTGAGGATCTAACGGTTAGGGCGCCAAGGGGGCTGGGACGTCAAGGAGCCAATGGCTAGGGGCCCATCGGCCTAGAAGAGACGCATATGACTTGGTGACTTGCTAGAGAAAGGTAGCGACGACCTGAGCTAGCTTGGATACGCATTAGCCTTGGCAGCTGGGACGCGATGGCTTTGAGACGTGTTGAGTTTGACCACTACCGCGTATCGTACTTGGTAGTGACGTGCTAGGAATTAAAGTGCGCCAAGGAGAAGGCCAGAAGAGCCAAGGAGCTAGGGGCGTATTGGCCTTAGTCGTTGCTCGAAGGAGCATCAGGCTAGATCTAACCAAGAAAGATAACGCATTTGGTGCTAGAATTTAGGGTTAGCGCTTTGGTGCGAAGGTTTAGGTTCCAAGGTGATGATACATTGGCTAAGGCCTTATTAGGCTAAAATGTGTTGGCTAAGACCATTTTAAGTTAGTTAACGCTTCCCAGACGCTAGGGTTTAGTTTTAGGAAAATTAGCGCTTTTAGCGCTAATATGGCTAATTGGTTCCAATACGGTGCTAAGTCAAATTGCTAGTGCTAACTTGGCACTGATAAGAGAGAAGGCTAGGGTTAGCCTATTTGAGAGGTTTCAATATGTCTTTTATGGCATTGCTTATTGATTGTGGCGCATCCGAGAGGAGTGGCGCATTATTTCTGGATTATATTTAAACAAAGTGCTATGATAGCATATTTAAGCTCAGCGGAGCAATTTGAGACGAGTTTGTTGCGAACGAAATGTTAAGTTAAAGTGTTGTTTTGGGGTTTAAGCATTAGTTATTCCCGAATTCGGTAGATATTACCAGAACATCAATGCGCACTCGAGACAAGTTCAAGGAATTCATCCGTGGAATTTTATGCGACTTGAGACTAGTTTGATATGGCATAAATATTATAAGTATTGAGGAGGCTACGAAGCCAGTTTAGAATGTTTGTAGTTGCAAAGAGAAGACTCAAGTTTGCCCTACACTAGTGGGAAATCCATCTAGGAGCTTGAGACATATTATGTAGATATTATAGACTACATTATTAGCATGGAATGTTTGTAGCCTTTTGTAGATACTGTTTCCTCATTCGCCTGCGGAATATAAGGAGGAATGCGATATTTTGTGTTTTAAGGTGAAGTCAGAAGTATGCGCACAAGTATGTGCAAATATTTATATGTTCCTGCAACTAGGCAGAATGATGATCTTATAATTTTAACCTTTGTCAAAAACTCACCATATACATTAAGTCCCCTGCTTAGTGAGGAACATTAATTTTGCACAGTAAGCACTAGATGGTGATAGTATGCTTATAATGATTATATACGCATAATTTAAATTTTTCGAGTAGAAGAAGGTATACTTAGCTTCTGGCTTCCAGGTACTGGCATAGGTGCCTCTTAGCGTGAATCTTGGCTGTGATTAGAAGATGCCCACATTCTTTCCCGGAATTTCCAATTCGTGAGCCAAGGGAAGCGTAGCTGGGTATAACTTCTGATCCAATCATGTTGGTTGAACAACTACCAGAAGGGTCATGGAGAGTACGCCTATGAGGATCCCCATTGGTCAGGGAAGAAACTTGGTTGGCTTTGTCTCACCTGAGATTGATATATGTCCTCCTTAGCACGAACCTTGAGTGGGAATAATAGGCGCCCTCGTTTTTTTCAGGAATGCCATCTCGCGTGAGCAAAAGAAGGGATATGTTCGACGTCTTCTCTTTTTCTTTCTTTCTGAAACATGTCCGCCCCATCTCAAATAGAGGATCAAGTCAGCTGGATCAATTCTTCATGTATGTGTCTAGCAAGAAATATTTTTAGCTTTGTCTCCTCCAAGCAATGTCTTTGTTGTAGAGTTAAGCCTTAGATTTAAACTTCCTTGTAAGTAAGTAGTTGGTTTCGGTGCTTGCTTAGATTTTGAGTATGCCGTAATTAAGTACTAGTGATATCGTCAGCAAAATGGCAGTAGATAAGAAACATGACACCGGAGACGATGCTTTGAGTTGTAGCTAGTAGCAGCAAATTTGGAAATATTGGAAACCGGCATAAGAAGTTGATGGTAGATCAGAACTGCAAGTGAGGTTGGCGGTGGACTCCAGTACTCTTGTCGTAGAAAGGTTGATGAAGTCTATTTGGGAGATGCAGTGCGACCTGAAAGGATGGTATATCTGAGAAGATGAAAGTCCATGGGCAGACAAGGTCTCTATAGAGCTGAGTCTTCTAAATCCTATTTGGAAACCCTATTTTGCATACCATTCGCTTCTGAAGCTGTTAAAATTTCATACAATATCAGATTTTGACGTTTCACCCCAACTTTTAAAGCCAAGATACCAAGCTATCATATGCAAAAAGAATCACTCGATTCGGAGTTGAATAGGTCAGCCAACCATGCGTACATATTTGTGATTAGTAATCTCGTGTGAATTTTAAGACCTTGTAGACTTTAGTGTAAGATCCATATCTCCTAGCTCAGGTCTCTGATGATGTGCCCTTCTGGTATGTCATAGTAGAGACGTAGACGAACACTTCTCATGAAGGATGTTTTGACCCGTTGTTCAGTGATTGTTATCGATTTCTGAAACTGTAAATCGAAGAGGTACAAGAGACATGACAGGTACCATGAGACAAGACAGGTACGAGGAAGTATGACAAGCACCAGGAGAATAAGAGGAGGGACTACCATAGCCGCGAAGAGCAAGTATCTTCAAAGAGAAAATAAGATAAGGGACTAATAATAATAAACAAAATAAAGAAAAAAAGGTTATGGGACCGGTGTCAACCGGACGGCCGGTCGGCTATCCTTGGACGATCACCACCCCCTTTTCTTTTTAGGTTTTTTTATTTTTATTTTAGGGTTTCCTAATCCTCTTAAAACTCGTTTGCTCTTCTAATAGCTGCACACAGCAAGGTCCTGCATAAAGCAAGGTCCTACAACCATCTAATATATATATATATTAAAATACTATTGTTTTAATATTCCTAAAATTTTTCTCTTATCCTTAATTAATCATCGCATTAATATTATTACTAAATATATGTCAATATACTGCAAGCGACTACATGATAGATGAAGCATGGAGTCGTGACTACCAAGTCTATTCTCTCGCCAAACCCGTGCTACCACCTTGATCGGTCAATGCTACCACCTTGGTCGGTCTCTCTCTTCCACCAATTTTGGTCGGTCCCTCTATCACTTCTTGGTTGGTCTTGCTACCAACAATGTTCAAAATTTCTCTACTTTCTTATTCACAGTAAGACGAAAATAAAATTATTTCACAATTACTAACGCTAGTATTCACATGAACCTAGTGTTACACAAGCTTAGTGCTTACATAAGCCTATCAATAATACAAGTTTAGCACTCATACGAGTTTAACACTCATGCAATCCCAGTGCTCACACAGGACTTGTGTTCATGTAACATTGCCACTCACATAACTTCAAAGTTATATAAGTACATTGTTATCTCAACTGGCACAATGATACGCTTCAACTATCAACGTCAATATCAATTAGACTCTCAAATACAATGATGTATTAAGCATCATTGCTAGTCGTAACGGTATGTTAGTCTCAGCAATATGCTAGTCTCAACAATATGCTAGTCTCAGCAACAAGCTAAACTCATCAATATGCTAAGACTAACAGTCTAGCTAAGTCAACAATTGACCAAATAATACATGTCTATAAAATAGACTCAAACCATGTTCGATACATCAACAGTCACATGAGGGGATAGTCACTAGGGTTTTGGTATTGCGGCCTTCACCACGTGCGGTGTAACAATACACCCACGATGAGAAAGTATAAAAGTCGTGTCGGCGGCTGAAGAAATGAATGGAATAGTGGTCGTACAACTGTCAAGTCCCACTAACATAATGGAGTCGGTTTTCACCATGATCTCCACTTCTCTTTTTTCCCACTCGTCTGCAACTGCCACCACTTGCGAGATCAATGTGTTAACTTCCACTTCTATAAATAGGTTCTTTATCCTATCGACAAAAGACAAGGAATTTCCTTTGACAAGAGTTTTCATCTCATAAGCACTTGAATGATCACAGAGCTATCATATTTGAGATTCTCAGAAAACACACTTTCGTCTTCATAGCAGTTCAACACATCTTACCATCATTGGCATTCATTACCATTGATCTAAATACCTTCTCTGTTTCCCTCCCTACAGATCAACCCTTCTTCTTCCTTTGCGACCAAAACAAAATTGGAAAAGTCATTTCTTGATTTAGACCAATTTCGTACAGATTGGTCTCTCGAATCTTAAAAGTACTCCTACAATACGAATGTTTAGTGTTTAAACGATTTTTTGTTTAATCGATATTTGAACGATTTGGTTCAACTAGCAACAACCTACTCCATCACTTTTACCTTTTTACCTTTTAATCGTTTTTACCCACAAACATTTTGGAGACCGTAGTGGGAGAATAATCTCTCGGTTGTTATATCAATTCTTTGGGTTCATCAATTTTCTCAAATTCAAGATGGTTGATCTTAGGACGGTTTCAGTAACCACTCCCAAGGTGAATTCTGCTAGTACTAGTAATGTTAGTACTCCCGGTAACAATCCACTGGTTACCAACAATGACAATGTTACTCCTCCTCCATCTGAGCAACACAGTGAAGAAGCAAGGGATGAAAAAAATTCTTCTGACCATTGTCGATTTATTGCAGACACAGGAAACCCTTGCTATGACTCAAACGAAGATGGCTACAACTCAGAAGGATGTTGGTACCTTCCTTAAGGTTCTTACTGAGAAATTGATGACATTATAACAGACTGGAAACACCTCTGAGGCAACTGCTAATGCTAACACATCGATGGGTCATGCTCAAGACATCGATGAAGTTCATATTCTTGATGATCGTCAACAACCCAACTTCGTCCTCGCGAAGATTTGGAACGACTTCTCCAAAGCAGCAGAAAAAAGAATTCGTCTGATATTCATCAACATCAACCCCCTTATCCCTCTGAAATACAGAGGATACCTCTTCCCAGAGGATATTCATCCCCTTCATTCTCACTTTATGATGGAACTGGGAATGCTCGTGAACACATTCCACGGTTCTTGGAGTCACTAGGAGAACATGAATATAATCATGTACTCCGCCTCAGAGAATTTTCCAAATCTCTCACCGGAAGAGCATATACTTGGCACAACAAAATCGTTCCCGACAGTATTGCTAACTAGTGCGGGATAGTCAATGCCATCTACAGGAAATACTTCTTTGTATATGAACAAGTTACGTTGTCACACTTAAGAATGATGTTTTAGCGAAGCAGTGAACATCCTAATAGTTATGTGAAGAGACTCAGAGCTCAAGCGTTAGATTGTCATGACCCGAATATGACTGAATTGCAATTGGTGGAACTCTGTATCAACGGCATGGTACTAATCTACCGTGCTCTTCTGGAGAATCTTCGTTTCAAATATTTTCTAAATTGCATGAAACTGCCAAGCGATCGGCTACGACTGCACCTGCCCTGTTAGAACGGAAAAGACATGTCAAGAAAAAAGACGCACATGAGAATCGTAGAAGTAGACGTCTAGCTCTGAAGTCGTACAACACTCAACCTTCGATGAGCACTATGACTAAAGGAGGAAAAAGGAAAGCTCCAATTCTAGAACAACGGCCCAAGCATACAACATCAGCACTGATTCTAACTCCCGCCCCACCAGCGGCTCGATCATCTCGGAGGGTCAACCAAGCAGCTGCAGTACCACTACCGGCTCAACGCCAGCCTCAGTAGCAACCAAGAGAAGCTCCATCTATTACGGACTTTCCACTTCCAATTGAATAAGTTATCGAACTTTTGGAAGTCTGGATACAGGAAGGCGCTATCAACTTACCTCCAAACCGACGTCCACCGCAAGAACAAGAAATGGCAGATCCAAAATATTGTCGTTTTCACAGATTTGTTAATCATCCAACAAATGATTGCAATAACCTGAAGAGGATCCTCAAAGAGAAGATCGAATCAGGAGAGTTGGAACTGGGGACTGAAGGTGTACATAGAAACCCTCTCCCTCTCAGGAACTTCACTATGTCTGAAGAACCAACCAATCAAGTACTTCAGTCTCTGATAGAGCGCGTATATGAACTTTTATATCTCTCAAAGGCGCAAGGCAATGACTTGTTCGCAGCTCTTAATCACATTGTGTCTGGCAGAAAACTACCTCTGCTCAATGAAGACAAAGCAGTGCCAAACCTATACAGACGTCCAATGATAAAGAGAGGTGTGACTGGGGAATTCTTACTGCAGCTGGCCTCAGAGATACTGAAATTAATAAAACCCTAATTGATGCCAGCACTACCATCAATATTATTCCTATCAAGACACTCAGATCTGTTGGGATCACATGAAGTGAAACTGTCCATGCACCTACTAATTTTTAAAATCCTAAAGGACGACCTGTGAAGGCCTATGGCTACATTGATCTTAAAATTCAAATGAGCTCTGCATGTGCTACAACCAAATTCTACATAACAAAAGAGGATCTGGGTTATGACATGATTTTGGGTCGTCCATGGCTACATAGCAAAAAGACTGTATCAACTAAGACACCTTCATTACCATATCCACCTCAAGAGAGCTCTGCACCTCATCAAAAGTTTATGAAAGATAACCCTCTTTTGTACTTAGAAGAATATCAAAACTTGGCGGCTATGAAGATGAGTCAGGAGAAAGTACGACATCATATGTAGAAAGGTATTGTGCTTAAGTAAAACTTACTGAACTCATTTCTCTACCTCTCAATGTCCCTCACACCACTTATGCTTTGAGTTTGCTGGAAAACTCAATTTCGCCCTGATCAGACGTTATGAATGGGTAGCATCACCTCTCCAGTATTTTGCTAAGTGGATGAAGCAGAGTCCCCTTCAATTACAACATCGTATCGAACCGTTCATCACTCATATGATGTCCAACTATGGCAAGGATCATCACGGATACTTTTATGTGACACAATAGGAGTGTCCACACGTGCCATAACACCACCCTAAAAAAATTCCTACACGTTCATACGCATAGAATGCTAGCATTAGAAGACATATAAAAGAAAGGTCCTACTAACGACATATATTCAGGGCTAAGCCAGTGAGAGTTAATGCCTTCAAGTAGGAGACTTGGTTATGAAGGCAGTAATACGCAATCGTCGCTATAAGAAAAACTCTGACTGGAAAGGGTCATTCATGATTGCTAGAACTACTATTGGTGGATATTACAAGTTAATTGATGTTGACGGGAAATTGGTAGAGGCGGCAATACAGGAAAAATTTCTTAAGGTATTTGACCGTAGGGCATTTGGAGTTTGAATCATTTGATGTTTAAAGCTTTTGACGCCCTGCTCGAGGCGTTCACTGTCTGAAGCATTTAAGGATTTTCACCTTTATTTCTAATTTCAATTCCTCCAAAATTGTATGCAATACATTGTGCATTCAATAATTAAATTCCCTTTCAGTAATCAAAATCTTAATTTTATTAACCCGAAAACCCTTATCATTCCAAAAGAAAATCTTTGCAATCATACCAACTAAACACCTATTATTCAAGCTTAAACAAAAGAAAATGCAAACTAAATAAAATTCTTTGTCTCTCAAAGCATATACGATTCTGAAAATAAAGAAAAATAGCTAAGAATGGCTTCTGCCCATTATTGAAAGCCTTCTTCATGTCATCAAGAGCATTCTTCTCCAACTCCAACTCTTGATTCAATCTTGCGACTCTTTCTTCTGCTTGCATAATAGAATCACTGGAAGGAGTCGCAATTGCGGAAGCTCGGGACTCTATAACAGATCAATCTCACGACGAAGCCATTCAATGTTGAAGCCGTAACTCTCAAAGGTCACTAAGTGAAGTTCCCAATCAGCCAATATCCCATCCGAGATGGTGGTCCTCACTACAGTATGCATCTCATAAAAAAACGTGCAATACTGCTTCTACACGCCTTGCCAGAAATGAATGTAACTTGGTCTTTTTAGTAGACGCAATATGTCCATATTTTCGCCACTCTTGAGTATACAACTCTGCATATTCATTGGGAGCACTGAAGCCACCAACTAGTAAATGAAATGGGAGAGGCTCACTGAATGAGGGATTGAAAGGAAGGCCAGCACCAGAGTATTCAATCATCTCTGTTTCTTCTTCAATCACTGTAGCACCCTTTTGAGCTTCTGAAACAACAATGGTTTGGATTTCGACATCAACAATGATCTCAGAAGCATCACTTCCCTGACTCTGAAATCTTTTAATGTCCTTATCGCCACCTTGATCCATATGGATATTCACATCACCATCATCAATGTCGTTTTCCCGTTCTTCGCATTTTCAACCTAATATGGCAATTTCATGAGTTAGAGTGTTCCAAACATAAAAATTCAAGCACCAACTAGAAACTTAAGATGACAAAGGTCTTAATGACACAAATATTCATTATCAGTCATTCAAGATACAAGCAAATATCCTAAAACACATAAGGGGCGATTTTACACCAAGCCCGTCAGACGTAATTTTATGATACCCTGTACAAAGTTGTGATCTGGGAGCAATTGGTAATGAAACTATGGATTAATTATATACCAAACTATTCTTATAGATTCCCTCTAAAACATATCAAAATTTCACATTAATCAAATACACGATCTAAGAGTTATGATCAAATTTTCCAACTAAGTCAGAGCTGAAAAATTCCTGACTTCTATCTGTTTCGCCTTTTTAGGGCCCTGAATGAGCTCAAAACTCAAATTTTTTAGCTAGAAGGAATGGATCATCTCCTGGGCATGAAAAAGTTGGGGTATATCATCGAAAACGGATTATGTATGAAGTTTTTATGGCATTTTCAGTAAAGACCCTAAATCTGAAATTTATCTGACAACGAACTACAACGAAATTCTCCATTCATTCATTCATTCATTATACTATTATGTTACTATAAATATAAATCAAGAAGAATAATTACTTGAGGGTCCCTCAAATCTCTTAGAGAGCTAGAATTGCTATTTGGTTCATCGCTCTCTTCTCTCGTTTCACGATCGTGTTGGCTTCCTTCCTTATCTCCTGAGGAGGCTTGAGGACTCTCATCATCTTGATTAGTAGATTGAGTTTCTTCCTACAAACATAAAAAATAATGAGAATTTATAATTCTTCTAAAAATCACGATGAATAATCGTACAAAAAAGGTACTTACGTCAGGAATCACGTCGTCAACAACGATTGTTTCTTCTTGAGGAGTAAACTGGAGACCATCAAGACTTGAACGAGCAAAGCCATGGGATTAAGGTGACCAAAGTTTAGTTCCATATTCTTAAATACGAAGAGAGGAAGGTTTTACAAGATTCAAACATCTACAACTCACCGGTCAACTAAAAGAAGGATTCACATTCTTCGAGAGCATTCTGTCTGCCCGATTTTACTTCTTATTTCTCTGAGCTAGGGACTTTCTTCAATATCAATAAACTCCCCACTATTGCGAGGCCTTACGAAGCGGTCATCCTATAATAAAGATCAATAGTTTAATTAGAATACAATTATTGTATCTAACCAAAAGGGGAAATGGAAAAACATTTACCTGTAAAGGGGTTGAGAATAGTTTACCCTTATCACCAGGGAGCGGCTTCAATCTTGGGCGATTAAATATTACTTCTTAAGAAGGAGGACCACGTGATGGTGGCGGAGTCGCATGTATGAATTCTTGAAGGAACTCATGTTGCTGATTCCAAAGAGTCACATAACCAAAAGTCACGAATGTCATTTATCTGAAAGTGGAAATAAATACCTACTTCCTTCCACATGAGTCTGATCCATAAGAGACATAAGTTCTACCACATATGGTTTCTCAACTCGATGAGAAGGGGTCTCTTGATAAAAACCCATTTAGCGAGACGCCCTATCGATATTATACTCTCTACTAGATATTTTCTGTGCATCACAAATATTATGTGGCCAGGTGTACTACTCAACATAAAAGTGATATCACCATCAAAGAGGTTTGTACCATACTCTAACTCACTACCATGATTAGCAGCAAAGGTGTCAACTGAGCAACGTGTGGCGTACTTGGTGCCAATGGAAAGAAAATCAAACTCATACTCATTGTCTAGAAGTGCAGCAAGTAGCACTTTAGGATGTGGCATATTATTAGACAAGCGCAATATCCTTGAATTATTAGCACACCCTTCTGGAAATGTGTTACGAGAATTAACTCTCTTTCCCAGAGAAGTTGTGCGAGGAGAAGGTGCATAACTACTAAAGTGTTCCCATAACCATGCTTGGAAGAACAATCTATTAAGATAAGAGTCAACTTTCATATAACCATTAGAAACACTGGTGTCAACAATTAAAGAATCCAAGTGAGAATATAAAGAGCTTAGAAACAAGCTACCTATGGGAAGTTATGACCCTGAGCCATCTTTACAGCAATAGGAGATACGAATGGTTTCAAATGAGAACCATCCTCAAATACTCTCTGGATAAACAGAATGATAAGAAAGCAGTAATAGTTAATGTACCATCATCAGGTCTATTCGTGTCTTTCTTCACCAACCACCAGAATTTCATCTATCAAAAATAACAATCAGTTAGACTAATCGATGAATCATTAATTTCATGCATCTTGTCTACTAAAGTTTATCACATTTGTTGTTCCTCCGTTGAAATATCAATAGCAAGATTACATGTAACGGAAGATGCAACAAAGCGCTACATCCTTTAAAATGATAGTAAACTCCTCTCATCTACATATAAATCTATGGTAGGCACACACCATCGAGAAGCTAAAGTCACAAGACTTTGTATGTCATGATAAATGAAGAGTTTTCCATATGCTCTCAAAGCTTTAGTAACTTGTGCTTTATCTAGCATAGTTTGAACATGTTCATGACCAAGCATGTGTCTTGTACATCCTGAAAACTCTTCCAGAGGTCTCTGAGCAATTTTAAAGTCTATTGGAGAAGAGGGATAATGTCCTCCTTGCAAGCAAGATCGAATTATCATCTGGGAGAAATCACATTTTCTCTACTAATATCCTAAGGGTTTATAAGCAAGCGAAATTGATAATCAGACGGACTTCTAACAGGCTTATAAAGCATCACAAACAATTCATCATCCATATTAGGTGTATTCTTTACCACTGAGATATCATGTTCGCTAAAATTAGAAGCGCAGTCCTCGCTATCATCTGACATCTTCAAAATACAACTGAGAAAGTTCTACAGTGTCTCTATTGTTCGCCCATAAACCAAAAAGTAGAGACACAAAAAAAAAATCAGAAAGAATAGCATAATTACAGAAAGCATTACTTTCAATCATTCTAATGCTCATGAATCTACATATATCTATTAAAACAATACATGCAAAAATATGGTAAAATCCAATCTTACCTATTTTAATGTTGTAACAGACCGGAAAATTCCGCCTTCAGCGGGTTGCGCTGGGCAGGCCAGAACTCCCCGATGCGCGATTTAGAAGAAACTAACCGGACCTTAAAGCTTAGTTTCTCGCTGGAAAGTACAGGTAAATTTTTGCTTTCCAAGCATGCCTTGTAAGCATTATACTCGAAACGTAGTTCCCACATTATTCAAGCTACGTTTATACCAATCCAGGTAAATTTGCCTTTCCAAACATGTTTTGCCATCATGGTACTCAGACCGTAGTCTCCATATCGTTCCAACTCACCCTTGACCTACAAAGGGTGCAAGGCCATTAAAGCCCATGGTGAATTCCTTTGACAAGCATCACCTAAGTACAATCCATGTCCAAGCCTGACCCCTGCCTTGGACTAGCATACCATTTCAACTTACCCTTATTCTACTAAGGGTTAAAGGATATACAAGCTAATGGGGGTGTCTTTGGCAAGCATCACATATTTACGGTCATTGTCCAGACCTAACTCATGCCTTGGACCAACACCTAGGCTATTTCAAGCCTAAACTTTCGCTTTATCAATTCTGCTTCGACCATGCGCTGGAGCCTGCACTTAACTTGTTCTTGCCAAGGGTGCAACATCCAGGCACATGCCATTCCATGCCACAACAGTTACTAGGAAGTATGAACAATACATCAAATGGAATTGCAACTACCCCATCAATTGTGGCAACAATCATCTCTTGCTTAGCGTTGCCGAGCCAGATGATATGAGTTACCATAATGTCGCAATCATCTCCCGAATTCGATGATATGAGCGACAAGGTGTTGCACCTCAATGCATTGCATTGAGGCTGCCTATGTACCCAACCCGTATTGAAGGGATCAAGCATGACCGTAGTTCATCAAAGGGTCAATTCGAAAGGAACTAGCAACTTAAGCCTATTGAGGCAAACCCAACTTCGATTCCAACTTTATCGCAAGGCCAAAGGCCAAGCAAATCCTAGACCGTATAGGTCGAAGGACTTTCGCAGGGTATGTACTAGCTTGTGTATAACTATCGTTATTTATTATGCAAATATGCATTCTCAAGTGTGTAGCACGATTGAATGATGTTTTCGCATAATTCAAGCTTTATAGGCTAAGCTACATGCATATTGATGCTTTAGCATCAAGTATGCTCCAACGTATAGGCTACTTCACATATCTATAAATGCATTACCCCTAATACATATTCAAGCTTCAACGGTTAAGCTACAAGCATATTGATGCTTATGCATCAAGTATGCTCCAATGTCTAAGCTACATTGCATTTATATGTGAATTACCACTCATGCACATTCAAGCAAAGATCCTTCCCTATATATGTTTTATTCGCATTTCTACAAATAAATATTTGAATGGTAAGTGTCATCCATCGACTGCAAGGCCGAAAATTAAGATTTCTTTCCAAAGCCAAGCGAAGCATTCTCGGGTAAGCTACAAATAAACACGTTAATGCATCACGGTGATGCGTTCTTGGCTCGATGATGCATTCTTAACAATGCATCACGGTATAATAGTGCATTAGCACTATGATGCTCTTACTTATGCAACATTGGCTCAGTGATGCATTGAATCATGCATCACGGCATAATAGTGCCTTAGCACTATGATGCATTCATCGAATAGCAACATTGGGCTCGGTGATGCATTGAATCATGCATCACGGAATAATAGTGCCTTAACACTATGATGCTCTCACTTATGCAACTTCGGCTCAATGATGTATTGAATCATGCATCACGGTATAATAGTGCATTTGCACTAAAATACATTCTTGGTATGCAACATAGGAATAGTGATGCATTTTCAATAATGCATCAGGCATAATAGTGCCTTAGCACTATAATGCATTCTTCGTACGCAACTTTGGCTCGATATAATAGTGCCTTTGCACTATCATGCCTCCTCGAATACGCATCACGCATAATATGGCTTTAACACTATAATTCGAGGTCAAGGCATCCACACCCTAATGCATATCTGGGTAAGATTTATAAGCTTAGGATGAAGCTTCAACCCAAGCCATGACGCGTCCATGAGTAAGCGCCATGCGAAAATTGCGGGTGTTATAAATGCTCTCACTAGCAATTGGTGATATGGCAAGTTAATGCTTCAACAACCTTCCCGTCGCTGCATGAAGAATGATTGAAGCATCAATGAAGACAAAATATATAAATCAAAAACTCAATTTTACCCTGAATAATACTCACATATCAAAAAAATATTCTCATGTTGTTGTTCAGTGATGAAGAAAAGGATGCAAAAATTGCAAGTGTTACAAATCCTCTCACTAGCAATTGGTGATATGGCAAGTTAATGTTTCAACAACCTTCCCGTCGCTGCATGAAGAATGATTGAAGCATCAATGAAGATAAAATATATAAATCAAAAACTCAATTTTACCCTGAATAATACTCACATATCAAAAACAAATTCTCCTGTTGTTGTTCGGTGATGAAGAAAAGGAAGAGAAGGTGGTCGTTCGGTGGTGGAGCAAGAATAAAAAAATAATAGGGTTTTACCCCTTTTATAGTAATTGGTTCCAAATATTGGTCCAACAAGAATTTCCTATTTGGAGTAATACGCACGTACTGTGCACGGGTTAATTTTGGTTTCTCCATCATGTAAATCAGCCACACTTCACTAATTTATGTTTTCCATACGATGTTCTATCATTCTACAAGAATTACTATGTCAACTATTGTCCCTTTAAAGATTGATTCGACATTATTGGAGCATCATCAAATCAGAATCTCTGGTAAAAAATCTAACGATTAAGCTCATTTATTTTATTTTTCTTATGCTAGTAAAAATCATCATCCAATGCTTACTGCGGCACATTATTGTACGTCACTAAGCAGGGGACTTAATGTAGATGGTAGATTTTTAACAAAAGATAAAATAGTAAAATTATCTTTATCATCAGTAGAATCAAAGAAATAATATTGTATATGTTTTTGACCTAGCATCAAAAGCATAAAATTCATATTTTATATTCCGACAGAGAATTGAAATATCGAATGCTTACTACATGCATCTCACATTGATCATGTACCCTCTCTAAAATATATATATATATAATATTAGAGCCTCACCTAGCTGAGCTCTCAATATTTTTACATACAACATTTAGTATTGTGCAACTCAGTGCTTACTCCTCTAAAATGATAGGGCAACTCCTAGATGAATTAATCACTAGTATATATCAATATCGTCCTCATAATATCACTGGTGCTGATAGTAGTTCGTCCCCAGATGATTTCTGACTGTTCATAATAAACATCTAGAACACCTTTTGTTTCTGGGTGGATGTCAATTCTCCTAGATAGATTGTATACTAGATAGCAATTTAATTCATCTTTATATTCCCTGGATGAATATTTAGAGTGACTTTACGTCGATATTCAAACTTTAAATTGATAATATTGATTTATCATAAGGCATGACAAGCTGCACACGAATAAATTAAGTCGAAACATCACATCTTCATGAAAGCACTAAGTCACCATCGCGCTAAACGCAGAGCTAAAGACTCAATAATGATTGGTTGAGCTTGAATAACACATTCTCAATGTTGGTTGCATTAAAAATCCCAACATTTGTCGAAATGCAACAAAACCCTAATTTTGGTTAATACTCAATTCCTGATACAACATCATAATCACCTTGTAAAAACGTAACAATGAGTATAGAATGAGGCAAAGTGTTCTAAACAAAATATAATCCCCTACATGTATACTACAACATACTAAAAGGGTATCCTATTCCAGGTTACGGTCTAGGAAATATGTCCTAAAACCTAGATGAATTATAAGCTGAAAACTGTCGAAATTTCATCTGGAGGGTTACTGTTTGCTCCGTTTAAACAACCAGAACAAGCTCAAAACCTAATTCCTTTCGCGAAGAGAGATGGCCAGCGATTTTCTGATTCCGAATTGGGGCTGATCATCGAAAACGGAATTCGCATGAAGAACCTACAGCGTTTTTACTGAAGGACGTCACGTCTGAAAATGTTGGACATGGAAGGCTAACATGTTGCTTCGAAAAGCTTACAGCCGTGAAGAGCATATAACTTCGAAGATCTCATAGACGCGAAGAGCAAGTAGCTTTAAAGAGAAAACAGGAGGAGGGACTAATAATAATAAACAAAAAAAAGGTTGTGGGACCGGTGCCAACCGGCCGGCCGGTCGGCCATCCTTGGCCGGTCCCCACCCCCTTTTCTTTTTAGGTTTTGTTATTTTTATTTTAGGGTTTCCTAATCCTCTTAAAACTCTTTTGCTCTTCTAATAGATGCATACAGCAAGGTCCTGCATAAAGCAAGGTCCTACAACCATCTAATATATATTAAAATACTATTGTTTTAATATTCCTAAAGTTTTGCTCTTCTCCTTAACTAATCATCGCATTAATATTATTACTAAATACATGTCGCGACTACCAAGTCCATTCTCTCACTAAACCCATGCTACCACCTTGGCCGGTCTCTCTTTTCCACCAATTTTGGTCAGTCCCTCTATCACTTCTTGATTGGTGTTGCTACCAACAATATTCTGAATTTCTCTAGTTTGTTATTCACAGTAAGACGAAATTAAAATTATTTCATAATTACTAACGCTAGTATTCACATGAACCTAGCATTTACGCAAGCTTAGTGTTTACATAAGCCTAGCGCTAATATAATTTTAGCACTCACACGAGTTTAACACTCATGCAAGCCCAGCGCTCACACAAGACTGGTGCTCATGTAACATTGCCACTCACATAACTTCAAAGTTATATAAGTACATTGTTGTCTCAGCTGGCACAATGATACAACTACCAATGTCAATATCAATTAGACTCTCAAACACAATGATGTATTAAGCATCATTGCTAGTCGTAACGGCATGTTAGACTCAGCAATATACTTGTCTCAACAATATGCTAGTCTCAGCAACAAGCTAAACTCATCAATATACTAACACCAAATAAAGATTGTTATATTTTTTCGGTTTGCGTTCTCTGATACCAACTGAAAATAGGAGGGCACCGTGTACACCACCAAATCTTTTGAAATAACCTATATCAGACACATCTTGTATAATTTTATCGATATTCATGACTAAAGATTAATTTAACAATGTGACCTTGAATATAATCTAGATTCTGGATAAGGAATAAATTAAAGGAATCGTCCAAGATGTTGCTAACGTATAAGTGTAATTACTTAATTATAATAAAAAAAATTATTATACAGAATAAGTAAAAACACAGACACATAAGATTTTGTTAACGAGGAAAATTGTTAAGAAAAACCGCGGGACCTAGTCCAGTTTTGAATACTCTCAGAATTAAGTCGTTATACAAATTGATTATTGCAACTTTGTATAGTTGATACTGAATAAACCACACATAGTTACTTAGTTTCCTCAGTATTCGTGCGCCTACAACAAATCTGGCCAACGCACATGAATCACCTAACATAATCCACTGCCAAGTTTTGTTTTACCCTTGTAAAGACTTCTGCAACACAATTCCTTTAGGTCGTCTTGCAAATAGCAAACAATCAACTATTTGTTAACCGCTAAAATCCAATCACAAATACCAAAGATATTATATGATAAATTCAGAGTCAAGGATCTTTCATTCAGATCTAAGATATCAAGATAACAAGATATGTTAGATCCAAAATTCCTTGATCAAGATCAACTAAGATGTTTACTATCAAAATAATCAATCTTAATTCTATAAGTTAAGTTTGCAAAGCAAACAACTTTTCGATCTCTACAAGCTTAAGTTTATCAAATATAAAAAGTTTATTTGTCCTAGAAAATCAAGTCAAACAGATAATCACGCCAAGATCAGAAACACAAAAGAACTTCAAGTATTCAATCTTCTTTATCTTCAATAGTAACAATATGTACTTTATTTCACTAATGATTTGTATCACATAATGGAGTTTGTTGTACCTTGGAAAATAAATAGTTTTATACCACAAATATAGAATCACTTAGATCTGCAATAATCAATTGAGTGGCTTTATATCAGAAGAGAGGGACCATAGAATAAACAAGAACGTATCTTGAAGATAATTATGATATTAGTTCAACAATGAGTAATATCAAAGAAAACTAATTAAATAACAATCTAGTTTCCTACCGGAGGTAAATCTAGTGCTTTTTGATCCCACATAATACTTTAAAATGTATAAGAATGCATAAGCACTTTCGTCCGGAACCAAATCACACTTACTCCTCACTATATTAAGTTAACAACAATATCACAAGTGTGTGATATGAGATGAGTTTGTAAGAATACAAGCTCCACTAATTATAATGTTATGACCAAGGATTGTTAGGAAACCAAGAAACCCTAATTTCGAAATTCTCAAAAGTTATTCAATTAATACAAATTCTGAAATTAAGATATGATTTATATTATTTCGATATTATTAACTCATAATATTTTAATAAAATCTTAGAATACATTTCCAACTAATATATGAGAAACCATACTAGCATGTCAACTAATATCAGCTAGTACAAATCCATATACTTGGTTAAATTAGAAAACTAGTTATGTGCACACTCCAGGGAAAGGAAAGCACATAAATGTATATTCTAAAATGGGTTTAGAAAGTTTCTCACAATATTAATTAGGATCTAAGACTTGAATATCAAAGGAATAAATACGTACAATAATATATTATGAGTTAAATACATGTTCAATATTTCCTGACATGGAACTTTCCATTTAGACTTGCTCGTCTTTCAAAATCTTAAAGATATAGATTTAGAAATTCACAAGTCTAGGATCGGTCATGAATCCTATTTGACATAAAATCTGAATTTTAGTCTAAATAAACTTAAACTATGCTAAAGAAAAGAGTTTCTCTAAGTCCGGATTCACCACTAGATACATATATCTAGTTTTCTGAAAGTTCAACACTAATCCATGACAAGAGTCATATTAGTGTTTTGTCGAAATAACGAAAGTATATTATACTACGTGCACAACACAATAAGTTGTATAAATAACCAATATATATCTTTCCTTTAAAAGTTAGATCGTAAGAATGGTCAAATCAGCTAAACAACTAAGGCCATGTAAACAAACTTTGTATGTTCTGTATATGAATAGAAGAACTTGATAGATTTGGAAAAGGTCAATAACTATTAAACTCAATATGAAGGATTATGTCTTCGTTTTTCTTCAATACGTCTTCATCTCTTCAAAGAGTAACTAGAGATTTCCTCAACAAATCTATATCCTAAATCCAACCTAACGAAGTTGACTTTAGTAAACAATTCAAGCAACCGAGTTTTGAAACTAAACTTGACAATCAAGCTTGAAAAAACAGCGCTTGGTGGGTTCAACCGAGCAGTGATCTAACTGATGAGGAGTATGATTAACGCCTCTTCTTTAATTTCAGGAATAACTAAGGATAGATCATGGGTTTGAGTCTATCTTCCACAGTTAACTCCTTCTAACCGACTATTCTCTTCTTGAGTGAGTAGACTGGTACTGACACATTCCATAGACCGCCATACCAAAAACCTAAAAATATCCCCCATTTTGTGACTTAGTCATCCTTTAGTTATGATGTCTCATATGAAAAAACTATGTTCTCCATACTCAAGATTGATTGAGGTGGAGGGATATTCACGTGTTCGTGTGTTATGGTCGGCCTGAGTTGTGTGGAGAGTTTGAGGCGGCTTAGTGTATCTGTGTGCGTCATGTATGGACAACAAGTTTGAATAAGGTCGAATATCGACTTGATGACCATTTGTCATAAAAGAGCAAAGGCATGTCTTGATATATAGAGAGGTTAAGGCCTGATTGAGGTCAAGTGTTGACCTGGCCGTCTGTCGATTAAATGAGTAATGGCATGGACGACTTTGTAGAGGTATGATATCACTTATCTAGTTAGATGAGCCAGTGTATAATCATAGGAGCAATATATATGCGACATCCGTTGAGCGAAGATCGGAGGGATGGAAGTTCGTCTACGGCGGGAAGAAGGCATGATATCTTTCTTTGAGGAAAGCAGAGACGTGGTATCTGTCTTTAAGGAGAACAAAATTATGGTATTTGTCTTTGAGGAGAGCAGTGTGATGTTCCCATAGAAGAGGTTGCGAGCACTGAGGGATGAAAAAAAAACTAGGAATACACTCGTAAAACTCAAATGAATCTCATATGTCATAAGCTTAACATTTTGGATTTTGATATGCACAAGACGCTTTCTTGTGAGGTCCATATGTAGAACCGGCTACAATAGAGTGTCATGCATTGACGTGGTTACCAGATTAAGACTGAGTAGCGCCTTTGTCGAAGTTGAAGCTAGGTTACATCTTGAGGCTAGTTTGATTCTGTCTTAAGCTGTTTAACTTAGAGTCTTGTCCTATGCTCAGGTCTGGATCTTACCTTAAGTATAAACTCGAGTTTCCCCTTGAGTTTTGGGATGAGTTTTATTTTTGGATAAGACTGAGCTTCGTCTTGGACGAAGTTTCGTCTCATGCTTCTCTAAAGCCTCATCTCAGTCAGACTTAGTCGAAGCTTAGCCTTTGTTTTGGCTGAATCCTTATCTCAGTCAGAGCTTCATCTTAGGCTTAAGCCTTAGTCTCGTCTTCGTCTTAGATGAAGCCTCACCTTAGGCTTAGAAAAAAACTTTGTCTTATGAAATTTGGAGGTTGAGCCTTATTTACAAGACTTAAGCACCTTGACCAAGTAAACAAACATCCAAATTGAATTAAAAGCAACCAAAAAAAAGATTGTTGTACATATTGTAGTCGCAAAAATATCTTATTTAGTTGTAAAAAAATTATTGTCGTGTAAATGTCGTTGTGGAAATTCATGTTGATCGTAGGAAATAATTTAGTGCCGCTAATTTTTGTATTGATGCATAATCTTACAGCGATTATTGGAGATTATCTTTAAAATTAAAAATAACGGAGAAACATCTCACTAGAAATATTTTTGGTGAGAAAAAATCATTTTCATTAAATTATTTTAATGACAAATTATAATTGTCTAATAATATGTTCAAGCAACCAGATGTTTTGTAATTTGCAAATACTTTACAAAATAGTATTTTCGTCCCCAGAAAAACTTTTTAATGACAATTGTTATTATCTGTGAAAATGGTGTTTATATATTTCAACCATGGAAATAAAGTTTTATAAGCAAAATTCTCATTAAATAAATAATCATCGATAAAAGAATTACTATTAGTTATTTCTTCGTCCATTCTTTTAGCGACAATTCTTGAGATAAAATAGAACATTTGTTGCCAAAAAAACAAATCACACCGATAAATTTGAAATTTGTCATAAGGGAAAGGTTTTAGATGCAAAAACATTTGCTACTAAGTCCTCATTTTCCATTTCATTTTAAAATAAAAATAAATCCAGAAAATTCAGAAAATCAAAATAAATAAATAGATGATTGTCATTAAAATCGAAATATTTTTGATGTTTTTAAAGTAAAATGAATGATTTGACGAGTAGGGGCATCCTGTCACAAGGGTGCACCAAATGGCTCAACACATGGATAACTCACCCTTGTGCACCACCTTGGCTAGCCCCTTTGGCTAAATGGCTAGCCTCCCATTCTAGAATCTTCTCTCATTTGTCCTTTTCTTAGAACATTCTAGAATAATGTAGATATTTGTGGATAAGAGTAGAATAATCTAGAAGTAGATCCTAGTCATACACTTGTATAGATCTTAGATAATTTTCTAGAACATTCTTGGCTCCCAACTAGTATAAATAGGGATGCCATTCTCATTTGTAATCATCCAACAATCCAAGTATTCAAGTAAAGAGAGCAATATACACTTACTTCTCTCATTAAATTCATCCTCTCTTGTTCTTGAGTGTTCTTGAGCGTTCTTGAGTTTCTTGTGAGTTTTGATCTTGAGTAGTAACACAAAGTGGTGTTAAACTTTGTTTGGGAGGCTTACTTATCTAGTAACGGAATTCTAGACAAGTGCCGCACGGAGTAAAGTCGAGGCGAAGGACCGACCCCGTGACAACTGGTATCAGAGCTAAGTTCATATTACTCTCGGTAAGATCTCTCACCATGTCTTCAAATAATGCAAATGTTGTTATCACTAACACTAATGAAAAGGTTGAGAAGACAAAGAAACAACAACGGGATAAGTCAGTGGGCCCCCGTTTAGAATCTCGTGTTGGATCACTGGAAGAAAAGATAGAAAAGTTGAACCTGGATTTAGGGGAATCCATGGAGCAACAAGACGATTTGGAGAAATCGATGGAGGTCTCTTTTGAGACGTATCGGAACGAGATGGGTGCACATGTGAGGATGCTGCAAGCTCAAATTGATGAGCTAAGGACCCTGATCCGAGGAAATGCGGTTCGTGGACCATCTAGAGTGAGGGTGCCAGAACCAAAGGAATACTCCGGCGCATGGGATGCTAAGGAGCTGGAAAACTTTCTATGGAACATGGAATATACTTCAGGGCCACGGGCCTTGATGACGAGCAAGAACGGGTCGACACGGCGACCATGTACCTGATAGAAGATGGATTATTGTGGTGGAGAAGAAAATATGCAGAAATCGAGAGAGGAGTCTGCACCATCACTACTTGGGCGGAGTTCAAAAGGGAGATCAAAGCCATGTTCTATCCGGAGAACGTTGAGCATAAAGCTCGGGACAAACTTCAATGAACGTTTCAGGTGATACCTATCTTCACTAAAGAAACAAACTAATCTAGATAATAAGGGATACAAATGGAACCTCAGGTGTCTTCCCTCAAAGGGATATTCCCCACCTCTTCAAATGATTCATCTGACTGCATTTAACTAGTTTAACTACTTAGCACAGCAAAAGGGAGAATACTCAACCTATTCACCTTCTTTCGAAGGATCACACTTCATCACCAACTAGAAACTCATGCTTGAAGTATTCATGTACCATTTCCGAATATGTCAAACAATTTAATTCCCTCATGTTAGACATATTAACAATGGCAGACGAGGACCGCTTCTACCACTTCAATCGTGGCCTACCTCGTTGGGCTTCTATGGAAACGAAGAGGTATTACCGACTTGTCCACCGCATTAAGCATGTCAAGAAACTTGATGACTTTTCTAGCAAATCTAATCAACTTGCCAAGAACAAGCCATCCAAGCCATTATCACAAGGAACGGGTGGGGGAGACAGGTACTACCGCGATAAGCCACAAACTAGCCGCGAAGGGTCCAAGCCAAACAACGGGTGGAAAGGAAGGCAAGATAACCGTGTGAAGAAATGCTTTATTTTCCAAGGTGACCATCTTGCTCACAGTTATCCCAAAAAGAACTTGCTCAACTCTTTGATTGCGGAGCATGAAGAGAAAACCGAAGACTCGCACCTGGGAGCCATTCGGTTGAGCGTAATCAAGAGCCAGCCCAAGGAAAAACGTCCAGCACCAAAGGAGAACAAAGGACTTATGTATGTGGATATAAGTCTAAACGAGCAGAAGACCAAGGCAATGGTCGATTCTGGTGCAACACACAACTTCATCTCTAAAGGAGAATCCGATAGATTAAAGTTGAAGGTCGAAGCTGATTCAAGCACCATCAAGGCGGTAAATTCAGAAGCCATACCTGTTCACTGAGCGGCCAAGGGGGTCGAAATGAAGGTTGGCGCGTGGAAGGGAACTACCGACTTTATGGTGGTAAAGATGGACGATTTCAAGGTTATTCTCGGAATGGATTTCTTGGATCGTGCCAAATTTGCCATGGTGCCTTGCCTTGGCGTGGTCATCATCAGTAACGAGAAGTCTCCATGCGTGATTCCATCCATCCGGACCAAGGAGACTTGCTCGAGTGCATTGTAGGCTCTACAACTAAAAAGGGGTGTTCAGAAGGGAGAACCCACCTTTGTAGCAGCCATCATTGAGGAAAACGAAGAACTGGTCGAGGTCATTCCATTGGAGGTGCAAAAGGCTTTGCAGGAGTATCAGGACGTGATGCCAGCCGAGTTGCCCAAGAAACTACCACCTAAGGGGGAGGTGGATCATCAGATCGAGCTAGAACCTGGAACAAAGCCGCCCGCCATGGCCCTATATCGCATGGCCCCGCCAGAATTGGAGGAGTTGAAGAAGCAACTCAAGGAATTGTTGGATGCCAGCTACATCCAACCTTCCAAGGCCCCTTACGGAGCCCCGGTGTTGTTTCAGAAGAAGAAGGATGGAAGTCTTCGGATGTGCATCGACTACCGAGCCTTGAACAAGGTCACCGTGAAGAACAAGTATCCAATTCCCCGAGTTGAAGACTTGTTCGACCAATTGGGTAGTGCTCGATACTTCACAAAGCTAGACTTGAGGTCGGGATACTATCAAGTTCGAATAGCAAAAGGGGACGAGCCGAAGACCACATGTGTCACGAGGTACGGAGCTTACGAATTTTTAGTTATGCCTTTTGGTCTAACCAATGATCCTTCCACATTTTGCACTTTGATGAACAAGGTCTTCCACCCATATCTCGATCGGTTCGTAGTCGTGTACCTTGACGATATCGTCGTATATAGCCACACTTTGGATGAGCACCTCAAACACTTGCAGATCGTGTTCCAAGTACTGAGGGAGAACTCCTTATATGTGAAGAAGGAGAAATACAGCTTCGCTCAATCCAAAGTGTCCTTTCTTGGACATTGGATAGGTGATGGACAGATCTGGATGGAGGAAAAGAAGATCAAGGCCATCAAGGAGTAGGAACCGCCTACCAAAGTGCTCAGTTGCGGTCTTTCCTAGGACTTGTCAACTACTACTGGAGATTCATCGAGGGATACTCGAAGAGAGTAGCACCGCTCACGGATTTTCTAAAGAAAGCGAGGACTTGGACGTGGAGCGAAGAATGCCAAGTCGCTTTCGATGATCTTAAGACCGCGGTTATGAAGGAGCCAGTCTTAAGATTACCTGATCACACCAAGCCTTTTGAGGTATACACTGACGTTTCTTACTTTGCTATTGGAGGAGTACTTATGCAGGAGGGACACCCACTTGCATATGAAATTCGGAAGTTGAACGATACGGAACGGCGCTACACGGTGCAAGAGAAAGAGATGACTGCCGTCATACGCTGTCTTGGACATGGAGGTACTACCTTCTTGGATCACATTTCATGTCTTCACCGATAATGTGGCTACTAGATACTTCCAGACTCAGAAGAAGTTGTCTCCAAAGCAAGCACGGTGGCAAGACTTTCTGGCCGAGTTCAACATGAAGCTTGAGTACAAGCCAGGCCGCACCAACTATGTTGCTGATGCATTGAGCCGAAAAGCGGAACTTTTTGGTCTTGCATTAGAACGTGTAGCTTTCATTACCAAATTATCAGGCACCATTCCGGATCGTGTACATGAAGGCTTGGAACAGGACACTTTTGCAAAGAGCCTCATTCATGCGGTGGATAAGGGGAAGACTCGTCGGTTCTGGTTGAAAGACGGTCTTCTATACACACATGGGAACAGGATGTTCATACCTAAGTATGGGAACCTGAGGCGTGAACTAATGCACGAGTTTCATGACACCCGATGGGCAGGCCACCCTGGGCAGAGAAGGACTTTGGCTTTGCTGGAAGCAAGTTATTACTGTCCAAAGATGGAGGACGATGTGGATGCCTATGTTCGGACGTGTCTGGTATGCCAACAGGATAAGGTAGAACACAAGAAGTCAGGAGGACTTCTAGAGCCATTACCAGTGCCAGATAGACCGTGGGAGTGTTTTATCGATGGACTTCATCTCTGCCTTAACCAAGGTAGATAGCTTGGGATCAATCTTGGTGGTCGTGGACAGGTTTACCAAGTATTCTACCTTCATCGCTGCACCTACAGACTGCACCGCGGAACAGGCTGCTCGACTGTTCGTGAAGTGCGTGGTGAAATATTGGGGCATACAAAAGATCATAGTTAGCGATCGTGATCCAAGATTTACGGGGAAATTTTGGACAGAGGTGTTCAAATTACTTGGGTCCGAGCTCAACTTCTCCACAAGCTTTCATCCTCAAACAGATGGACAAACGGAACGCACCAATCCCTTGTTAGAGGAGTACTTGAGACACTTCGTGAACGCTAACCAAAGAAATTGGGTGGAATTATTGGACGTGGCTCAGTTTTGCTACAATTTGCAGAAGAGTGAATCATCTGACCATAGTCCATTCGAGTTGGCCACAGGCCAACAACCTTTGGTGCCACACACACTCGCTGGAGGATATAGAGGAAAGAGCCCTGCTACTTTTCAATTCACTAAGGAGTTGCATGAGAAGCACGACTTGGCCAAAGCATACTTGGAGAAAGCCTCTCAGCGAATGAAGAAATGGGCGGACGAGAAAAGGAGACCTATATCTTTCGAAGAAGATGACTTAGTCATGCTGAAGTTGAACCCGAAACAATTCAAAGCCTTTCGGAAGGTACACAAGGGACTCATTCGACGATACGAGGGTCCGTTTCGCATCATCAAGAAAGTCGGGAAGGCGTCTTATAGATTGGAGCTGCCAAGCCACATGAAAATCCATCCCGTCTTTCATGTTAGCTGCTTGAAGCCATACTATGCGGATTAAGATGACGATTCTAGAGGAATTACCAAGAGGGATCCGTTCAATATGATCACCTCTCTAGACAAGCAGGTTTCAAGCCTAGAGTCACACAGGCGTGTCTCAAGAGCGTATCGAGTTTACAAAGAATATCTAGCTCGATGGAAGGATCAACCAGACAGTGAATCCAGTTGGGAACATCAAGACTTACTTTGGCAACACAAAGATCTCATCGACAGGTACAACGCGACGAGGACGTCTGCGAATTCGGGTGGGGGAGAATGTCACAAGGGTGCACCAAATGGCTCAACACATGGCTAACTCACCCTTGTGAACCACCTTGGCTAGACCCTTTGGCTAAATGGCTAGCCTCCCATTCTAGAATCTTCTCTCATTTGTCCTTTTCTTAGAATATTCTAGAATAGTGTAGATATTTGTGGATAAGAGTGGAATAATCTAGAAGTATATCCTAGCCATACACTTGTATAGATCCTAGATAATTTTCTAGAACATTCTTGGCTCCCAACTAGTATAAATAGGGATGCCATTCTCATTTGTAATCATCCAACAATCCAAGTATTCAAGTAAAGAGAGCAATACACACTTACTTCTCTCATTCAAATCATTCTCTCTTGTTCTTGAGTGTTCTTGAGCGTTCTTGAGTTTCTTGTGAGTTTTGATCTTGAGTAGTAACACAAAGTGGTGTTAAACTTTGTTTGGGAGGCTTACTTATCTAGTAACGGAATTCTAGACAAATACCGCATGGAGTAAAGTCAAGGCGAAGGACCGACCCCGTAACAATCCGCATCCACGTAAAAGAAAATTCTTTCCTGCATAAAATGTTAACATCTGCATTCTATGTACGCATATCCTTACTAGCAAAATTATGAAACATGTGATATCATGTAATCCACGTGGATTCCTATGCCTGTGCATTGTATGTACGCTTTTGTTACCGTATAATTAGTTAGTTAATCAAACAAAATTCTTATCTTATGAGAGAATTTGATTAGAAAGAGGCGCATGTATTGTATTTTGTATTTTTGTTATTAACAAGTGAGGGTTTTCGTGGGTTATTGGTTATAACCTTTTCGTTACTTTTGCTTGTAAGAATACACGTACATAGTATACTTGTAGTGGGGACTCACGTGGACACTATATATAATCAACTTCTCCGTGTATTTTTGGTGTTTTTCACTAAATTTTTGGTATACGGACATGAAAGTGTACGTGAAATATTGGTTTTCATCTACAGCGGTAATTTTACTAGTAGGAGTGCACTACATAAGGGTTCACATGGTATTATTTATCTTCTTCGTTACGATGTTTTTGGTATTTTTCGTTACTTTAAGAAAACAATTTAGACCTCAAAAATATAACAAATAATATCTTTCAAATATTTAAACTATATACATAGTTCTTCCAAAAATATACTCACCATGAAAAACACTTAATATGGGACCATAGGCAAATAACAAAAATTTGAGAATCTTTTCAATACCGTCAGTTCATATGCGACAACTCAATTCATTTTGATCTGCATATTAGGAAAGAACGACCCAATGCTTCGACTTCTTTTCCGGATTGATACATTAGTGCATAGCATTCTCCGGATTGATACATTAGTACATCAATTTTGCTTAGCTGGAAAAATTCGAGAATTGACGGTGTAAAGTTCTTCCCAGGGAAGTAACTGATCACTCTTCTTTAATTGGTTATCCATTTGTTGTTGCTAGACCGAAAAGAGCTCATTTTCGTGTCCAAAAGATGTGGTTCTCTCATCATGATTTTATAAGTATGGTTGAGACATGCTGGAATGGCCATGTTTATGGTAATCTCGGGTATGTTTTTCCATATAAGTTAAAACGTCTAAAAGCAGTTATGAAAGAGTGGAACTAGTCCACTTCTGGTAATGTTAATATGCGTCTTAAGCAAGATGATCTCAAGTTTAAAGTGGCGTTAATTAACTCAGATGAAGAACCTATTGATGATGTTAAATTAAACACTTTAAAAGAGGCTCAAGTGGTTGTTCATGATACTCGTAGTTAGATTACAACTTTGTTAAAACAAAAAGCTAGAAATAGATGGCTTTTGAAGGGTTCAAGCAACACTAATTATTTCCATAATTGTATTCGTATTAGAAGAAGCACTAATATGATTTTTGAACTTGTTGATGAGACAGGTGCACCAATTATGGATACTAATTTGTTTAATGAACATATTGTGAAATACTTTAATGATAAATTCAATGGAGATGTCTCTACTTTAGAGGAACAGCTTTTTGATGTGGATCATGAAGTTATTTCTTTGGAGGAAATGCAAACCATAGATTGTTTACCTTCTTATGAGGAAATTAAAGCTGCAGTGTTTGATTTAGGGGAAGATTTAGCTCCAAGTCCGGATGGTTTTGCTGGTTTCTTCTATAGATATTGTTGGGACATCATTCAAGATGACTTAATGAGGGTCGTGACTTATTGTTGGCAGAATAGAGTTATTCCTAATGGAGTAAATTCTAGTCTTCTTATGCTTCTTCCTAAGGTAAGTGGTGTTAATACTCTCAAAAAAATTAGGCATATAGGTTTAAGTAATTTGTTCTTTAAGATTTTCACTAAAAATCTTAGCTACAAGCGCAGAGGAGTTTTGGATAAATTGATTTCTGAAGAACATGTAGCTTTTATGAAGGGACTAAATACTCATGAAAATATTAGTCTTGCTTCGGAAATGGTTTATGAAATACACATCAAGAGGAAGGATGGGAATGTTGGTCTCAAATTGGACATTGCCCAGGCCTTTGATACAGTTAGTTGGACTTTTATCTTAGAAGTTTTTCGAATATATGGTTTTTCTCAACAATGGTGTAATTGGATTCTAACTATCTTACAGTCAGCCAAGATCTCTTTTCTTGTTAATGGTAGTCCGGAGGGTTTATTTTCTATTGATCGAGGGCTTCGTCAAGGTGATCCTCTTTCTCCTTTTATTTTTGTGTTGATTGAAGATATCCTAAGTCGTAATATTACCAAACTCTTTCAGGAGCGTCGTATGGCGTATATGATTACCAAGGAGGGTGTTTCGTCTACTTTTTTTTTTGCATATGATATCATGATCTTTTGCAAGGGTAATATGAAGAGTTTACAAAACCTAGTGAATTTACTTGATGTTTATCAAAGAGCTTCGGGATAGACTGTTTCGAAGCAAGAAAGTAAAATTTACTATGGTGGGGGTTCTTTGAATAGGAGGAGAAATATTGCTGACTATTTAGGGATGAGTATTGCTACTTTTCTGGATCGATACCTTGGTGTTCATGTTATGCCTGGGACAGTTAGATACCATCATATTAGTAATGTGGTGGAAAAATTGAAGGATCAATTAGCTGGATGGAAAGGTAAGTTGTTATCTTTTCAAGATAGGATTGTGCTTGTCAAATACGTCGTTGCCAGTTATGTGATTCACAATATGGTTGTCTATAAATATCCTAGAAAGTTTATTCATGAATGTGAAGTGGCCATTCGTAATTTCATTTGGTCTGGGGACTCGTTGCTAAGTAGATCTTTTATTGTGGCTTATGATAAAATTTGTGCTCCTGTTTCGGAACGGGGTCTTGGTATTTCTAGAATGGTGGTGACTAATAAGGCTTTGATAATGAAGCTTTGGTGGAATATTAAAAATTCCAACAAGGTTGGGGCAAGATTTCTAAGAGAAAGGCACTTGAAAGAGAATGGTGACATTGTGGATTATTCTTTGAAGTCTTCTATTCTTCCTGGTATTCGGTGGGTCTATAGGGAAGGGGAAATGCATATTAAGACTCTTATATGTGATGGTAAGAGCACCTATCTCTATTTTGATGTGTGGTATTGAGATTCTAGTATTGCAGATACTTTGGGGATTCCAAATACAGTCAGAAGATTTCTAACTGCAAAAGTAGGAGATTTGATTGTGAATAATGAATGGGTGCTTTCTACGAATTTCCAAGATCTTTTTCTTAATGCAGGTATCGGTGTAACTAATCTTCCTATGCCACTTGGAGGGCCTGATGTTAATGTTTGGATGCCTAACATAAATGGGGTTTTTACTGTTGCTTCGACCAAAGACCTTGTGCGAACTAGATAGCCTAATTTTGGTGATGCGGGGAATTTGTGGAAATCGGCTATGCATCCTTCCTTGGCAGCGCAGAATTGGAAGTTTTCTAGAGGTGCTTGTGCAACTATGGATAAAGTCAATAGTAGATTTCATAATGAGGCAGTCAGCAAATGCTACCTTTGCAATGATGCTGAAGAGTCGCTTGATCATGTTCTTTGGCATTGTAGTTTGGTGAGACGGGTATGGCAGTGGATTGGAGGTATTTTTGATCTTAATCCTTGTTGTATTTTATCTAACTCTTATAAGGCTGCTAAGGGTCGTATTCGTATGATCAAGGATTTGTAGCTAACTGCTATTTTAGTAGTGCGGTCTGAACTGTGGCGTATGCGAAATTCAATTGTTTATGGTAAAAAGAAGTCATCCTGGCCGTTACTTAAAAAGAAGATTTTTCAACTAATTCATGAGTACTCGAGAAGGATAAAGGGTAAAATGTTCAATACTTCATCTGATTTGTAGGTAATGGGTTATTTTAAAGTGGTTTATAGAAGTGCTAATATGCGAGAGCCTGTTGAATGTTGTTGGGAACCACCTAAACCGGGTGAATTGCTTCTTTGTTGTGATGGGGCGTCACGTGGAAACCCTGGTATAGCTGGTGCTGGAATTGTTGTTAGAGATTCGCAATGTTTGGTGTTGGGAGCTCTTTGTATTGGACTTGATGTTACAACTAATTTTATCGCTGAACTTTATAGGATAATTGTTGGCTTGGAATGGGCCGTAAAATTTGAAAAGAATTGTGTTCTGATTAGGTCGGACTCCAAAAGTGCAATTTATGCCCTTAAGAGTTCGAATTTGCCTTGGTTTGTTAGGCAAAGATGGTTTGCGGTGAGAAGATGATATACTTATATTCATTATGAGCAAACCTTTAGGGAGGTGAACTTTACTGATATACTTATATTCATTATGAGCAAAACCTTTAGGGAGGTGAATTTTACTGATATACTTATATTCATTATGAGCAAACCTTTAAGGAAGTGAATTTTAGAGCTGATGCTATGACAAAAAGAGGATGTTTATTCTCTAATGGTGATGGTATGAATTATGTTAGAAGGTCGGAGTTTCTAACTTTTATGGAATATCCGAATGTTTTTTATTTTCGTTTCAAATAGTTTATAAGTTTTTTTTTAAGTCATTTTGGCCTTTTTTTTCTTGTAACCTGGTGTGTAACTATTTAATTTTTGACTTATTAAAAAAAAACATAGCTCCAAATCCAAATTCGGTTGGCATAAACAGAAGACTAATGTTGTGGGTTGAACTAGAGAACATGCCGCAAACCGTGTGCGCATCCCCAAAAAAAAAGGTAGTGGCACAACATAACTTAGATGAAGGTAGAAAAGATAACATGCCACGCAAAAAATAAAAAAAACATGTCCACAGATGAGCTTCATAAAAATATACACTTAAATCCTTAATTTCTCCATGCATCTTTTTGAATTTCCCCCATACCTCACCTGGGTCACCCCCCTACATTTTCTACATTTATACCCCACAATCATCTCCTCTTATGAACACCCAATTACAATCCCCTAATAGGAAGAAGAACAGAAAACCAACAACCCAACCACACTTGTTGCAGAATATTAGGCCATCCCATAAAGATACATTCTCTGTGTCTCCCTTCCTCAGATGCTCTGCGAAGAACAAGGCTTCTTTTAGGCCTCGCATTTAGTGGCCAAATTATCTGGAAAGCACCAGTTTGTTCCATATCAATAGGTATTGAGGAGCTTCAACACTAACTAAAAAGCTCTCATATATACCAAGTTAGGCCGTCACTCAGGAGCACAATTTGCATAAAACACATCACCAAAAAAATGCTCCACCAGAGCCACAGCAAAGAGACAGGATCCACGCTAGTCATGGCAGGCAAGCTAAATGGCTACTCCAACATGTCCAGATCAACGAATGAGTAGCCATCAGTTCAACCTATTGGACTGACCAGTTGAAGGTATAGCAGATTGATGGGAAGGATCATGGGCATCCATTTTGATGGTAGCAACGCCCTTGGGTGCCGCTGTACTGCCCTTCACGGCTTGTTCTAACAGATGAACAAGTGCAAGAAATATTTCCATCCTAGTAACGTCCCTATTTGCCTGAACACAATAAACCGCATTTCAGTTATTTTTTGGAGATGATAGTAACTGTTGAAGAATTAGATAATCTAAGTTGGGGGTAAACTACTGTAGATGTATTACCTCTAAAGTGAAACACACCCAGACTTTACTGTTACGAGCTTCCATTACCCCCTTTAAGATGGTCAATCCTAATCCTCTAAAAATATCAGCTATCTCCAAAAAGAAGCCTTGTTCTTCGCAGAGCATCTGAGGAAGGGAGACACAGAGAAAGATTTAATAAGTTGGAATTTCTGGCACACCAGAGAATACAGCTTCTGGACAAAGTGACGGCAGATATTTACCTCCACAAGCATTTGACGAGGTAAATTTAAATCCTCAACAATGATAGGACAGACCATTGATTGTGAACCTACTTCAAATGCCCATGTTGCTCCCCCCTCAAAGTTGTCCTTAAAGCGCAATCCACCATCCTTGCTAATTATCTGTAAATTCGCGCGACAACAAAACACGACATGATAGAAGGTCACGGATATTCCTTAAAAGACAGAAATATCAAATGCTATATCAGCAAAATTTTACGATCTACTTGTGTAGTAAAGCGTTAAGTAGCACTCTATTACATTAGAGAATGTACATATCCAAGATATAGTATGCTATACAAACTTATCAAACAGTACCGACCAAATGTTTGCCTCTCCAATATGGCACTTCATAACACACCATTTGGGTGTAACATAATTTTTATATAAATTGCACCAGCTAATTCATGTACCATAATTAAGTTCTGGTTCTTCAATGGATGGACTAACATTATAAATAGCCTTTGGGTGACAAAAAAACAAAATGAAGGGCAACAACAGTGGATAATCTCACACCTTTGACTCTCCAGTTTGTTTTAGATCATTGGCATGTTTGGTCACACTTTGCAAGAAAAGCATGTGCTTGATGGTACGCTCCAGAAGAGCATCAATGCTACACTGTTTAACATAATAAATATTTAATGGTAGAATTAGCATCAAACAATAACTGAAAAACAAGAAACGAGAAACAAGATGAGAAAAGCAGTTCTTAGTTGTAATAGAGAAACAAACAAAAAAAACATGTCACCTTTCCTCCATTAGGTACTATTTCACGTAACTCCTTCACACGGTCTTGGATCATCTGACGATCTTTGGGCCTAGGCCTAGGATTCTCTCCAGGTCTTAACCTTTTGCGATTTGTTTTGCCTGTTTCCTGAGGTTTTTTAGAATGTGCAGTTGAAACACTTGTCTCACACATTATATTCTGACGATCCTCAATTAATAAACTGGTATGAGACCCATACTTGGAACTAATTTGAGAAGCCTCCCCGACACTAGTCTTTGAACACCCAGATATGAAAGAGCTTGGGCCTGCTATATGTGCCCTAGGGAGATATCGAGGGAAACCATAAATATTGCCGTGATTCAGGTCTGGCACTCCAACCTGTGTGCATGAGATGGAAACAGAAGGAACTGAAGAGCTACTTGCTTTTGTTAATGTTGTCCAGCAAGACATATCATCATCAATTATCTGCTTAGCACCCGGGTGAACCTTGGAAACCACTGCATCCAATAGATGGTTAGGTGCAGTGTCAGAGAAGATGCCACTCTCTGAGATCCCATCATTCATTGCACAAAAATCAGATTTTGTATCTGTTTGCATAATGCATTTGGAAACATCCAATCTTGCACTATACATGTTGGAATCTACCACACGAGCAAGCGAGTCCTCCCAGCTGCCAAAATTCTTTCCACTTTTCAGATCTATACCCAAGATATCAAAGAAGCCATCTCCTGAAGGAGGTTGGGCATGTGCATCTCCATAAACAGTATTACAGGAACCAGAAATCTCCTTGCTATGCTCTATACTACTCGCCTGATGATCATGACTTACATTGGATACCAATGAAGACCTGGAAATGCACTCATCTGGATTGGATGAAAGGATGTTAAGAGACTGAAATAAATCATTATCAATCAACTGTTTCCCAGCATTCCAATTATAATTATCATCTGTAGAGGGATGACTTGCAGGAGGTACCCTGGGAAGTGTACCACTGCTGCTTGACCAATTTTGGCAGTTGGGTACGGGTGCTATGTTTGAAGCAGAAGTATTATGTTGAAGTGCCTTCAGAGGTGGATTACTCTTAGCTGATCCATAAGTGATGGGACAATAACCTGGAGTCGATGAAAGTGTTTGAATATCATTTCCAGCATCAAGAGGTTTGCTTTCACCAAACAATGATTTTGGAAAGGAATCTTCGAGAGAATTATGGACTGAGACTTTATTGTTACTTAGTTGAGAATTACTATTGTTAGTTGAACTGGATAAGTTGTTACTAACAGGCTCCGGAAGCCCTACGCCTGACAAGATATGTTGGTGTGGAATGAAAGTAAGGTTACTGGAAGACGAACTTAATTCAATATTTTGGGGACTGGGTCTGGTACTTGAACTATTTGATGTCAGTTGCTTGTTTAGTGATGCTTTTGTACTAGAGAGGATTACTTGGGCTCCAATTTCTCTGGTTTCAGTTTCTCTTTTGAGATGATTGTTTTGCCTCACAACTGGATGGTTCTTTATCTGGGAGCTGCCACGATGAGTGTTGGTCGTAGCGGCTAGCTGGTTTGAATTTGGTTGCAATTGTGGGTTGCTTTCAACTTGCACAGCAATAGAACAAGAAGGTTGGCTACAAAAACTCGAAGCCTGGAATGTGGAGTTCTGATGGTAGAAACCAGCACCCATGATTGGTACAGACCTGGTCGTTTGAGAAGAGAAATAGCTAGACAGGTCTACAGAGACAGGTTCTCCAATTAAGGCAGGTGGTCCAAACTCCACGCCTGGATATTTTGTACTGTAAGTATCAGACGAAAGAGCACCAGGAACACTGCCCAGGTGTGCAAATAAACTCTTCACGTGGTTCACAAACCCTGTGTTTTCCATAACCTGCATTCAACAGGAAACAAAAAACATTCTAATTTGCTCAAAAAGTCAACTGGTGGGTGGGGTTCTTCTGATGTACTAAAAACAAGCAGAACATAGAAGATACATTCAACAAGCCTGCATGTCAGTTTTTAAATATGCAGAAATGCATTGCCGTATCATCAGAGGCGGAATTTAGGATAACACACAATCTAAGAGGAATGTCATTGAAGAGAGAAGATTGGCTAAATACTAGAGAGATAGCCTAATAACCTGGTCAAGGTATTCTATTTAGTTGCTTCATGGCAGAAAAACTTACTGTCAATGTGGATCCAAGTTGAACAACACCATGTGGAAGCACAGGAATTACAGCAAGTGTCTGTAAATCAATCATCTTTAATTAATAAAACAGTGGAATAATGAACTAAATCTCATAAGGAAAGAAGAAGAATCAGATAAATTAACAAAAACAAGAAGAAAGCATAAGCCACACACCTTAATGCCAGCTGAAAATTGGTGCTGCAGCTCAACCAGGACCTAGAAGTTGCAAGAAAAGGAGAGATCAGACGAAACTTTTCAAAAAAAAAAAAATGATATGTTACCTTTACAAATGCAGTAACACTCAAAAAGAAAACTAAACAAGAAAAATAACCAAAGATTGATTTTCACTCTTACATTCTCAGTGAAAATTTTTAGAAAACACTTTTTAATGGGCTATTGTATACTAATATATATATATATACACACACATTATGGTGCCTAACAAATAAACTTAACAGCAACTGAGCAAGTGATTATTTCAAATTGCAATAGGATGATTTTGAAGAAAGAATACTTTCTTAGTAACTCCAATTTTGAAATCGTCTAGGCATTATTACAGATAAAGAAAATTGGTCAAGGCTCAACCTCTGCTATTTTAGAAAGAGGAGCTTTGAGCAATACCTCAGATGGATAACCTTCCACCATGTTATCTCTAAGAATCCATTGATGCATTCTCATAAAAGCAGCACGCCCAACAATCCTGAGACCCATATTAGAAATAAGAGCATTTGAGCATATATACCCAGTTAACTCAAAATATGAGAAAACAAACAAATGCATACCCTTGTCCTACAACATTGATCTGGTTATTAATCATGATCTTGTTAACGAGCAGAGATACTTTGTCCTCCGTTTGACATCCCAGCTGAGGAAGGTTATTGTCAAGAGAATTCAGAAGCCCTTCCCATTCTTTAAGAAGCAAATCTGTAGTCTCAATTCCCGGTAGGGAAGAACTGTGCATGGGCTCATAGTGAAATTCTTCCCAAACCAAAAGCCTGAAACATCACAGCATAATCATCATTGCCAGTGCTTTCAACAGTATAATGTAACAATTGACCACCAACAAACCAGGAATAATATCCAACAAAATTAAAAGAACAAAAATTAATGGGTGTTAAGATTTTAAAATTTTGACGCCATATATATTAACTCTTCTTGAACTTCTTTTTTGAGTTCATCATCATCATCATAAATGATAACTGGAAGAATCAAATTAAAAAGAAATTCTCATATGTTTGTTAGATTATATGACATAGGAATTCAGTTTAAATGAAGTTCACTCGCCAGAATAATCAAATAAAAGTCTACTTTTGTTACTTAAGATGCTCAAAGACAAAACCAAACAAATACAACATTCCAAAAATAGGTTAAAGAGAACTAGAAAAGAAGAAAAAGAAAAGACACCAAGTATCACAGAGAGATTCAAAACAAAAAGAGAAAAAGTCACCACTAAGCAACAAAACAATCTCCAATAGTTTTTCTAAAAAGAGACCTAATTAATTAAGATCCCAAAATTGGAACAAGAACATAATTGAAGTTAAAAAGAGGGAATGTAGTGAACCGATTACTGACCTTGGATTGTGAATACCCATCTTCCAAAAAATAGCATAAGACCATTGATTATCTCCACAGAGACATTTCAAAGCCTCTTTGAGAAAACTTCCCATGATGGTAGATTTCACTTCAGGTGGTGGTGGTGGTGAAGAGAAAACCAGAGATAGATACAACCAAGTAGAGAGTAGTAAAAAAAGAAAAAAAAAAGTTTTTGGGATTTTCAGTGCCGGACAGTAGAGTACATTATCCCGGCGTTAACTAATAAAAAGTCTAACTTCCACGGCAAGATCCTCTTCCTGCTTGTTTCGTTCTTAATCCACCACTTCTTTTTCTTGCAGGCTCCAGATTTCCAGCAATCATTTTACGACAACCCATTTAGTACTTAAGAAACTGAAAAGAGACAAAACAAATAACTAGAAAGAAACTTGAACACAGAACAGAGCTAGCAAAAGAGACTGGAGGAATTTGTAAAGTGGGTTTTGCAGAAAACTCCCTACACTATCCCACAATCTCTAACCTCATAAGCATCCATTACTTTACTTCCATTCATGATTTTTAACCTCAAAAAATCAATTTTAAGCAAGACCCAAATACAGAATCTAAGCAAATATTCGTCTTTGTATGTCTCTCTCTATCTCCCGAAGCTCTCACTACTCTCTCTCTGTCTCCGTGGGGGTTGGTGTAGTCGTCTTCACACACACACTCTCCCTCTCTCTCTCTCTCTCTCTCTCTCTGTTTCTTTCCTGCTTTTGAGATTCTCTCACATGAAGAACCGTGCTAAAATGCGCCTCTCATTTATCGCAAGTGATTTATATGCATCAAACGACTTATAAGACATGTATTTTCTGTCGAAATTACGACTGTGCCACTGTTTTTTTATTTTGTCGTTTTGTAGTTTTACCTTTTGGCTTTTATATTTTCTCTTTATCTGATGCTGTTAGTGGGAAGTGACTGTCTTGCTGACGTAAATATTAACTACCCTTTCTTTATCGGATTATTTACCGAGAAAACCAATTCGTTTCGCTACATAAACGAGTATTTTGTTGTTTATTTGGAATTTGTAATTTGTAATGGCACTCTTTTAATTAGGGGTTAATTATCGAATGCCCCTTAAAATTGTGGTCCTTTATCAAGATGTGTAATTCAACCACACGTGTATTACGAGTTGCGTAAAGATGTCCCAATACATGTTCCCAAATCATTTCTTAATTTTCTAGTTGGTCTAGCTAAGCTCCACCTTTTAAGTGGGGATTAATATTTTGAGTAGAAATAGGCTACCTTAGGCCATAAATGGGTAATTTTTTTTTATCTCCTCCCAATGTGGAATGCTCAAAATACTCAAATGGGACGAGTAAATGTTTAAATTCGAATTCTTGAGCATCTCGTCTTAAGTTAAACCGTTCGGTTTAACTTTAGCTGATTGATTTAGGTTTAACTTGAGCGGATTGATTTAAGTTTGGTCGATCGGTTAAATTTTGGCCGAGCATTGTCCAAGTCTTAGTCGATCGGCATAGTCTCAACCGACAACAACTAGTTCATCCAACGGTTTTCATTGCATCATTTATAAATTCAATTATTTTCCATTTTAAAATTACACTTTTTACATCATCAAATTTTACTTAAATTTTATATTAATCTTATTTTAATCACGAAAAATGGATCCCAAAGTTCGTGCTCTTAAGTTTTTTCGAAAGGGGAATTCAACTATTTATAGAACTTATGTTTATAAAATAATCGACCGTATCATTGATAATCAAGGCAAGTCGAATCTGAATTTTTGGCATAACATTTTCGGCAATCTTCGCAAAAAAAAAAATGGAAACCCGAGAATGTGTAATGCTCAAGGGTTATCGAGTCATTTTAACCAGATTAACAGGGAAGCAACGGAATCTATAATTTTAGTAATAAGGAGCAACAGAGCGAGATTTTCACATAAAACTGATAAGCACATAGTATGAAATAAATTGAACCTTTTTATTGGATTCCTCAATTAATTTGTCAACTTATTTGATATTAATTTTTTATTTGTTCCTGAAATTGCAGGTGTAAAGAATTCTACTAGTATGACAGTTATCTAAAGGCAAACCTTTCAATTACGAAGTTTGTTTTAACAACTTACGAGGCTTTATAGATTAACCCCTTTTAGTTCCAAACTGTTCCACCACCTCTAGCTGAATGAGGATGTTGATTGAGAAATTCTAATTTAGTTTGAATTGAATGTAATGGATTAGTTTTATGTAGTTTTAGTTAGTTTTAATCAAAAGTAATATAGTAGCTTATGTATTTGCAGTTTCCTTTAATCTAGTGTACTTTTCTTTAAAACAAGATAGGTCCAAATTAGTTGTGATAGTACACAGATGGTGAAAATGCAAAGAAACTTTTTATTGATTAAACATGGAACAATATAATACTAACTAAACATAAAACAACACTTAATCAGTTCATACACTTAATAAGTCCACTCCAACATTTTACACATATGACATTTCCTTTCCATATATGTCTTTTTCTATAGAAGTGTAGATGTGCATATAAACGTTGCAATCAAGGTTCGAGCATTCGATAATTCTCCTTGGACAATGGTTTTTTTGGTGATCTTCTTCTCCACAGTGATCACACTGTAACTTCATCAAATTTCCGTTATAAAACTAATTTTGATATCTAAGGAGATGGACAAATTCAATAAATTTTTGTTGCAAATTCCTTCACCACATACTACTCGATCAAGACATTGATGGACTTGTTATAAATTTTAATCAGATGTAATGTAATTTAAACTTGACAGTATTTTCCTTTCAAAATAGGAAGAACAAATCTAATTCTAGGAGGACTATAATAAGGATGACGACAGATCCGCTCAAGGTGTAGCACAGTCTGGTCAATCACATTGATATCTTCAATAGGTCTAAGCCTTGGTTGGGTTAAAGGAGTTGATGATAAGGAGATTCTTGATCCCAAAAAACCATATAAGGGTGGCGCAGATATAGCATACTCTGGTTTAGTTATTGAAGCTTCGTTTGTTTTACTTTCCACCGACTATAACCCACCATGTACCATGAGCTCCTCTCGAATTCAAGTCTTGAGTAGGATTTGTGGATACTAATCTATTTATTTGGAAAACTCCTACTGAGATGGGTAATTCCCCGATAAAGATGCTAGTACCTGGTGAACTCATATTGGCCAAAGTGGAAGAGAAGAAAATAGTGTTACTTATGTAAAAACATTAAGACTTTCATTACATTTTCGTATTGATTGCACGTAAAATATAAATCAAAAAATTTACATACCTATTTCGAAGTCTTCAAAATGAAATATGTGTGTAGTATATTGCCAACGTTCCACCAATACAAATATCAATTTGTTTTGATGTTCCTTCGCTTCGAATAGTATAAAGTAAACCAAGAAAATTCAATGACAATAATTTTAGCACCTTTAGATAGCTTTTTATAAACTTTTTTAACTTCATACCACGCATCTCTTGGTTTTTGAGCAAAGCTATCTTACTCAATTTTTGTAGACAAATGACCTTGATATATGGCTAATTCAGGATCAGAAAGTAGATTGGGATTATTCTCTTCATCCGAACTTAATTTAATCGTCGGTAGAGGTATATTGGTTTTATTCCTAAGTGATTTTTTATTTCTTTTCGGTTAAAATCTTTAGATTGAGATATTTCTATTAAGAAACTTGGAGAAGTATAATAAGAATTAGAAGGATCTTTAGTGGAGAAAAATTGTAGAGAAGATTGAACTTGGTGTGTGTTGAGTGTCTGAAGGAGGGTGTTATTTATATGTTTGAAAAACTAAGTCGTTTTCTGGTTGTTGGGAGATAGTCGTTGTCGTTAGAACTTGGACCACCTCAGCGAACCTTAAGATGATCATCAAGCCTGGGACGGTCGGTTCAATCTTCTCCGAGAAACTCTTTTTTCCAATGTTAAAAACTGAGTTTGCACATCCACGTGGACCATCAAATTTGTTCATTCGCCAATTCTCGTTGGCTTCGCTCTTAAAGGGTACTATATTTTATTGATAAAATTGTTAGCTTAGACAAATTTAACAACATTTCTAATAGGAGTACCAATTTATTGAAAAGGGTATCAAATTCCATATAAGATAAAGCATTTCCCAGTTTGTTTTATATGCAATTCGGTATCCTCCTCAATAAACTGATACCCTCATTAACAACCATGATATTTAATTCCTTAGAATAAAATAAAAATCCTAGAATAAATTATAGTTTTAAAGATATGTTGATAAAGATATTAATTTCAGTTTATTCTAAAACTTATAACTTATAGCTCGATCATTTTTTTAAACATAAAAATAAAAATTATTAACTTAAAAGGTTGTCGCACGTGGGAATGTTACTTACAATTTGTTTCAAAAACAAAAAAAATAACTAACTATTCCAAATTGTTGTCGTGTAAGGTGATTCATTTATTCATTTGCCGCGTGGTTTGCTTCCCCGTAAAACTGGATATTTTGGATGGTTCACAAGCTCTTCTACCTTGTTTCCACCTTATTCTTGTGAAGGGTATAACCCTTATGGAGAATTCCACATTTGGGTGTTAATCATGTAATGGTTATATGTTTTTAGGTTTTATCGAAAACTTATAACCATGATATATTTTAGAGATTATTATATGGATAAACAACATAAATAAATCTTTAAATTCAATTCAAATCCCTAAAAATTTGGATAAATGTTCAAAATGTATAATGGTTGTACTATTTTCTCGTTTTGAATGCATAACCATTTAACGTCAGAGATTGAATTCACTACTTAATTCCTTATAAGTAAACAACTTAACTGTGAATTCTGGGTTTAGGCAAGCTTGTGCCTCTTGTAAATGGGTGTGAATCCTCCACAAGATCCAACCTAAATATGATTCCTTGTTTGTCTTGTCCCTTTTGGGATTGTATGTTTGATCACGTTGAATAAATTGGAGTAATGAATATTCAATGTTAAATAAAATTATATTTTGGTGAAAATATTGTATAAACTCTTAACAAGAAAGTAATATCATCTTTTTGGTAATGTTGGACTTGAAAACTTCATACTTCATATCGTCGTAGTACGCTTTGTAATTTTTTTCCTTTTCGTTTGGCCTATGTTATGGAATATTTCTTTTTGTATCTTTTGTGGTACTTTACCTCTCCTTTGATCATCATTAAAAGAAAAATTGATATCATTTTTTTATGGTAGTGAAAATAATATCATCAATTTCCACTATGGATACTTACAAAAATACTATTGTAGATAATGTATGTTTGTTGTACAAAAGAGTTGTTGAATAAAATGCACACTTATTCTTACATTGTCAAGAGACAAGATGGATTTGGAACTATTATTTAGCATTTTTAAAATTTACTAGGCGTTTCAAAAACAGTGATAGGAAACTTGTGGGGGGCGGAGACATAAAAAGTATAACAAATTGAGGAAAAAGTTACGGAATTTGTTACCTTTTGCTATATGGTGGACAATTTGGCTTGAAAATAATAGAAGACTATATAGGGGTAAGTGCAAGTCAAGATTTATGCTCATTCATAAGGTGAAATGCTTGGTATTCAATGGGTATGCTAGTTGAAAGATTTAGTAGGTATTTCCTTGTTTTTGATTTTGCACAACCGGATGCAGTCATAAGTAGTTTATGAGCTCTGCCTGTCTTGGTGCAGTTTTTGGCTTGTTTGTAAGTTGAGTTTTTCTATAAGCTTAGTTTTTATCTTAGTCTCTTTTGGCTTCTTTTCTTCTTCTTGTACACATCTTTGGTGAGTCACCATTTTGGTGGCAATACCCATTTTTTAATTGAATTTTTTTATTTTTGAATGAAAAAATAATGACACATCAACGAGTATATAATCGTATATACAACCCATTTTGAATGAAAAATTTCTTTTCGGCAATACAAGGTAGGAATAGGGGCGGAGCTAGCTCATGGCAAGGATTAGTAGTTTTCCATATTGTTAGGCCCCAGGCATAATAATTCTAAAAAGTTGGGCTCAAAGCTTACTTATACTTAATTATCTAATTCATTAATAGCAAGATTTCTGGCTCTGCTAGTAGGGAGTTACAAGAATGCATTTCATGAGAAATGTTCCAAAGTCGTGGAACAAGTAGTCAGAAATGACTTTGAGATTGATGAGACGACTTCGAAAAGAGAACTTAAGAATTGGGTCAAGCAACTGAATGATAATATTGTAGAAGATTTGGATGAAGTTATCAAGGGGCATTTCGATAATTAGTAGCTGGTTGTTTTATAGGACCCCTTCTCATTGTGATGCCTTTGATTCCCGAATGGAAGCGATACAGGAAGAATTCTCGTAATTTTTCCTTAGCCATTAATGAACCTTGTTACATTCTTTAACCCCTGTCTACTTCAACTTTCTTCTTTGGAGAATTTGCCTATTATATTTATCTTCAAGTCGCTCAGTGCTTATTATGCTTCTTCGCAACCTTTTGTATCTATCTAAAATGGCTTCCTCCTCAACTCAACATGTGGGACAAATTACACATCAAATGGAAAAGACTTCAATTATAGATCGAATTGTGTTACATGATGATGTAGATATTCAGGAGGGTATTGCAAATTGGTCTAACAGTATCATTGCTAAGGTGTTTGTTGAGGAACCAATGTTTGTAGGTTTCGCTGAAAAGGCAGCTAAACGTATCTGGAAAAATATTGGCAATTTCATATTCAGTTGTCATGATAAGAACATGTATATAATCAACTTTGAGAGTGCAACAGATAAAGATTTCATTCTCATAAAAAAAATCATCTTTCAATAGTCATCTGGTTATTTTGCATCCTTGGGATCCAACAACTGATGCTTCTAAGCTAGAATGGGATAATGTTATAGTGGATATTGAGTTGTGGAATCAACCACATGAATTTCAGACCAGGTCCCTTGCAGAAAAAAAAAGGGTTTTTTTCTGGGAATTGTAAAAAATGTTAACCCTTCAAAAGGTATTGCTACTAAAGATAAGAAAGTTACAGTTACAACTCAAGTTTCTGTTCACTTACCATGGAAAAGAGGGATTACAATTGAGAGAATCAATGGAGTTGAAGCTAAGATCATATTTTAATATCTCAATCAACCATTCAGAATGTGTATTAGGTTTTATGTTCCAAACCATAAAGCTAAAGAGTGTGCTACTATTGAGAAAAGATTGCAAAATAAACTTCAATTGCTTCGTAGGTTTTGCAAGACTAGATCTCCAAAAAAAATCCTCATACCCACAGAGTTTTGCCAAAGATTCTCACTTTGGTGGGAAGCTATAATACTCAGGGTAGTAACATTTCTGAAGCAGGAGACAAAGACAAACAAGTTTTCAACACTATTATGGAAGCAAGAGGCAGTAAAAGACTTAGAAGTGAAGATCTTCTCTCCAATCAGACAGGGGTTGTTAATGAGCCAACTATGCAACAAACATCCCAGGAAGCACCTGTTCTAGCTAATGAAACTGATGTGCAGGTAATTTTCCAACTTGCATTGCTTATTAGATCCCTACGTATATATCTGCTCTTGTTTATTATTTCTTCAACTGTATTTTTCTTTTTGAACTCATATTTTAATTCCCAGAACATCAACATGAAAATATTATCCTGGAATGTCCAAGGCATTGGACAAACTTTGACCCAAAATCATTTAAAAAGTGAAATTCAAACGCATTCACCAGATCTTATTTTTCTTTCTGAAACAAAAACTGGATTTCGAAAAATGAATTTCATTATAAAAAAATAGTTATCCAAATGTTCTAATTTAGAGCTCTATTGGTCTATCTGGTAGTCTATGTATGTTATGGAAAGATGGTTTCCAACTTGAAGTTATTCTGGAAAAAAAATATTTTTTTTTTCTTTCTTAGTTCAATTTGATGCATTTGTAGGTAAGTAGATTCTATCTTGTGTCTATGGAGCTATTTATGGCCAAGATATAGTTCAACAATGGTCTGCAATAAAAAAATTATTTTCTTATCAATTACCTTGGGTCTTATTAGGAGACCTAGATACCACTTTTTTAGCATCTGAAAAAGTGGGAGGATGTCTAAATCCTAATTTCATAAAAATAATTAGAGACCTAGGTTTAACTGATGTGATATGGGCAAGTGACCCTTTTAATTGGTCCAATCATAGGGAAGGGGACCAATTAATAAGGGTTAGACTTGACAGGGCTTTAGCCAATGTCTCTTGGCATAATCATTTTCCTCTACCTTAGATTAATAATTTTTTTACGTATAGGCTCTGATCATGCTCCCATTTTATGCAATTTGTCTTCATCTCCTCATCGTATCAATAAACCATTTAGACTTTATGAATACTGGTTAGGACATGAGGAATGTAGAAATATAATATCTTCTGCCTGGAATGATGTTAATATTAGCAATGCTTCAGATACTTTGTCTACAAAATTGAAATCAACTCAGCATGCTTTATCTGTTTTGAGTAAACAAAACTTTTGGCAGTATCACAGGGAAGATCAATCATATTAAACAACAATTGTCTTCTTTAATTCACGCTAACATCCAAGCTGAATTATTACCATCTTATAAACAACTTTCCTTAGAATTGGCTCATTGGTATGATGTTTATGATCAACACATTAGGCAAGCATCTAGGGATAATTATTTTTCTTATGGTGATAGAAACACAAAATATTTTCATGCTAGGGCAAACTTTAGGTATACAAGGAATCATATAGCTTCTCTGCAGAACTTATTAGGCATTTGGTATCAAGACAAAAATCAAATAGAACACTTATTGAATGCTCATTTTCAACATATAACATCTACTTCTAATCTTATCCAAGATGTTGATTTTCTAAATTTACTTTCTCCTTGTATATATGATGCTGATAATGAAAAATTACTTCAAATCCCAGACTTAGATGAAATTAAAGCTGTTGTTTCCCAACTTCCTTCTTGGAAGGCCCTGGGCCTGATGGATTTCAAATGGGATTCTACAAGTTTAGCTGGGATATTGTTGAAAAATAAGTTGTTAGTCTTGTGTAAACTTTCTTTAAAACACAAGCTTTTGATCATGCTTTAAATTTTACTTTTCAACCTCTAGTTCCTAAAGTTGATTGTCCTGCTACACCTAGTGATTTTAGGTTAGTTTACGTAATTCCTCTTGTAAAATCATCACAAAGATAATGGTGAACAGAATGAAACCAATTATGGATAAAATTATATCACCATATCAAGATGTCTTTGTACCAAGTAGATGTATTCAAGATAACATCATTATAGCCATGAGCTTCTTGATACTATAAAGAAATCAAAAAACAGAATAAAAGACATAGCCATTAAATTGACATATCTAAGGCCTTTGATCGGCTTGAATGGTTTTTCATGATAGATATGTTTAAACAGTTAGGATTTGCTAAAAATTGGTGTAAAATGATATTGTATTAACACTCCTTTTATTGACTTGTTGCTCAATGGATCTCCATGCAAGACTTTTTCTCCAACAAGATGGCTTAAACAAGGTGATAGCTTATCCCCTTACATTTTTATAATCATTACGGATGTATTGTCTAGGATTCTTATTCAGGATAAACAACATAAATTGTTACATAGATTTAAGCCAGCTAGGAGAGGACCATCTATCTCACATTTATTTTTTGCAAATGATGTGCTCCTTTTCCTTAAGGCAAAAACTCCAGAAATTAAATATGTTCAAGACCTCTAATTGAGATTTAGTCGGGTTTCTGGGCAAGTTATAAACCCAATTAAAAGTGGAATACTTTTTCTAGACATATGCCCAGAAGTAGACAAACTTCAATTGCAAATATGCTACAAATGAAGCCTATGAAACTATCTGATAAGTATCTAGGAGTGCCTCTTTTTCTTAATAGATCTAAAGCTCAGATTTTTCAGCCACTTATATCCCAAATGCAAGCTAAGCTTGATGGCTGGCAGGAAAAACTTATCCCTCGGGTAGGTAGAGCCATACAAAATTCAAGCTGTGCTTAATTCTGTATCAACTTACCAAATGTCTTGCTTCCCTTTACCAGTATCTACTTTATAACAACTTGATACTTTGCAAAGAAAATACTGGTAGGGGCATAAACCAAGACATAAAGGATTCAATCCTAATACATGGAAAAGTATTTGTATACCTAAGAGATATGGAGGGTTGGGCTTTAAGAATTTAGCTAATTTAACTTATCTCTTCTTACAAAAATGGCTTGGAGACTCATAACAAGAGAAAATCATATGTTTGCTAGAGTTTTAAATCTAAATACTTTTTAAAACGTTCTTCTTTACATCACATAAAGAAACAATCTGGCACTTGGATATAGCATAGAATTTGCAGGGGCCTAGATGTTTTAAAGAAATATTGTATTTGGCATGTAGCTAACGGGGAGCAGATTAGTACATGACAGTATAGATGGGTGGAGTTTGAATCTCTACTTTATAAGATTATACTAAGGTAAGTCAACTAATTGATCCTTACTCTCATGGTTGGGAATGTTCTGTGTTGCAAGAACTTTTTTCAGATGAACAAATGGAAAAGATTCATCATATTAGACTCCCAAGCACTTGATATGACACTCTGATCTGGCCTCTTACTAATTATGGGAACTTTTCCACTAGGTCATCATACAAGCAGCTTATCAATTCACAATGCACAACAACTCAACAAGAAGATGTGGCATCTTGATATTATGCCTAAATTTAAGATATTTTTGTGGAAATGCTTGCATAATCTTTTGTCTTTAAAAATTCATTTACATAACATAAGTATCTTGCCTGATAATGTGCGCTCTTTATGTTATGAGGCTATAAATTTTTTTGATCATCTCTTCTGTCACTGTCCATTTACAAGGGCAGTTTGGTTTGGTTTTTTCCCTCAAGCATTGCATTGCATGAATAATTTCCCTAGCATTAGAGATTGGATTATGGACTGGTTCAATCATAAACCTAGCTCTCAGTCTGCTGAACTGTATAAAGTGTATACCATTATACTATGGGAGATCTGGAATGCTAGAAATAGGGTAAGTTAGAGAATCAACAACAAGATCCAACAACTGTTATTAGTTTAGTTCAATTACAAATTGATTCTCTGTCTCAGACACAACCGTTTTACCAGCTGCTAATTGTATTATTACATATTCTCTTACTGCTCAAGATCTTGCAAACAATAAAAGTTATGTACTCATGTTTGTGAATGCATCTTTGGGGAAAACCTCATCAATTGTAGGTCTTGGAATCTTCACCTATGATACACATGGAGAATATGCAGCATCCAAATCCTGGACTACCATAGCTCAATCAGTTTTTGATAAAGAGGCCTTGGCACTTCTTGAAGCAATCTCTTGGGCATCTCAACAACATATCAATAATCTTTTTTTTGGTTTCTGATAACCTATTTCTGGTTCAGGCTATCAATGGGACATGCAACAATATTAATTTTGGTGTTATAAATGATTTTAAAAACGGCATTTCACGGTTTCAACATGTTATATTTAAATATGTAAACATAACTCTCAACAAGGCATCTGATGTCTTGGCTAAGTTAGCTAGGAAAAGGAATGTGGGATCCACCTGGGATGATAAGTCACCTGATGTGTTATTAGAGAAACTTTTCCCTTTTTTTAACTATTAATTTAGTTTGTGAATAAATTCGGTTAGTTATCAAAAAAGAAAATAGGGAGTTACAAAACCGATATAGTTAAAGATTTCAAGTTCTTGTCTAGAGTCAACCCTGACTAATTATGGGAAAGAATTTAGTCAAATGAGTATACAAATGAATGGAGCCACAACAAAATTTCTACAGAAAAAAAAATCTTAAAAAATAAGGGGGTACAACTTCAGAGTATATTCAACAACATTTAGTTATTAATTTCTTGTACAAGGATAATTTAGGATAGTATTTCAACTATATTATTGAGGGTATATATATATAAATCCAATCTATTCTTTTTCTGTAAGATGGAACCTTTTATATGTAAATGTGGTAAACTGTTGTTTTTGGCTGACAATCGCCGAGCGCTGTCTTCAACTTTATTTATGCACTTACAAAAAATATTTTCAATAATCCTTTTTTGTTGGTTCTAATTACTTCTTAAATTTTTATTATACTTTTTCTTAAAATACAATTTTTTTAAAAAAAGGTTGAGGTTGGTTTATTCATTAATCTCTTTGTGTATGAGAGTATGTAGGGTTTCTTGATAAATGAACCATCAATCAATCCTTTTGAACTCATTGGGCACCAAGAAATCTTGATTCTATATCACATTTCCATTTGCCAACCTTATTGGTGTATCGATTATTATTCAGTATGAAAACCCAAAGAAGTTCGATCAAACTTATGAAAGTAGGTTGCATTAATTAACGAGGCCTATCAGGAATTTTATTATTTTTGAATTGTTTAGAAAATACTAGTATTTAACCCATGCTACGCATTGGGTATGGTGGGAACTGGTTTCTATTTGGTGTAGCGGGGTTTTGTTCCGCATCTGTCCTAAAACGGTCCCAATTAACAACTAAGATGCATAATTAGGATACATATTGTCATTTTATAGATTAACAATCGGTACCGAATTTACCATTGTCGTCTAAATGTCAATGATTAAGAAATGTTCCGAAGAAAATAAGCATTTATTTTTTATATAATCTCCAAATAAAAATAGATTGTAACTAACTTGTTTTATATGCTACAGTACCATAAAGATAAATAAAAAATGTCAGTATAATTTTCCTTTGCTACGTAGCATATCCGATGAAAATTATTTTTATCGTCGTTGGCCTATGTTTGAACTAAAGTGTTAAAGAAAAACTAATGTATTCAAAGGAGAAACATTTTCTTCCATCTGCAGCTCTACCATGCCTCCACCTATGATCTTTAATTTACCACTTTATCTTTCACTTTGTCTTTCTTTGCTGGTAATTTCCTTCAAGTTTTGAACTTCGTTTCCATCTAATTTCACGAATGGAAATGTGTTGTCATCGTAATTCGTCTATCAAGTCTCTCTAGTACACAACCTGTGCTACAAACTAAATTTGGTGGGAATTTTTGATCTGATGCAAGCGACTCTATTGGTGAGACAACTCTTTTATCTATGGAAATAGTCAAAGGGTTACAAAATGGTTCCTGCCAATAGTGTCATTTACTTATTAATCTCGATCTTGGGTCACTTATATCGGACCCGGTACGTAGCACGGGTTATCATACTTTTCAAAATTGAAAATTACCTAATATTTAACCCGTATCACGCACCGGGTATGATAAGAATTACCCTCCACTTAGTGAGACGGGGCTTCGCCCCGCACCCGTCCTAGAAGGCGTTTCAGTTAACAACTGCGGTGCATAATGAAAACACCAATTATCATTTAGTAGATTAACAGTTGGAACCAAATTCACCAATTACATATTGTTTACTTTCAGAGATTAAGAATTCTTCTTAAACAAAATATTTTTGAAATATTATATCAACCTTTAAAATTAGTAAGTAGTTCGTGACATTGCCAATACACATTTATTGGTTAAGCAATTTTCACAACTTAAAAATAAAGAAACAAAGTAATAATAATATCCTAACTTAAACCCGACCAAATAATGGCTTCCAGTTCGACCAAATCTTATTTGTCCTTCACTCGTTATACACTCCCCACCTGCCTTTGGTACCATATCATATTTTTTTTAAAAATCAAACGGCCAACTCAATTGCTTCTTCAGACTCCAACTTCTTGTGGTAAAATAGAAAATCATACTCACTACATAGTTGTATCACCAGTTGATATTTGAGACACTAAAAAACTGATATTAGTATAAAATATATTACAAACTCTAAATGGTGCAAAGCATATAAAGTGATTCTCGTCGAAGATGATGTAATAAAGAAAATGCATTAATATATATTTCTTCAGAAATTATATGCTTGCGCGAAGAATCAGTAAGAGGCCAACTCAATTGCTCTTCCAGGCTTCAACTTCCTGTAGTTAAATCAAAACTCACACTCACTATATAGTTGTATCGATTCCCTGTAATTAAATGAAAAATCACACTCACTATGTAGTTGTATCAATATATGATATTAGAGGCACTAAAAGGAAACACGATATCAATATAGAATAGATTGCCAACTCTAAATAGTGCAAAGCATAAAAAGTGCTTCTTGTCAGAGATGATGTACTCAAGGAAATACATTGATACATCTTTCTTCAGAAATCATATACTTGTTTTAAGAATCAAGCGACCAACTCAACTGCTCTTCCAGGCTCCAACTCTCTGTAGTTAAATGTATCACTATTTTATATTAGAGACACTAAAAAATACACAATTTAATATAAAATAGATTGCAACTCTAAGTGGTACAAAGCGTATGAAGCGTTTCATGTCAAAGAAGATGTAATCAAGGAAATGCACTAATATATCTTGCTTCAGAAACCAAACATGTTTCCTAACTGCCAGTGTGAGGCCTTTTTTGAGTTCCTTGCTCCAAGAGACACTCAACACTAATATGAGTAATGTAGTGAAATAGACAAAAATAAAAAAACGCAAAACACCATCAAAAAAAGTTGGAAAAAAACACTCTAATTGCCATCTGGGCCGTATTGAAAAACCTTCAAACTACCTACGGAATCAGTAAAAACCGGAGAAACTAAATGATTTTCAACCTACTGTTTAATAAGACTAATACGCAACCAGTGCTTCGCACCGGGTCCAGTGAAGCCATGAACCAAATATGAAGCCATTGAAACATCTTTAAAAAAAATAATCTAATTTTATACCCGTTCACGGATGCATTGAAACATCTTTTAAAAAAATCTTGATTAGTAATTATGTTTTAATCGCTAGGAAAGTTTGATACCCTTTAATAATTAATATTCTATGAGAATATTAATTTATGTGCAAGCAAAATAATAACGATAATAAAAATAAATTTTCTGATTGTAATTATTTCTAAAACACACCCGCATTGTAAGAAATAATAAAACTTCTTATTCATAGTAAAAGAACAAAACAAAAGAATACTAATTTTTATCATAGATCGTGATTTTTAAATCACGATCACACAAAAATCACCATCGTTATGTAACTGAATATAATTCGTAAATAGTAAATTACTATTTCCTGCATTTTGTTTTCCTTCTATGGACTAATATGTAAAAATTGGAGAATGGGTAAGCTCTACCATCGCTCTCTATACTCTCTTACCATTTCTTGTTTACCATTTCTTAGATGGTACATGAAGCTGAACTTTGTCAAGAATATATATTGATATTAAATTTTAGGATACCAGTGAAATATTAGATGTTCTTGTTTATTGTAGGATAATACCATGGACTATACAGAGTGTGCAATTATACAATGATCTTGTGTCTAACATGAATTATATGTATTTTGAGTAAGCATGTGTACCCATGAACTATAAATGGCCACATGCCATATAAGGTGAGAATTCACCCAGAAAAATTAAACTCGAATTCAATTGCTAAGCTAGATGATTAAGTTTAATTTATTTGATATGAATACCCGTAATTATAAGATGTTCCCCTGTACAATAGGAGATCATGCATTATCGATTGAACTATATATATTTCAAGTCCATATATTATAAGGAAAATTAAATGAAAAAAATAAATATGATTTCAATTATTTAGCTAGATAGTTAAATTTAATATTTTAACTATATCAGACTCTAAAGTTTCCGTTATAGACATCAGTATTACGGATATCAGCAACATATCTATAATACTTTCACAAAGTCACATACGATGATGCAATCGGTAGTTTATCGAGATTTCAAGCATAGTTTCATATCCTGATTTAATACTCAAGAAATTTGGGTCTGTTGGCCGATGTTGCGCATAAGTTTGTCCCTAATGCCGAAAATAGATAGGCAAATATGCTTTCCGATAAGACAAATCATTCTCAGACTAACTCCAAATTTTGGTCGACCACACACTTTCCAGTTTCTCTAATCATTTTCTCGTACATCCTGGAGCTAAAACGATTCCAACACTTCCAGTCGTGGATAAAAAAGAGCACAACCAAATTCAATAGCCTAAATTGACATAAGACCCAAAATTTGTCAATAGTGCAAATGTTAGATACAAACATTGAGCATATACGACATCAACTTCTTCAAGTCAATTGATTTTAAACCTTACAAACTGTAGATGTGATTACTTTGGTGTTTAAGCAGCTCAGTAACCAGTAACAGAACTAACAACGAAGTACTCTAAGTTTCTAAATCATTTTCTTCTGCACAGTGTACCTTTTACGTTCAGAAAATATCATGACTCCAATTTCTATTACACCCACTCACGTATGCAGAAAGTTATGGACTATATATATATATATATATAAATAATTAAAAAATAATAATGAAAAAAATTTATGTATTAATCTTGGTGAATCCTGGATCAATCCCTATCCCGTTTTATGATATGATCCAGGCTATCTGAGATTAGAAAACCAAATGAAGAGAAAACTAAATGAGCATGTTGCAGAAGTCATAGTTGTTGGTTTTGTTTCATGGCAAATGGGCTAAAAGAAAGTTGATGGTTCTAAACGTCTTGGAGTTTCTATCGGTATCCATATATATCTACACAGATTCAAGGTAAATTTTTGATCACCAGTTCCAAGATGAAAGTTTCAGGTGTGATTCTATCGTCAAATCTTGTTGTTCGTTCTTGATGAAGGTGTTCGCTAGCACTACAATTGATTAATTGTTCAACTGGTCTCTCTATCACTATAAAGATTGTTGTGGCATTTCTCGCTCCTACTATTAATTTTATTGTGTACATGAACGTCTTTGGTTTGTTAAGTATATCTAACCTAACTGATCAACAACCAAAATTTAATTTCATTTTTTTACAAAGTGATTCTGGTTGAGTTACGATTAAATTGCGTATGTTACACCAGTAATTGTTTTCCACGCATGGCTTTTTGACGACACACATTGCAACCCATCTAATATCGTTTGCCATGTTCTTCTTGACCAAAAAAAAAATAGTTCACTGATAAAATGATCTAGTAAATCAAATAATTAATTATTATAAAGATTTAATTGGGCTCTCTAGTCATAGAAAGATTCACTTTTGCAAAAATTTAATTAGCGGTATGAAATTTATCCGAAGCTGTTATAGTTTTTATATAAAAACCTAATTTTTGTTGTTTGGATTGACCTCTAATCAGATTTCACATGATAGGCTTAAAATGCACACCACGTGAATTTTAATGATCAATCTAATTGATCTCATATAATTTCTATTTGCAGTAGATTTTTAGTTTCCAACACCTAGGTGAAGCAAAGATACATTGTTTAATTCTCACGTTAGTTATGTATTTGTTTTAACATGGTTATATAGAATTTTAGAATGTGGGTAAGGTAAATAAAAGAAGTTACACCACATAATTAAGCTTGAATTTACTATAACTGTTAGCGACATTGCTTTCTTACATCCGCAAGGATCAATGGATTATCTATACCACCGTGAACAAAAAATTCACTGGCTATTTACACATATAATGTAATTAAAAAGGACATACTCTAGCCCCACTACGTAGTCGCCTCATAGATCTTGCAGACTTGGAATATGTGAGTCTAGCAAGCCCACATTAACCTCACCTAGATGATGAATTAATGAAGCCTGGAAAACGCCCTTTATCCAACTACTTTGTATTTCTACCAGTGGAAGGATTAAAAATCTCTGTTAAACTTGCCGAGGCCTCCGGAAATCTGACACTTCTGGATTAACCGTTTTTTGGTACATGTCTTCCCTCACTTAGTCTTGAGTGGAACGTGCGTAAATGAAACAACACTTGGCACGTCATAAGGAAAACTTTAAGTAAGATCATGCATGTCCCAGACGTTAGTTTTTCCTTTACTCACAATGGAAATGGGGTCTTCCAAGCATCTTGCATTACACAAAAAGAGCCATAAAAAGATGTTAAACAACTGAAAATGTTGGCATTAGGAACTACTACACACAAAGGAATTTTCCATTTTAAATACTCAGAAGTGTGACTTCGTTAAGGTGTGTATGCAATGAATTATTAAAACATAATGGGTATATTCTGCACAGAAAGGGATTCTCCTTTCACTATATTCATCTTGTATGCAAGAAACACATAACGAATACATAAGGAATATTTTATTTTATTTTGGTATACACGAGGAATATTGTTGAATGTAGTAAAAGGAGCAGTCTCAAAGTTTTACTGTATGCAAGAAATACTCATAAATGAAAGGCACTTATTAAGATTAAAATTCAACCAACAACTTTAAGCAGCCGTAGGTTTTGGTGAAGGCAACAGCGAAAAAGAAGACCTGCACTTAAACTTAAATTAAGGAGATTAAATAATAAATTTGTATTTGTACGTAACTTAAAATTGAGACTAAAATAAAATTTTGGCTTATTTACCTGTAAGCATCTCAAAGCAATGGGCAACAGAGGTGGCGTCGGTGGTGCATGTGATTACTTGAACACCTGTAAATGCATGACTCCATGGTCAGTTTTCAGTCTCATATTCAGGAGTGAGTTGGAAGAAAAAAAAATCAAATAATTTAACTTTTAATGGCAGTGGTGGTGGTGGTAGACTGTAAAAGAAAACAACACCATTCTTGAACGTTTGGCAAAATGAAAACAGTTAAAAGTAATAAGTAATTGAGTTGGAAGAAAAATAAGTTTGAAAGACCAAATTAGTCTTTGATTGAGTCATTTTACAAACCAAATGAGATGCAATGAGGAAACTAAACCAACTCCAACAACTAATAACCACATCAATAATTTATTTTGCAAATGCTAATGACATATCTTACCTTGCAGATATGAGGGGGGTATGGAAAAGTGCATCCATCAGGAGTGAAATTGAAATATTGGTAAGGAAAGACCATGAGCTTCCTTGTTGATCTATCCTTATGGGGTCTGTATTGATGTCTGAAAAATATACCCATATACCATGATGCATCAAGATTGTCTCTATGCAAACATGTTAGCATCACTCGAAATTCCCAAGTCACAGCTGATAACAACATTGTATATGTATTGTTCTTCCCTGCGAACGAATCTCTCGTATCAGCCTAACCTGATTCACTAATAACCTGAGAAGAGTTAGACCATGCTAGTTGACAGTTTATAACATCATGGAGTGCTTGCAAATTTCATTAACTGGTCTCTCAACTTCAGATGTTAATAGAAACAAAGTTAAGGTGGTTTGTGGAGCACAAAAATAATACTCATAGGATTTTGAACCTTCCTTCCATCCAAGAGCATCATAAACATAATGACCAACAAAAAAGAACCCAGAACACCATCTATATAATATAGAACAGAATCGTGCAAGTGCCACTTAGGATAAGAGTTCAATTGATTTACCTTCCTGTATATAGCTCTTTGTGAAGGAATGAGGCAAGCCAAGCATTTTAACCATAACGGTAGATAGAGGATTGAACAGTACATAGAAAAATGTCCCCGTGAGGAAATGCACCATGATTAAACCTATAATACCCTGCACACATAAACATAGATATGGTGAGCTATGTATTAATGCAGCTTTGGAGTCCTAAGATTTTCCACACTTCTATTGTAAAGCTTACATACATAGTTAAATGGAAATACATACTAAACACAGATCACAAAGTTCAAAACTTGAACTTTAACGATTCTAAGAATAATGAGATAATAGCTGATGATTGTAAGGTTGCAAAGAAACCATCCATGCGGATAAACAAAGGTGATTAGGAATTTAGGATAACTTGCGTAGGAACCTGCTGCAAGCCCATTTGAGGCTAGCTCCAAAGCCTGCTACTGTATTGAGAACTTAGGATCCTTGTTTAGGATAACTTGATAGGATGCGTGCTATGCAAAATGCTCAACTGAAACATATTGCGGTTCTGGCTTGTCTTTGCCAATGTACTCAAGCTTCTTATATCAACTTTCTCTAATCTGTTTTCAGTGTCAGGTTCATCAACACCTAAAAATAATTAAGAAAATGAAAAGATCAAGTATATATGGAGTTCTTAAGTAGTTGAAATAAGTATGCTTCTTATTTTATAGTACTTATTTGCGAGAAACAACTGAGGAGAATAGAGGTATATGGCTTTGAAATGAAAAGACAAAAGAAGAGATAAGATGAGTAGCTAGCACAAAGGATTTAACTAACAAGCGCGCTACCCACCTCATATTTTCTAGTTGTGATGGAGTTAATCTAGGAATTGCTCTCGCTTTAGCAGTTGTCGAATAGTCCATATTTGCATTTTCGCTTCCAGCTGATAGCTATCTCTTGTTGTTTTCGAGCATTAAGCTTAGAAATCTGCTTATTTGAAGCATCAGCAAAACTAACCTCAACTTGGATCCTAATTACTTTAACCTTCACCTCTTTTCCATTTCGCTCAAAACTTTCCTTTAATTTTTGAATCATAAAAAATGACAATGTAGTTAGATCGGCAACATAATCGATAAGTAATCATTGTCTCGCACATGCATAACCGATCTTATTTAACTTGTCAAGATTCTAATTGTCTGCGGAGATAATGATCCAAAAAATGCGTATCAAAATGCTCTAATTAAAAGTATAAGTGGGTACATACCTGTTGTTCACCTCCACCCTTCATATAAGTTAAACACCATTGACCCCTTTCCTTTTAAAATCATACAAATATGACAATGTTGTTAGATCAGGAACCATGAATCATAAAGGTAAGCATACCAGTGTATGGTCAAGAACATAATTGATACGATCTCTTATTGTCGCAGCATTAACATTACAAACTTACTGGTTGTCTCAGGGGAGATTAGTTCCAGAAATGTCGACAAATCATCAATTTGATTCAAAATACATTGTTGGTTGCTAATTATAGAAAGAAGGCTCCGAATCCATTTTTGTGCACACTCCTTAATACCTCCACAGAATTCTTAGCAAAAGAAAAATTCCCACATCAATTTAATCCAAAATTCGGATTACAGAAAACAAAGCAAACTTCCAAACAAAAGAAACTGAAGTTCTACGAATAACTAACCAATGATCCAAGCACTTATATGAGGTAAGATGAGATAAAGTCAGCAGGGATCCATACCATCTTTGTAAAAACACATATTGGACGGGATGAGCATAGTTTGATAACACCATTTCCAACAGATTTGGCTTGCCCACAGATGGCATTCCTAATTATCTATTAGAATTTTTAACCTATTAGAATTTTATCGGTGAGTTTTAGTCAGGTTGTTTACCCAGACCTTCTTCTTCGATAAAAATCGTACCTGCAAAATAAAACTACAAAAATCAATAATCAGAACAAAATCAATAACCATAAACTAATTATCTTGAGAGAGAATGAGAATAGGGAGAAGAAAAGATGTAGCAAAATCTCGGAGAAAGCAATCAACAAAGAAGGAGAAAAGAGATTAGGGTTGTGAAATTGGAATGAATCTCAAATTAGCTGGTCCGCGAATTTAACTGTATGTGTACGTAATAGATTATTTTTTTTAATTAATTATAGGAAATATTTTGACCAAATAAAATTTTAAAACGCAAATATCTTGTTTTGCTTTATTTTCCGTCGATTATATCAGATTTAGGCAAATCAGAGTTTTTTCTTGGATTCTTAAGATGATATTAATACTAACTGAAAGATCTTTTTACCCTACAATGATTTAAAAAATATAACGACATTAATATCTGTTAAATTTTTTATACTAAACAAACTGTCAAAAATTCTTTTACCTTATATTAATTCGAATATTTAGGTTTATCAATTTTTTTAGATTCTAAAGATGATATTGATACTAATTCAAAATATTTTTATCCATATAATAATTTAAAAATATAACGATATTAATATCTATTTAAGTATTTTATGTATTTTTTTTGGACAAAATTAAAATCAACGTTCGGAGTGTATACAAAAAATTCAACGACAACGATTTTAAGAAAAATATTTAATCTCGGTGTAAGAATACAAAATAAATTCTCAACCGTCCAAAACCATATCTTCACTGTCCAACGACAAGACATAACAAACAATGAAGGCCGTCTGTCGAGTGTTTTTCAACCATCCACCCAATCCGTACCACACATTCTCCCATCAACGCATAATACATCACCAAATTTCATCCAACAGACACGAATATCTTCGCTCTAAACCAATAAAAGCATACGGTTATGCTAATCATTCAATAAAGGAGAGGGTAAACTCCACTAATACTACTTTTATTTTAGAAGAACATGTGATATTGAGTATTTAGGTTGTCGATAGATTTAGGTAATTAAAAAGTCTTTAAAGATAATTTAATCACTACAAACAAAGACCCAACTATACCCATGATTAAGCATCATTAAATTGCTGCATTTAAGAACTATGTGTACACTCAACCTTTATAATCTAGGCCTTGCCATCCAATTAATACTAGAATAACTTTTAACTGCTGAGGGTTGATATATCCAGCAAATTATGGACATTAACGAATCAAATAATTTTTTGAATTATGTAGGTTTTTGTAATTGATATTTTTTCGTTGAAAGCAAAAACCATAACAACAAAATATGCTTCAAAAAAAAATAAAAATAAATAAAAGCATAAGTAGTGATATGATTAACAAAAGGATTGAAATTCTTAGTAACGGTTCACGAGCACTAAACAAAAACACAATATGTAGATCAAAAATGATACTCCAAGTATTGACCAAGGTTTTGTTTCTAGAAATTTCTTTTAACTGGGACTCACATATTCACATAAAAGTACATCTCCTTAAATTTTAAAGTGGCGGAAAGCGTCACATTAGTATCTACAGATGGACTAATTTTCTGCATGAGATACAAACAAAGGAGATTACAAATCTTAACAAGCAATATTTAGGGACTGAACTTGACCAGAAAATAAACAAGTACAGGCTAACCTAAGGTCTTAAAATGACGGAACATAAGTTGTTTTTTTTTTGTTTTTTTTTTAAAAGATATATATTAAAGGAACTAGGGAACTGAAACCTCATTATGTATGGTTCTCTTGGACAAGGATCTTCCATTCATATGATTCTCAGTTCTTTCATTCAAATTGGATAATTCAAGAAACACGTCTGAGTAGACTTTCTGATGGAGCCTATGTTACATTAGATTTTTCTACTAAGATTAAATAATTTAGATAAGATGGAAAGGAAGAAAGCCATATTTGGTTGTTACAAGAAATTCTCCCTTTTTTTACCAAAAAGTCAACTGCCCTATTGCATGTTCTATGTATAAACTTGAACCCAAAAAGTTATTACATTCCTGCAGAGCTTGATTAGTTGCTAGAAGAGTAGAGTAACACGCCTCTTGATCTTCTTGTTATCACCATTCATAAAGTTTATTAGTTTTTCACAATCCCCTTGAATATAGAAGTTTTGTAGTTGATTGTCTCTTGACCAATTTGCTGCCTGCAGCATTGCTATAGCCTCTGCTTCTTCAGGGTTTCTTGCCTAGATTTTTCCTACTCCTACCGTTGTGCCAGTACCTAAATGATTTCTTACCAAAAAACCATAGCCACTGTTAGATTCCTTCCAAGAAGCACCAAAGTTCAGCAAGTTTGTATTTGTTTCAGGTTTCTGCCACTTTTCATTTTTTGTGTTGGTTTATCCCTAGTTTTTATGCTTTTAGAGTTTTCTTTTCTGTCCCAGAATTGTAAGTGTCTTTGAATTTCCATTGATATATGTATATTAATTTGTTGTTTTTCCTCAAAGATTCTTTTGCACCTCTCTTTCCATATGTACCAACATTTAGTTGCAGCAATATTTAAATGATGTCCTTCTTTGTCTTTTGATATCCAAAGTTTATAATGATTTATGAAGTTGTTCTGGGTTGGTACAAATTGGATCATCACAGGGTATGCTGGTAAAACCCATATCGATCTTGCATAGGTACAATCAAAGAAAAGATGTGATATAGTTTCAGTTTCTGTATCATAGAAGATACATTTTTTATCAGAGATGTCTGAAAGATGTGGTAGACTATTTCTTACAGGAAGTGCATTTGAAATGCATTTCCACAAACAAAAATTTATTCATTGAAATATGTGTAAGTTCCAAAGAGTATTCCATAGATTAGGAGTTAAGGTATTAGTTGCAAAGTTGTTTTTGTTTAGTTCATTGTACATGGATTTTACAGAGTAGTTTCCATCCTCTGTCAAACTCCATCTCAGTTTGTCTGCTGGCAAATTCCCTTCCTTATCTGTGTAAAGCTTAATTTGCAGTATTTCATTTGCTATACTATTTGTAAAGTTGTTATGGATTTTGTTTGAGTTTCACTCCTTTGTGTCATAGTCAATTAACTCTGACACGAGTGTTAGATTTTGAATTCTAAGTGAGCATAGCTCATTTAGAGTATTAGACAAGCCTGGAATCCAATTATCCAGCCATATTTTTATTGAACAACCATTTCCTACCTCCCATATACTATATATGTGAATTAGTTTGCAACATTGGTAGATATATTTCCAAGTAGGGGAAACAGTTGTGGTTAAGGTTGTATGAAACAAATGAGTGTTTTTGAAGTATTTTTGTTTAAAGATGGAGGCCCATAAGGAATCTTCTTATGTTAACAATCTCTATGCTAGCTTCACAGTCATTGCATGGTTGGATTTTTCTGCTTCCTTGAAGCCCAAGTCTCCATCTTGAATTGGTTTACAACAGAATTTCCAAGTATTTGGGCAAAGAACTTTAGAATTATTGTTTTCCCCCCACCAAAAGTCTCTTTGGACTGTGTTTATTTTTCTGATAATTGTTTTAGACAATTGAAAACACCCCATTGAAAAATAGGAATGCTAGTGATAACAATTTTATTTAAAACCATTTAGCTTGCTTGTGCCACGTGTTTTAGTATTCCAGGCTTTTACCTTGTTCTCCATTTTTTCTAATATAAAGTCAAATGATTTGAATTTTGATTTGTCGATAAATAAAGGTGCTCCTAGGTATGTATCTTTAGTATTAATTTTTTTAATTTTTAGTAATCTTATCATTAGGTATTGGTGTCTAGGATGAAGTTTTTTTGCTAAAGAAGATTCCTGATTTACTAAAGTTTATTAGTTACCCTGTTGCACAACTGAACTCTTCAATAATATTTAAGAGATTTTTACAATTTGGTAAATTAGCCTTTGTGAAGATCATACAATCGTCTGTAAATAGAAGGCGAGAGATTGGGGTGTTATTTCTTGATGTTTTAACCCCAATTAAAAGATTTTGTTGTTCTTTTGCAAGTAATAGTCTTGACAAGAATTCCATACAAAGTAAGAATATATATGGGGATAATGGATCCCCCTGTTTTAAGCCTCGGGTTAACTTAAAAAAATCACAGGACTTTCCATTTACTAGTACTGCAATTGAGGTTGAAGAGATACATTGGAATACTAGATCACACCATTTATTGCAGAATCCAAAGGATTTCATAATAGAAATTAAGAAATTCCAGTCGACTCTATCGAAGGCTTTCTCCATGTTGATTTTGACTCATAGGTTCCCTGTTTTTGATTTATTTTTTAAGGGAGTGAACAAGTTCTTGTGTTGTTATTATGTTATCAGTAATCTGTCTTTGGGGGACAAATGTTGATTGAAAAGAAAAGATTAGTTTTTATAAAAGTGGTTTCATTCTGTTTGCTAAAAATTTAGAGATTATTTTGTATGTTGCATTGCAAAGACCGATTGGTCTAAAGTCAGCTGGAGATTTTGGGTTTTTAATTTTTGGTATTAGGAAGAGGAAAGTTTTATTAAGATATGGATTCATAGTTCTTGTTTAAAAAAAGTCTTGGACTAAATTAATAATTTATGGTCCAACTAGATCCCAGTTATGCTTGAAGAAACTTGTCGGGAAGCCATCAAGACCCGGTGATTTATTTGGTTTTAGTTTTTTAACCACATTTAGGATTTCCTAAGGAGTAGCGCATTTCATCAGATCCCTGTTATCATTTTCCAGAAAACTAGGCTCAATTTATCAAATAGGTTGTGATTTTTTAGCAATGAAACAACAATGAAAATAGATGAGAAATGTGTAGTTATTGTTTTACCAATTTGGTGAAAATTTGTATCTATTTCTCCATTTTCAGTTAGAATACAGACTATGTTGTTTGTTTTTCTTCTCTATAGAGTTACTATATGAAAATATTTAGTATTCTTTTCTCCTAGTTTAACCTGGTTATCCCTTGAGATTTGTTTTTCTATTTCTTCACTTATGTCATACAATTTTTCTAGCTCCCATATTTTTTTGTTTATTGTTTGATTTTGGCAAACTGGTTGTTTGTAAATAGTTTGCTTAATTGTTTAAAGTGTGTTTTATCTTTGTTGCGGTTTTTCCAAAAACTTCTCTTTTCCAAACAGTGAGAGATTCACCCATCCTTTTTATGTTATCTAGGATATCAACATAAGGTTGAGAGATTGTTGGATTCCAGGTTTTATGTACCGGTTATATGCATGATTTGAGTTTTAGCCAAGTATTATAGAATTCAAAAGAGAAATTTAGATGTGTTGAGGATGGTTCAAGAATTAGCTTTATGGAACAATGGTCAGATCCCATAGCCACAAGATAAAATATTGTTTCATTGGGGAATTGAGTTATCCAATCATCTGTTGCAAGTCCCCTTTCTAGCTTCTCCTGTATATTTTTATCTCCTTGTCTTTTGTTATTCAATGTAAAATGATTACCCAAAAAATCCAGGTCTTTCATACCTGCTCTTTGGATTATTCTTTTACAAGGTTCATGATCTTTTTTATTATAGGCCTGCCTCCTTGTTTCTCATCTTGGTTTAAGATTATATTTAAATCACTCAGAACAAGCCAAGGAATATTCTTATGATTTAGTCTGTCAGAGATTTCTTCTAAAAAATTCCATGATATCATCCTATTATGATTGCATGGGCTCCCATGAAATAGAGTTAGAAGTCATTGTTTTGATGAAAAATTTGATTTTATTATAGCATTTATCATGTTAATGTTACTATGAACCATCTCAAACTGGAATCCATCTATCCGGGCCACAACCAAACCTCTTGTAGTCCCATTAATTCCTACTGGATCAACAATATGAAGATTTAGGAAGTGAGGTGATAGTAATTTTTTTATTAGTTGCCTTTTTGATTTAGTTTCTGATATAAATAGTATATCAGGTTTTCCATTGCTTATTAGGAAAGATAGATGTTGTGCAGTTTTTTTTGTCCCACATCCCTGTGCATTCCAAGCCAGAATTTTTATTATATATGAAGGTTATTTAATGGATTTATATAGTGTTAAGCAATTTTTAGACAAAAACCATAGAGATCTAAGTTTTAGATAATTTAATAGATTCTTAAGATAAAAGAATGTCCCAGCAGTTCACAAACAAGATTATAATTCATTTCAACAGTAAATGGTAGATAAAGAATGCAGTAAGGATTAATATTGTTACAGCATAAGATAAGATCAGGGATATGGTTTTAGAAAACTTTACTTTAGTTCTATCTTCTATCTAAATTTAACAAATAATTTTGATATGGTAATGGTCTAAAAAAATTTCCTTGTGCTTATTACTTTTTATCTAAATTTGTATTCCTGATTTGCTAACTAATCACAGGCTTAAATTTACTCTGGAATTTACTTTGAAGAAATTGAACTAATCAATACCTCAGATATTTTTTAGATTGAAATAAATAATAAATTTACTTAAATTTCTTACAGAGAAAATTAAAAAGTATATGATATTGATCATGAGTATGTTTAAGGACTGGTTCTTTGATTGAAATCTGGGAAACAACTGGAGAAAACTCTGGGAGAACATCAACACTAAACAACAACTCCAAGAAAGAAAATTATCGTTAATACCATTTTGATCAATCCCCTCATTGAGCGCTAGGCTAGCTAGGAAAGAAGCAGAAAAGAGAGGAATTAAACACAGAGTTTGAACCTAGAGAACTGTTCCTATTATAGAATCATTATCAGAGCTACCAAACTTGATACGAAAAGCTGCTTTAGAAGCAAAAGTGAGGAGAAAGAATCATGATTAGGAATCAGATTAATCGGAGTTAAAATATCTTGGGCTGTAAAAGGAAGCTCCTTATCAGGCGGCGCAACAGAAGAAGAGGTAGAATGACTTAAAACCAAATTAGGGATGTCTTGTAAAAGACCTGACCCCCCAAAGCCGGCCCATTCATTGAAGATTCAATTCACCCTCATCAGATGGCCCGACACAATTAGCAAAATTTCGGCCTTTTTTTTCCAAGATTGAAAAAGAACCGGGTACAAGCAGGATTTCATAGGACAAAAAATTTTGGTTCTTACCTTGATATCCCATATTCACATTAAAATTACCAGCATCAATAAAAGCTTCATTAGAATCAAAAAATTATATGGGGATATAATTATATCATTGAACATCTGGGATCCTGATGAGTACATGAATACATCAGAAATCGGACTCAGAACATATAGATCAATTTCATAATCTATGTAAGATTTGAAACCCGACTCACAACATTCCGATTCATCATCGGATTCAGAAAAGTAGTTATAAAATTTATGCGCATCATATCTGATGATAGAGCGACAATCATCTTCTTTATGACCCAATTTTTTGCACGAGTTACAAAAATTATAAGGGAGATCAAGATACATAAAGTATATGATTGATTCAATGTAGTTTTCTAATTTAACCTTTATTGAAGTTTTTAGTTATTTTTTAAAATTAAGATCAACTCTCACAAGAATTGGATCCACAGTTGTCGGGGAGAAATAGTTATCACCTTCCCAACAGGGAAACCAAGCTGGTGAATAATAGGCAAATATAAGTGGAAAGGTTTAAGATTTATCAATCTAAACCAAACAGGGACTCGCTTGATTAAAGCTCTTTCAATTTGAGTTACAGGGAACCAAAGATCTATTGGGAAAGCATGACCAGACAAATTCCGCGGTTGGTTTTCTAGCACCCAAAACATATTGTCACGAATAATGAAAGTGATCATATAAAAGTTTGTTCCTAGATCTATATTCTGAAACTTCATTTCTTCACCCCCAGAAACTTGAGGGTCAAAGTGACTGATTCTAAATCAAAATGCAAGTGAGAGCGCACTCTTCCTACCATAGTATTATTGTTTGAAACCATATATAAGATTCTGAGGGTTTGAGAACTTTACTGAAGCTCTCATTCTATATATAGGGTCCTTAAGATCAGGATGAGATTTTTTTGACTCTTCAAGTAAAGGAGGCATATTGAAATAATTCCTCATAGATACCAGAAATAACAAGAACAAGATTTTCTTTAAAAGGAAACAAAATCTTAAAGAAGAAGAGAAAAATCCGGGAATAAACTCTAAGATTTAGAGAAGAGAGAAAAGGATATAAAATAAAATGATAGCAACTAGACAGTAAGAGCATCTGCAATCGTCGACTATTTTGACGATCAAATATTGAATTTGATCGATAGTCGGCGAAATGCAGCCACAGTCGTCGATCAAATATAGTTTATAATCGAGGAAAATTACTGTTCCAGATTAAATCTCGTCGTTGATCGACGACGAAAAACTATAGTCGCGCGAAATCATAAGCTCTCGCCTGTAACCGAACGATTTTCCAGAATCTCGCTTAAAAATACGGGCGAAGAGTTGGCACTTCGCCAGCTCAAGCGAGATACTAAAGTTCTGCTTTACCAGGCGATACCCTAGAGGATCTCCTACACATAAGCGAGGTGCTGACATACCGTCCAAAATTTGAAATCAGGGCGAGATATTAAATTTTAAAACACGGGCGAAATAGTGGGATACTGCTTGGGGAGTGGTCGAGGTTTTGGGATCTCGCCTGTATGTTTTTTTTCCGGGCGGGAGACCACAATCTCGCTTGTACTAGGCGAAGTGTTAATGTCTCGTCCGTTTTTCCAAGCTAGAGAATAGGACCTCGCTTACCACCAAACAACATTCTAGTTTCTCGCCTGATCATCTCCCGCTGTTCTTACCCCGGATCAAAGATCAAATTTTTTGATCTTTGATCGATGAGTTTAATCGCCCCATTGTAGATGCCCTAAGAGTTTTAAAAGATAAGATAATAACGCAGCCAAACAACTAAACACCCTATTAACCACTGGTAACAGAAATGAAACAAAAACATTCTATCAACCCGCGGTTATAACAAGTGAAAAACGTTTTGAAGTCTAAATAGGCTAGATGCTTTCCTATTAGATCTCCCACCTAAATAAATACCCGAAAGAAGGAAAGGATTAGAGGAGAACAAAGCATTTTGAAGAAATTTAATATGAAAAATGAAAAAATATTGGAAATCCCGGAAGATAAGATTTCGGGACCTATAGATAGCTAAACCCGAAATCCACACCTAGAACCAAAATTTAGTAATTGTCAAAACCTTTCGATGAACAACAAAAGGCAGGATCAATCACAAAACATGCAGAGTAACGAAACAAAGTATTAAAAATAGCAAGCCATCAAACATTAAGAATAGAAAGCAGGAGGAACGAAACAGAAGCATTAAGATTAGAAAGCAAATATAGGAAAGAAAGAAGATAAAAAGAACTCCTAAATGAGAATTGCACCAGCATGTTGCCCAAAATTACTACGTTTTCTTCCCAATCATGTCACTAACACACCCATCTCAATCTCCGGTATCAATGGATTACTCCATTGAAACCACCTTCATGCCTGCAATAATTTGAAATTGTAGCCGTTAGAGACAGTTTTTCACTGTTTCAGAGAGGAGAGAGAGAAAAGAGGATTTCAGGTAACATAAGTTTGGTTAACACATGATTTTTGCACTGTGTTTCCATTTTTTTACCCTATTTATTACAATTTGATTTGTTGGAAAACAAGCTAAAAAGATTTTTTGACCAAAATCACATGCATCATAGACGATAAATCATAGATACTGTTGTATTAGCATATGTTTAATTACCTGATTAATTTGAGACTACTCAAATTATTTAAGGCCTACATAATTTTGATCACAACTAAAGACTAGAATAAGAGACTAGGATAAAAGCGTCCACAATCATGAGAAGAACAAATATCAAATACCAAGAACAAATCCCAAAAAATTTGGTATTCTGGGTGGTCAAGCGCAACGATAGAAGGGAAAAATATGGTCAAACGCAAATATAATCCACGCTCGACCTTGTGTGCAAGTATAAGCCGCGTTTGTTATTTGGGCAGATGTATAATAAGCGCCTGATTTGGGAGGACGTATAATAAGCGCCTGGTATGAGATGTAAACTAAATCCCCGCCTGGTGTCAGACGAAGATTAAAAGTGCGTCTAGCTGACAGACGCGAGTATTATCAATGCCTGATGAAATAAATGTTATACCTACGCCCAGTGAACGGACGGTGATAAAACATGCATCTGATGGAGAGGCGGACGTTCGACCAACGTGTGTACATCACACATGAATTATATTCACGCTACACATCAGACGAACAATTCTATGTTCGTTCTTCTCCTCTTCTTCTCAACAACAAGTTAACCCTAGAAGAAGAAAAATAATCTAAAATCGTCCATAATCTTCCAATTTCCAGTTACCAATCTACAAAGAAAAATTAAGTTTATCTCAAAAAGGTATGGAACTCAAACCCGATTTTAATGAATTTAAATGGATTTTCATTATGATTCATATTTGTTGTAGTATTTTGTTAATGAGATGTGTAGATATATGTTTGAAGATTAAAGGTATGATTATGGTACTTTGTAATTAGGTTAGTAAATTTTAATTCTTAAATTCGGTTTAATTCTTAACTAGGTTTCTGCAAGCTGTAAATTGGGTTTTGAGTTGATTGATTTGAATTTAGAATTGATTAGTTTGAGTTGGGTTGTGGTTAATTTTATGTGTCTAGAGATGAATATGTTAGTTGTAGATGTAGAATACATAGTGTTTATGTAATTATGAATGTCCATGGAATTTTGGAATTGTGAATGTTTATGAACCTTTAGACATAATGAATGTTTATGGAATTATGATAAATTTTTTGTACAATTGATAATTTGATTATAGGATTACTTTTTAGTGGTGAAATCTGTATTTTGAAGGATTTATGAATGTTTGTAGATTTGATTACTCGATTTAGAGGATTACTCTTTTAATGAGGCAATTTGTATTTATCTTGAATTTATGAATGTTTGTAGAGTTGACTATTTGTTTAGAGGATTACTCTTTTAATGATGAAATTTGTATTTTTGTGGATTTATGAATGTTTGTAGAGTTGATTATTTGTGCATTGTGGTTATAGGATTACTCTTAATTATGAAACTTGTATTTATCGTTTGCATAGATGTTGAATAAGGAAACACCGAGATTCGATCTATGTCAAAAAAAGACGAATAAGAAACTTAAAAATGTCAGGGATACTGAAATAAACCCTACTGTTGAAGTTGTGGAGGACTCTGTCCCCGGGTTAGCGAACTACCATGTACTGAAAGATGGTAACAAACACGCTTAGAAAAATATTTCATATTCAAGCAACCCAAAATTCAGGTATTCATATCGTGTTTCACTCCTCTCGTTCATTGGCTACTATGTGGATATTACAAAACACAGTCATAAGGTTAAATACATTATTGAAAAGCCAGGATGAGGACGTTTATTGACCATGGATTTAGGAGAAACCTCACATTCATTAATTGACTATCTTGTTGAGCGTTTTTAGGATTCAACGAACACTTTTCACTTCCTCTTTGGTGAGATGGGGTTCACACCACTTGATTGGGTCATGTTGACAGGATTGAGTATTGGTGTGGAGTTGATATTCCGTATGAACCAGCCAAGTACAAATTTGGTTATGTCCGTGAGCATTTTTTTTCCAAAGATAAAAGATCCCTTAGTTTGTCAAAGAGAAGATACCACCCCATAATGGGTTTTAGATTCAATTACAGTTTCATTTTTAGCACATATTTCAAAGAAGATACGTTGGTTGCGGCTAACGATGATATCAAACTTGCCGAAAGAGTGGACACAACCTCTTTTATGTATGTTTTAGGACAATTTTTATTTTCTAATGCCAAGAACTATATTGATGCTGGATGGTTAGCTGCTTTTGAGGATCTTAATGCATTTGGCATGTATAACTGGGATGGTGCTGTTTTTTTCAAAATTGTATTCGGCACTCGGCGTATCTGGTAGGGGATAAAAGTCACTAAGCGGGCCCTTCCAAATATTAGAAGTAAATTTTTCTCCTATTCATACTTCCTTTAAATGTTTATTTTTTGGTAATTGATTTATTTGGTTGGTTGTTATGACGAAGTAGTTTTGGGGGTACGAATATCTGGGCATATGTCGACCAGATATCGCAACGAGTGATAATGAACAAATGTGGCCTAGAAGTTCTTTGTGGAAGGTAAAGAAGAAGAAGACTATTGATATTGTTTGCTCTAGGAATTTGCTTAATCAACTGACTGTAGAGCACGTGACATGGAGACCATGGGAATCCGCCAAATATGTCCTTGAATATGATGTTGGACACATGGCTATCAAGCTCTCATACTCAAGGGTTCTATTTTCTTAGATTGGCACTATGAGTTGATAATTTCTTTTTATGTGACCATTGCAATATATTAAAAGTCAATAACATTGTTCTTATTTTCTTTATTTTCTGATAGTTATTTTCATTGTCCAACATTATATGTTCCTGGGAGATTGGTGTTGGAGAAAAAACCTTTATATTTTTGGAGTTCCCAGAAACCTACCTATTCATATTGGCAAGATCAATATTGATAAAGCAAATCAGTTGAAAGAAGCTGGTTGGCCAGATGCAACAACCTTAGTGCAAGTTGTTTCGTATGATATGTATATACAATATTGCGACATGTAACTAACTTCCAGAAATATGTGACCAAAGTCGATCGGGAGGTCGAAATATATATTGATATGCTGGTGACCGTATTAAACATAATATTCAAGAACCTATGAAATGCAGCCATTCCGCTTCAACAACAATGATCATACGTAAGTATACCGCAAAATTTATTTTGTAAGTACACAAAAATATGTGCTAATGTCATTTATTTTTTGCATGACAGTCCGAAGCTTATGATCTGGTTCAACAATATGCCGATTTTACTCAATAATTTTGCTATTTTACATTAAATGAAATGAAAGAGAGGATAGACTTTATTATGGCGAAAGATAAAGAAACACAGGGACTACAAAATATCAACAAAAATTTGGAGGTACAACTGTCCCATTTTCGTATGCAACAACCACCCCAGCCTCCGTTTGGATTCAGTAATTTTTCTCAAACGATGCCACAACAAATTTGGATTATAGTGACTCAGACATCAACATCAACAATGTCGTCAGTTAATTACCCATCAAGAACAACTATACCTTTTATCCCACCGCGATCGGTGCCATAGAATCTGGATACGGATAATATGAATGACTAATTTTGTATGACTATCAGATGGATTGTCATATCTGTGATGTCTTATCTTTGTTGTGTATAATCATTCTAGCTCTTCTACTTATTAATGGTTTGTCTTATATGTTAGGGAATAGTCATTTCAAATGTCAACTTATTAATGGGTAGTTTTTACCAAGAGTGTGTAGTCATATCAAGACTAAAACAATTGCCTTTTTTTTTACTTAATAATGCTCTCGGATATGTCTATAAATTGAACGTTCATTTTCTCAAATTATATAAACCAACACTGCAAACATTAACAACCAATGGCATACTATGAACATAACGCTCACACTTCTTCTTCTTGTTCTTCTCCTCCTCCTTCTCCTTCTTTTTCTTCTAATAATTAGATGAAGATTCAGTTGCATTGAGCCAAAATAACCAAGCAATCAGTTTGGGAACCGTTGTTACAAGTGTAAACTGGCCTCATACTCGTATCAAAATACCAAGAGATCATGAGGCGGGGGCTATACTTCTATGGAGAGATTATTTTGCTACAACCTCACGTTTCCACCTAATGTATTTCGTAGAAGATTCATAATGATGCGAGAATTGTTCAACCGAATATTTGCATATGTCGTGTTTATAAATAATTATTTTGTTCAAAGAAGGATGCTTGTGGCGTTGTTGGATTATCCCCTCATCAGAAAGTAACAACAACAATCCGAATGTTAGCTTATAGATGTGTGACCGATACAATAGATGAGTACTTATGCATTAGAAAAACCACTATTTTGGAAGCAACTTGTAGGTTCTGTAAGACGATTGTGAAATTATATGGGAAAGAATATTTTCGCTCACCAACTACGGGTGATGATATTGTTGCTTAAGGAAAACAAAGACATGTAATTTCCAGGGATGCTGGATAGTGTAGATTGCATGCATTGAAATGGGATAAATCTCCGTTGGCGGAATCATGAGATTATACCACGTATAAAGGGAGCTAAAGTATTATGTTGGAGGCATGCATTTTTTGGTATGCCCGTCTCAAACAATGATACTAAAGTGATGAACCACTGTTATATTTATCGAAATCTCATCAACGGGAAAACACCACCAGTGAACTTTGTGGTAAACGAACATTCATATAATATTGGAAATTATCTTGGTGATGACAGATACCCATAGATTGCTACTGTTGTGATGTCTATTAAACATCCAGATTCCAAGAAAAAGCAAAAAAATTCAGGGATGCAAGAGGGTGCACGAAAAGATGTAGAACGGGGATTTAATGTACTGCAACAACAATTTGCCATCATCAAGCAACCTGCAAGAATGTGGAAAGCAGATGTGCTTGTATATGTCATGAAAACTTTTATTATTTTACATAATATGATAGTGGAGGATGAGCGTTTACCCGATTACTGGCCACATGAATATGGAACAACGCTGCAAGGCAGCACCAGTGAATATATTGAGAGAACATAATGCTGGACTTTCGAGAATAAGAGATGAACAATGTCGACGTGCAACACACAACAAAGAGATGCATTTTCGCTTGCGTAATGACTTGATCGAACACTTATGGTCAGATTTTGGAGACAATTAAGAAGTTGGAAACCATGATGATAGGTTTTGGAGGATATCTCTTGTAAACCCTTCTCAAACACTACTCGGACGTGCAGGGAACCTAGCGGTTTAAGGGTTTGCGGCATATGCTACGTGTATCCGTGAATCCTGCGAAAGTGAGTTAGGCTTACAATTCAGAAAACTGGAATCAATCGGGTTACTATCTTGTAACGTATTTTTTAATGGATAAAATCATTTAAACCTCTTAATTCAATTCAAAAAAATTAAAATTAAAATCCAAAAAGTATAAACTAAAACTGCCATGATAATAATTAATATTAAAATATAAATAAACTACTAAAAACTGTTAATCATAATAATTAAGGTTTCAACTAATCCAGATATGCATTAAGCTTGGCTTCTTCTACTCCACAATATGTCTTCCTTTTGAAGTTCGATGTACTCTGTGTTTATGTTATCCAATCCAGAGACATCCATCATCATTATGCGAAACCCTTTGTTTTCTTCTTTTTTTGCGTCAAGTTTTTCCTTTGCTGAAAACTCGGCTTCTCTCTGCGCCATCTTCATTTTTGATTGTTCTTTGTAATGGTATTGAAATTTTGTTGTTCTTTAATAATTATTTCCATCATTTCCTCTTGGGCATTTGATTTTGCTCTCCTTGTTTTCTTGATTCGTTTCGCTGATTTTTTTCCATCTTACGGTCATATGTGTTAGCTATGTCTCATATATCTCCGTCGTCACTGGACTCTCCTTGACTTGTTTCTATATTTTCACCATCTTCCTTGCCACTCTAAGAATCTTCCACAGCTTGCGCCGAATCGAACACAACTGTCGATCGCCGTGAATATTTTATATTTTCTAACATAATTTCGTAGCACTCTTCGTGCATAAATCTTTTGTCACCATTGCATTCCTTAAAGCGTTTCCTTACTTCCTCAAGTTGTTATTATTGTTTTAAAAACAGTTTAGTGGATGTACATGTAAATAATTATTACGGTTTCAAAAAATGACGATAACTTACCTTTCTTTCTGGGCCCCATCCAGTATGATATTCATCTTCCACTTCCGCCTCTTTTGTAGAGAAAAGCGCCACAACTTTACTCATTCCTTAAAATCGTTTCTGAATGGAGGCCAACTGCGCTTCTGTTTTGTAGGTAGGGCTTGTTCCATCCCAGCTTTGATGTGAGTCGGCAATACTTGTTCTAATTGATCGGTTCCAACAACAGAATCTTGAGATATTGATAAATAAATTTTACACATCGTTATATCTTTAATTGTTGAAAAATTTGGACCACGTGGTGCCAGTGTCATAATTCTAAATGATTTAAAAAACGAATGATATGAAAGTAGTGAAATTGTTTTGATACATAAACGAAATGAATTAGTAGTAGTGATTGAAAACTCAATCAATTTATATATATATAGGTATATAAAAGATAGCAGTTGCAATAAAATCAAACGGTCGGAAATTTCAAACGTTCGAAAATATTACCGTTACACCCAGACGCCTGTATAATATACTCTTCAAAACAGACGTACATATAAGAACCGTTGGATTCGGACGCACGCTAATAATAGCACCCCACACAGACGGACGTATAAGCAACGCCCCACATAGGTGCACATAATAACAACGTCTCCCATTAGAAGGATGTATTGTTGACGTCTGGTGGGGTGGACGTTATATCAACGCCTTCCACTAGAAGGACGTATTATTGACGTCTGGTGGGGTGGACGTTATATCAACGCCCAGCACTGGCAGACATTATGTCTGCGCTCCACTATCATATGAAAGCTTTATTATGGCGCGAGACGTGAATTATATTCCTGCCTACTCTCAAACACACACAATACATACGCTCCATCATATTTGGTTTTGGTCTTGGTTTTAGACTATATTTGGTCTCAGACCTTTGAAAACCGAACCAAATGTAGTTTTACTCCTCTATACTGCGATTGATTCTCGGAGAAATTTGGGTTTAGTCCATGGTTTTACTCCATGACTGTGAAAGCTCTAAGGGATGTCTAATTTTGATCAAAAATACCAAACTAGCATCTACTCTCTAAGGCTAAGTCCTATGCACCTTTACCAAATGGGTTAGTTTTCCTAACCAAGTGGCTGGGCAAACTAGATGCATCTACTGTGGGAGATGCGGTGAGCGACAAAGACTTTCTCGCCATCGACCGACTCTTTATCGCTTATAAATTGACAGAATTTCCTTCCATATTTTCATATCCTCTTTTCCAGTTCACACAAAAAATTTCAATTTTTTTTTTAAAGTTTTACTACAAAAAAAATCAAAAGCCACAATGAGTCTAAGGCATAAAAAAGATAGAAAATGACAACCATCAGGCTCCCCAAAGAGTGGAGAGAACTTGAATCAAGATAGAGATGAGAAGTTCCAAGATGTTAGACAACTTGCGGGCACTAGTATAGTGGAGGACCATATATCGGGACATTGAAAGAGAAGTCAGTATACCAGTCTAAGAGGTGGGTGGATTTAATTGGGTATGATGTTTGAGAGAGAGTCCGAAGATATCCTTGGTATCGTTCATATTTTTTAAACCATGAGAACCATATGTCAGTTATTGTTCAAGTATTATTAGAATGTGGTGGAAGACTACAAATACGTTCAATTTTAAGGATTTCAAATACAATAAGTTTGTTTGTTCTCTAATTAATTTTTTATATCTTTATTTATATGAAAACTTTAGGATTTATAGCTGAAATTTAATTTCAAAATTTTATTTATAGGAGTTACACTGTTAGATATGTATATGTTGACGAGAATATTATGCGAAGGAGATATATATGGTTCCATATGACCAAGTTAAGTGGTCAGCACAATCGAGATAGAAATAACAAATTTAATTGTACTAGGCTGATGAGCAAGGAAATAATGACCATAAAGTTCTTAAATTTGGTGGAATCAACGTCTCTGGGTTGAAGGATTTCTTACAACGTTATAAACAGAACGTGCAGGAGGATCCAAGTTATCAGAACGCCGACCACTTTGATGAGATCGAAAGATTGTTTGTGCTATACATGTTAGGACAATATCTTTTTTCAAATGCTATGTAGTGCCCCAAAATCTACCTACTTAGAAATCTAAAAGACCATACAACATTCCGAGGCCTTAATGATTTAAAACATCTACTTAAACATTAAATTAGAAGTTCTAAATAAAGATTAACCCAAATCTAAACCCTTTATGAGAATATATATATATATATATAAATCATAGATATACAATACTGAGTTGATTTGTAAATTAAATATATACACAAAATAAACATAGCGGAAGCTAAACGAACGGACTCAACTCCTCAAAGCTTTTAAATCTTGAACGGTCACTATCACGTGCACTACTTGATCTGTCTCTGAAACTGAAAGTGGGAATTCAGTAAGCACATCATCCACAAAGGGATGCCCAGTAGAAATAATAACCAACTTTCAAGTAATCACTAACATGGTTTAAAAATAATGCAGGTTTAAAGAATACCAATAAATCACGGAAAAGCAGATAAGATATAATAAGATAATAATTTATACGAAAATATAAACTTCTACCAACCAATTATCCGGAACACAATCAGAACAATAATAGTTGAGTGACATAATCCTTCAGAGTAGTAAAGGTTGACTCTTGCGAATTCTTCAATGATCATTAAAACGCCCTTCCCGTAGTCAGATTAGATTTGTATCCTTACCAGTTTCTCATTCATACACGTACTTTACATAGAAAACATTCCAAGAAACAAATGATGGTAACATTATATCCGATAGAAGAATCTATCATGGAGTTCCCATTCTAACCATGCATAATCCAACAATCATATATAAGATTCTGATTATCCTCCTCTTTAAATACTAAAAAATAATATAATAACTTTTTCAAAGTAATTTTAAAGAACAATAAATATCCACATAGGAGAAATGAATTACCATACATAGTAATAATATCGGGAAACAATTCCGCCCCCTATTTATAATATTGGCTGCAATTCCGCCCTACTGATAATACTGGGAAACTACTTCGTCCCCTATTTATAATATTGGTTGCAATTCCGCCCCTATATTAATAATGACACCATTTTCCAGTGCCATGTAAAATTTGGACCCATTTCTCATACAAATCAACAGGAAGCCTCCTTCCTTCCATTCAAATAGTAAGTAAATTTGTAACCACTTTCCAGTAAATGAAAAAAAATTATGTTTTGAAAATAAGTAAGTACTCCAAAAACACAAATATTGGTTGTTTCTGAAGATCCAATCCCATCCCAAAATATAAAAGAAGATAGTTTGTATTACATACATATATCGCATGCTTACACATATCATATAGTAGCAAAGATATGCATGAATTTCACAAGAACAATAACGAATGCAAGAGAATTCGTTATCGATTCCCACCTCATATGATGACAAGCCACGTCTACCTCGAGATCCGCAATCCATTGGTTCATCCTTTGAATCGATCGTTGTTAATATAGAGTAACTGTTAATTAAACAAATACTCTAAGGATATAGCCAATAGGCTCACACAGTAAGCATAACACAATATCATATACTAATGGTTCTAATTCTACTAATGGTTCTATAACCTTGTATCCGATAATTTTATCATCAATAAATATCTACACATCTAAATCAGATAAATTTGGTGTCATTGGAAAGCTCTCGAAAACTCTACAACTTTGCATAAAGAACCGAAAATAGTTCGGAACCTAAGTGGTCCAAACAAATTAAACAAACTGGCCCGTTAACCTATGGAATGACCCATTTGGATCGCCCCATGATCCGACCACTTAACCCGGTCCATGATCTGAACAGTTTGATTCGGTTATAGCCAAAATTTCAAGTTTTTAATTTCACAATTAATTGTACACAACATAAAGGGTAACTTTGGAGTTCTTTAAATCATTCATTTTTATCTAAAAGAGACATTTGATAGCTAATTAGAAAGATGACAGTCTCCTCTATAATTTTTGTGTTCGGAGCAAATTCTGTCTCCATCATACCTAAAAAAATTCATTTACTCGCTCACTCACCGTTGTAACCAGATTTTCAATCGCAACATGTCAACTTTGAAAATTCAGAACTATTTCTATATTGAGCAAACTCAGATTTTTTAGAAAGATAAGATACTTATCTACAACTTTCATATTTTAACCAAAGATAATTTACATTTTAAATTATCTAAACAAGTCTATACTTTCAGGAAGAGATACTCAAAGTCATATAAAATCATGATTTATTCATTCAAAAACATGATTGATAGTATCATTCGTTTATTACTTTAATAAATCAGTTTAGATGGTTACCTTAAGTTAGTTTACAAGTTCTATAATCGTATCATCAAACTCAAGAACAATATCAAGAATAATTCCATCTTCTAGCTATCAACTTTTTTCTTCCTTATTCCATCAACTAATAATCTCTTCAACGTTCTTTCCCTTTGCTTAGTATATCTATATCTTCTTACTGATTTTTCTTCCTTTCATTCTGTTATGCCAGCAGGATCAGAAGACTTATCAGGACCGAGTCTAAAAGATTAGTTAGGATTGGCACAAGACTTATCAGAAGACTTATTAGTTAGGATATGCACAAGCTATCCTTATCTTAATTATTTTCTGTTTCTAGCTTTGACTGTAATCTCTATTTAAAGGATGTAATCTCATAACAAGAAGCTATGCAGTACAAGCATCTTAAACACCATGTTTCAACTTGGTATCAGAGGGGGTTCGATCCTATGGGCGTCAAATAAATACAAGAGAGAGTTTGAGAAACTACTAAGTCTTGCTTCACAACCTTCTCTACTAGTTCAGCAGGAGCTCTGTATGAGCAACACTAATCATCACTATGCTCATACATCTCCACACTAGTTCTATCAATATATCAGAGTTTTCAAAACATCAGAGCTCGTTCGATCTGTATGGCGTCAAAGCTTTTGGGATGTGAAGATACAAGAAGAGATCACCCAATCAAAAAAAAAGATGAAAAAGATAGGAAAAAAAAGTGCTCGTGTTTGATTTAAAAACGTGTAGATGAAAGTCTCCATGAAGAAAAATAAAAAAAATAGTCACTTCCTAACAAGTGATTAGAGATTGAAATTGGGGGAATAGAGCAACATGATTTGCCTCCTCAGTTGTTGAAAAAAAAATAAAAAAAATAAAATAAAAAAAATAGCTAAATAGCCAGGTTTTTCACGAGATACTAATTACTACTCGTGATGCGAAGAAAAAGAGATTGTTGGGTAGGCGGAAACCTCTGAACCAACTAATAGGTTAAATTTCGTAAAGACCCAAAGTAAAGTTTTTCGGTTTAAGGCGGAACCTTTGAACCTACTAAGTGGTTAAGTTTCGTGAAAGGGAACCTCTGAACCTGTTAAATGGTTAAGTTTCGTGACAACTCAGCAAGCGAAGCCTCTGAATCTACGACGATCAAACTTCATAAAAACTAAAAAGGTAGACAAGTATCCACCGTTACCAAGCAAGCAATAGAAGACAGACAAAATCTATGAAGACTGTATGAGCAAGATAAGCGAAGCATGAGAAATAAGTTGAATGTCGACAAGCTACCCTTCAACTTGAGGGGAAGTGTTATGCCAGCAGGATCAGAAGACTTATCAGGACCGAGTCTAAAGGATTAGTTAGGCTTTACACAAGACTTATCAGAAGACTTATTAGGTAGGATATGCATAAGCTATCCTTATCTTAACTATTTTCTGTTTCTAGCTTTGACTGTAATCTCTATTTAAAGGATGTAATCTCATTACAAGAAGCTATGCAATACAAGTATCTTAAACACCTGTTTCAACTTGGTATCAGAGGGGGTTCGATCCTATGGGCGTCAAATAAATACAAGAGAGAGTTTGAGAAACTACTAAGTCTTGCTTCACAACCTTCTCTACTTGTTCAGCAGGAGCTCTGTATGAGCAACACTAATCATCACTATGCTCATACATCTCCACACTAGTTCTATCAATATATCAGAGTTTTCAAAACATCAGAGCTCGCTCGATCTGTATGGCGTCAAAGCTTTTGGGATGTGAAGATACAAGAAGAAATCACCCAATCAAAAAAAAAGATGAAAAAGATAGGAAAAAAAGTGCTCGTGTTTGAGTTAAAAACGTGTAGATGAAAGTCTCCATGAAGAAAAAAAAATAGTCACTTCCTAATAAGTGATTAGAGACTGAAGTTGGGGGAATAAAGCAACAAGATTTGCCTCCTCAATTGTTGAAAAAAAAAATAAAAAAAAAGAGAAAAAAAAATAGCAAGATAGCCAGGTTTTTCACGAGATACTAATTACTACTCGTGATGCGAAGAAAAAGAGTTTGTTGGGTAGGCGGAAACCTCTGACCAACTAATTGGTTAAGTTTCGTAAAGACCCAATGTGATATTTTTCGGTTTAAGGCGGAACCTCTGAACCTACTAAGTGGTTAAGTTTCGTGAAAGGGAACCTCTGAACCTGTTAAATGGTTAAGTTTCGTGACAACTCAACAAGCGAAGCTTCTGAATCTACGACGATCAAGCTTCATAAAAACTAAAAAGGTAGACAAGTATCCACCGTTACCAAGCTAGCTATAGAAGACAGACAAAATCTATGAAGACTGTATGAGCAAGATAAGCGAAGCATGAGAAATAAGTTGAATGTCGACAAGCTACCCTTCAACTTGAGGGGAAGTGTTATGCCAGCAGGATCAGAAGACTTATCAGGACCGAGTCTAAAGGATTAGTTAGGATTTACACAAGACTTATCAGAAAACTTATTAGTTAGGATATGCACAACCTATTCTTATTTTAACTATTTTCCGTTTCAAGCTTTGACTGTAATCTCTATTTAAAGGATGTAATCTCATAAAAAAGAAGTTATGTAATACAAGCATCTTAAACACCCTGTTTCAATCAGAGGGGGTTCGATCCTATGGGCATCAAATAAATACAAGAGAGAGTTTGAGAAACTAATAAGTCTTGCTTCACAACCTTCTCTACTAGTTCAGCAGGAGCTATGTATGAGCAACACTAATCATCACTATGCTCATACATCTCCACACTAGTTCTATCAATATATCAGAGTTTTCAAAACATCAGAGCTCGTTCGATCTATATGGCGTCAAAGCTTTTGGGATGTGAAGATACAAGAAGAGATCACCCAATCAAAAAAAAAGATGAAAAAGATAGAAAAAAAAAGTGCTCGTGTTTGAGTTAAAAACGCGTAGATGAAAGTCTTCATGAAGAAAAAAAAAAAAAATCACTTCCTAATAAGTGATTAGAGACTGAAATTGGGGGAATAGAGCAACATGATTTTCCTCCTCAATTGTTGAAAAAAAAATTAAAAAAAAGAGAAAAAAAAAGTAGCAAGATAGCCAGGTTTTTCACGAGATACTAATTACTACTCGTGATGCGAAGAAAAAGAGTTTGTTGGGTAGGCGGAAACCTCTGAACCAACTAATTGGTTAAGTTTCGTAAAGACCCAACGTGAAGTTTTTCGGTTTAAGAAGGAACCTCTGAACCTACTAAGTGGTTAAGTTTCGTGAAAGGGAACCTCTGAACCTGTTAAATGGTTAAGTTTCGTGACAACTCAGCAAGCGAAGCCTTTGAATCTACGACGATCAAGCTTCATAAAAACTAAAAAAGTAGACAAGTATCCACCGTTATCAAGCAAGCTATAGAAGACAGACAAAATTTATGAAGACTGTATGAGCAAGATAAGCGAAGCATGAGAAGCAAGTTGAATGTCGACAAGCTACCCTTCAACTTGAGGGGAAGTGTTATGCCAGCAGGATCAGAAGACTTATCAGGACCGAGTCTAAAGGATTAGTTAGGATTTGTACAAGACTTATCAAAGACTTATTAGTTAGGATATGCACAAACTATCCTTATCTTAACTATTTTCTATTTCTAGCTTTGACTGTAATCTCTATTTAAAGGATGTAATCTCATAAGAAGATGCTATGCAATACAAGCATCTTAAACACCCTGTTTCAACTCATTCATCACAACATCTTATAATCAATTATGAATACAATTCTCATCACTCTCTACCATAATTCTCTCTTTCTCTATTTTGTTCTCAAGACTAACTTAATGAATATCTATTCATTATTTAGAACGAATACCCCGTTCAGGTATCTCAATTGATTTCTTTCTCTAATATTTGTCATTCTCTTATCCTTAATTATCAACAACAACAACTTGAGAATAAGAGAATGATATATTTGAATTCAAATGGTTATAAACAAATACGGTTATAGTGATAAATATTTACGTTTTTGTTTTATTTTATTTTTTAACATAAAATCACACCCCAGTTACACCTAATCTCTAAACAATTAATTAACATAATATAATTATTATTAACTTAACTAATCCCAGATTAATATAACCTAGCTCAAATCCTAATTCGTGGTCGAAATGTTTTGACTAAAGTCTAGTTTCACGTGATAATTTTCAAGTTGTATTTTTTCTTCGTCCGGTATTCGAATGAAGCGTTCTAATATTTAATTTTGTATAAGATTTCTAGATCTATCCAATGATACTAATATATTATTAAAATTATTATACTATGAATTGTTATAATTTAATGTTCAATATCAATTAATTAAAGCATTAAGTGGCGTAATCGTCATTTGGGCAGCCTAATGGTATTGACTTGTTTGCGGGTCCTTACATGCTAGCTCAGTGACACATGTTGGTTTTATCAAAGCGCTTGAAGAGTTATTGTTAGCTCCAACCTATGACTGGGGGTATGCACTGTTATCGGGGTTGTACATAGGCCTCAGTGAATGCTCGGACTCCAAAACAAGTTTGAATTGTTTTTGGGGAATTTTGGAGGTAAATAGCTAATTAATTTTCTAAATATTAAATTATTAACATAATTAATTTTTTCAATGTTTTCACAGTATTGGTGGTATACTTACTTTTGTGTTGGTGCACCTGTTATACACAACATAATATTGTTTTTCTAATTATAGAGAATTACCGGAATAACAACTGGATCCCCATTCAGGTCGATAACGGTCAACACTTTGAGGTGCCTCAAAGGATTCAACAAGTGTGTAGAACGAGCCAAAACATTATTACTATGCCATATGTGGATCACCCAGAGTACCATAGTGAAGCCGCTCAAAGGATGCTAGAGTTGAGTTTACATCAATCAATGGTTTTCAATTCTCTTTTAAAAAAAGTTGTTTAGTACTTTGGTGAAAGAAACCTTCTACAACTACAAGGGAGAATATTAAAAGCAATCAACCCATTTCCAAGAGGGAATTTTTTTAATGATGATTACCTGATGTTGTTGTAAAGTAATAAACCATGGGAACATGCTGATGATCTGGGTGTGGCCCCTATTGATAAAAGTGATTATCTCCGTTGGTTAAGCACAATTTGCAAGCCTACTATTTCTATGGAGCCACAACATTTGGGATGAATGGATATGCCAGTTTTAGGTAGATTGTAACTTGATGCCGAGTTTCTTCCAACCCAACCTCCAACACTACGCTCCCTTCGTCTATCCCAATAGCCAGGGAGGTTCATCTTTTTCGTCATCTATGCTTGTACGTCAACAATGTGTGTGTCTAAAAAAATTTACATTTTGATCAAAATTAGACGTTGGATTTGCAATCTTTGGCTGTGATCGAAATAAGAAGTTATATATAATTTGATTTCAAAAGGGATAAGCAAGCTTAATAATTTGATTGAGTTAACTAAAATTATATTAAATACTAATCTCCATTATATTAATTTACTATATTACGCACTTTTACAAGATATAAACTAGGGAAGTAAAAACTTAAATGAACACTTCGATAAAAATCTCAAACAATCTTTGGCTTCCTGTTTATCTTCATTTGACGTAACTTCCAATCGATGCGCTCTTGGTAAGTTTTTATGAGCTGTACTACGATTAACTTCAAATTTTATTTACCTTTATTTTTCTTGCCTTGAACTCTTCTTTTTCTTTTAGCTTCAGATTTGACTTGGTTAACATCTAAAACTTGAAGACCTCTTTGCTTTTTATCATTGTCTATTTTCTTATAACCATCACATATCTTACTAATGACAGCTTCAATTATGACTCCCAAAAAATTAAGTTGGGTTGCAATTTGTGTCATTTGAAAATATTTTTGTAAATAATGAAGAGTTGAAAGTATAAAATTAAGACTACAAAGTAGCACATTTTAGCGAAAAAATTTTGGTGTAAAATTTAGTTTGAAAATTACGATTTTATGAGCGGAAAAGATTTAGTCGTCGACCACATAGTCGCTCGGCAAAGACTCTGCCGCGATGTGCAAACCACCAAATTTGACAATTTTCCCATCCAATTTGTGTCCACAGTAGCTCAAATTGGGAAAATGGAGCCATTTGGTAAGTGCATAGGACTTGGCCTAAGAGCAAGTCCAGTGGAGCAAGGTTAATTTTCTCCTTTTCCCATCCACATGGATGGGCAAATCAGTTTTCCCACAGTGGAAAAATGTGTAAATTTAACTAGTGGACCCAGTTTTTATATAAACGGATATTTAATTTAATTAGTGGGGTCTTTTTTTTATATAAACATATATTTCTCTTAGTTAAGTGGGATTGGTTTTTATTTTAAAATCATAATATATATATATATATATCTATATATATATATATATGTTAAAGTAACTAATATAACTAATATAACTAACTTTTTTTCTATATAAAATAATTTTTCTCGGCTCAAACAAATCCGCTCGTCTCAACTTAAGACGATCGGCTCAAGATAATTCGGTCGGCTCAAGTTGAGTCGCTCTGCTCATGGGATGAGCAAATTCTCAGATTTGAGGGTTTTCCCATCTATTTTGCATGTTTGCCAGTCCCACTGTCGGGTGAAAATGGGAAAATCAGCCTATTAAAACCAAAATATAAATAGAAAATCATTTATATTTTCATCGACTTTCCAAATTAATTATAAACCCAAAACAAAAATAACTTTCTATTTCCTTTTTAATGTTCCAAAATTTAAAATCCTTAATTAACTTTTTCACTGTCTACTCGTAACTCCCATCCCATTCGTTCTATAAGGTAAATCTCTATAAACTATTCTGCTAATAGAATTTTTCATTCATTTATATGTAAAAGTTATTTTTTGTGAATCAAAATATTGAAACCTAACCTGAATCGGTCGATGTGGATCTTTCATATCCACCGTTCTGGTTATGTTCTTCATGGACATGAAGACCATGCAGACAAATCCGCGGATAAGACATATGCTTATCCGCCGATTTCTGTTGTTATTCTTCGTAAGCAAATAGTATATCCAGAATCGAAAGATACGACAAATCGTATCCACTAATTCTATTATTTTCATATTTTTTTTTTATTTTCTCACATAAGAATTGGTGGATAAGATACATATTTATCCACCGATTCTTGTTCTTTGCATTTTTTTGAGTTTTCTCAGCAAGTACGAATGGTGGATAATCATGTGTCTTATCCACCGATTGTTTTGTGATAATTTTGAGTTTTATCAGTAAATAGGAATCGGTGGATAAATATGTGTCCCATCTACCCATTCAGTTGTATTCATTTTCCTTTTTCCTTTGATAGTAAGAATTGGTGGATAAGCATGTGTTTTATAAACCAATTTTGTTGTACTCATTTTTGGATTTTCTAATAAATAATCCTTGTTATTGATTTTTTTTTTAATCTTTAGTTATACTTATCTTTGTTATTCAATTTATTTTTGTATAACCAATATGGACAGTCTGAAGAGAGACAATTACAGATGTATCCGTTAATACAATATTGATAGACAACCATAGAAGGTTGTCCGCAACCTCTACAAAATTGGTTCGATGTGGAAACCAAATTGGAGCAAGTTATGGTGCTCTGAGATCAACTTACAACTAGAAAAAGAGACGACATTGCATTACGGAGAAACATGATCCAAACATTAAAGAGATATAAGTTGAAGAGGGTGTTGTTGCTATTGCTGATGATGTTGTTGTTGCTGACAACTAAGTTGTAATTGTTTCCTAAATAATACTAATACTTGTTTCTTTGTTTAGTTTGGGTTATAATTATTCAAATACTTGTTTGATTTTATGCATGAATGAAGTTAGGTATAATTACGTCATATGAGTGGTTTAACCTTCGCTTTTTTACATGAAAACTTATTTTCTTTGAAGCCTAGCTTCTAGCTCCACCTTTTTTCAAAAATTTAAATGTGAAATTGGTGAATATGGACTTTCCTAACCACCGATTGTTGGTCTTTTCAACTTTCCTTTTTTTCTGTTTTCTTTTATTGTCACAATCGACAGTTAAGGACTTGCATATATGCCGATAGATAGTAACATTTTCTGAGTTTTCTCTAGTAAGTAAAAATTGGTGGATAAGTATGTGTTGTATCCACCGATTCTATTGAATTCATTTTTATGTTGCCATTTATGGACACAATCGGACATCGTGGTCATCCACATTCCCCGATTATGTGTTTTTTCACACTGGTCGATTATTAGAGTACCAGAATCGGCAGATATGGACTCTAGTAAGTGCCGATCATTTAATAGAAAATTATAATAAAATTTTAATGTAACCAAAAAGCAAATCCCTTTCATTTATTAAGAATGGTTCAATTTACAACATACAATGATGAAAGCGACAAATCATAGACATCCGATAGTTCATTTATTAACAAAATCCAAATACTTAATTCAATACCATTGTACCCTTGATTTGATCCGGCTCGACCAATTCATCCCAACGTTTCATGTTGGGATCGTATTTTTCCATCCATTCCTTAGAGGTGTTGTTGGTGAATCCTGAAAAATAAGTGAACCTACATAGTGAAGGTAATGGGCAATCTTCACATAGCCTAAGACCGATAAAATGTATGTTGTTAATGTTGACTATAATAATTTTTCGATCCTTAATCGATTCATCATTCTTTGTTTCTTTTGGTGTGAATGTAAAATATGTTCCATGACCAAAATAATGAACAACGCAATTCCATGTATCCACCAAGAGATGGCCACATCAAGGCATGCTCATCTAATACTTATTGGTAATTAGTTTATCCCCCTTTGGCCCTCGTACACGAGTGTCCAATAAGGGATTCCAGATCATCATGATTATGAAAATATTCATCACTTCAGAAAGCTTATATACACCATTGAGTCATGTAGAGCCTCAACGTCTTCTTTACATACGGTTTGTTATTTTCCTTGTGACTTTCAATCTTGTCACTTCTCTCGCAAACAATTTTTAAACGATCACACCTTGAATGACGGTCTAAGACTAATGCACATTTGATTTCTATGTTTTTGTCCAAAAACCATTGATTTTCTTCGTCCTTGTTTTCCCATACCAAATCAGTATAATAGTGGGTAGAAGTATCAGGCCCCAACTGGGACACGGGATCAGGTTGATTATCGCCGAGCGCTTCAACAAGATATAATATACATAAAAAATTTAGGCAAAAAAAATTGGCAGATAAGGAACAATCATGTTGGACGATTGCTAACAATCGGCCTTTAGGTACATAAACATCTACCAATTCCACTTGGTCTTGTTTTTTGGGGAAAGAATATTGGAATTGGCAAACGTGAACTAACTTGTATGCCGATTCTAGCATTAACAAAGTGCAGTTTTTCTGGCCACTTTTTCGAATATAATCGGCTCATAGAGCAACATATATCGGACGATTGTATATTTGGTGTTTTCTGAAAAAATCTCCAAATGCTACAATCGGTCAATATACGAGTCTATAACATTCGATTGTTTCACTTGCCAATCCCGCCAAATATGAACTACAATCGGCTGTTATTCATCACCGTATTAGTCGATCGTGGTTCATAATATGTTGGGATGATATAGAGACGGTGGGTGTGGTGTCATCATACTCGCTGATTCTAGGTTATTGGTAGGCCAGAAAATATTTTAAAATTTGAAACTTTTTCCACTCTTTGGAGATTATAAGCTACAAATACATCTTTCGAGATCCTTAGCACGTATACTTGACCAGCGGAAGCATTATGATCTTTATTTTCCTAGTTTGATTCTTCATTTGCTTAAAGAAAGTCCTCAACTATGCTCTGGTTTACATGTTTTTGTTCATCCAACAGATAACGCAAATCAGTAGGATTGAAATCACGATAATTTGATTGGCGATATGTAGATGCACCCACTTCTTCATCACCACTAGAATCTTCGTTGTCACTATAAAATTTTATTTTTGCAACCAAAATCATAAAACTTTAGTTTTATCTAGTACTTCTTCAACCCTTTCACAAAAAACTCTATTATAATTCTTACCATCTAACACTAACTATAGTCAAATTTCAAATGCTAATTTATTTAACTAATAATTGAATGATTAAAACTAATTAATTATAAAGATAAATCAATACAATGTAAAAAATAAAAATAAAGCAAGACACCATAAATTTTGTTAAAGAGTGATGCGCGTCGTTTACAGAACAAATTAATTTACTTCTTTCCACAAAATTAACTAGTAATATAATGGCAAGGAGTTCGTTCCCTCGAAGAGCAGTGAGTTTCTAGTTGTTGTAAAGTAACCAAAAAATGGGGTTTTTTAGATTTTGAACGAAGTAAATAAAATAAAGTAATAAGAATTTATTTGAAACAATGAGAAGAAAAATGACTAAGGAATTATTCACCGTCACTGAACCGAAACTTAATCATGCAAGTTTATTTCTTGTTGAATTTATATTGTTACCAAACGTAGAATAGCAATAAGTTCTGCTATCCCTGGAATTCCTTATGTCACTATATATGGAAGTGCTCGAATACCAGATTCTATCCAACTAACCCACCAAGAATAAGCTCTCAAGGTATACATTAGTCGAACGCTTTACACTTTGTAAATCAGTTTGATCCTAGCATCAGACTCATAGGCTTGGCCCCCTTACTAGTGTTATCTCTATGCACAATTGCTTAACAGAATCCCTCTGTCAGTTCTTGCGATGTACTACTTGTGTAAAGAGTTGAGTGACAATTACACGTATCACACAACTCAAAACTAGTAGAAGAAATATTAACAAGTTGATTTAATTGATCACTTTAAATAACCCGCTAGTATTCTTAAACAATAAAAATAATAAAGATAATCAATAATAAAAATAAAACTTAAAAGAAACTTGATTTCAAAGATTAAAATTTCCTTTGATAGCATCGCTAATCAAAGAAAAAATTAGCTAGACATAACTAAAAATATTTAAAAATTAAATAAAAGTAAATAAGAAAACAAACTAAATCGCAAATAGGAAATATCGTCGCAGTATAGAACGCCTCATTTTTTTTTCTTCCTGTTTCTGTATTTTTCTATGTGTTTTAGGGTGCGGATACTCAAGGCTATATATAACCAAGAACTAAATCCCGCACACGGCAAAAGGTTTTGTTGATAAGGATTAAGAGTCGGTGAAAAAGAGTTGTTAGACGTGTAAACTAAGTGCCTCTGATTCGGTGTTTATCGAAGTACCCTAACAAAATAACTACTACTTCTGATTAGCTAGGATTTTAGGGGGATTCAAATCGACGTTGTATCATCTCTCAAAATCTGTTGTACATCAGATTCAACGTTTCCTGTTATACCAAGCTCCCACCTTTTTATCACGCGTCTGTTATCTCAAAATCAAGATAGTATGATGTAAAACTCTTCGTAAGTAAGGAAAGTAGTTCCATGTTCTTTTCAAACTCCCTCATCTTTATTTTCGAACAACTAGCCAAAGTTTCAACTGAACCCTAGTTTGAGTTCTTCTTCCCTGCCGTCATCACTGCCATGAGCCACTGCCACCAATAATCCATTCGACTACCATGATTCAATCACCGAGATCATTGTTTTCTCTTCCACCCTCGACTGCCATCACCATTCATTGCTTCCATTAAAACCCATTACTAATAATGCCTCCTCCATGTCTCTGTTCCATTAACCAATCTTTTTTATCGACTCTATCTAACCATCATTACAGGATCGTCAACAGTGGAAGCATCTCATCACCTCTTCCATGTTCTATCGAGTTCTTCTTATAGCCTGATGACAAAACACCATGAATAGCCTTCTCTACTGTTTATGTCAATTCTCCCTTTGACATTAACAACCAATGATTTGAAGATTGCATATTTAACTTAAGATTTTAATACATGAACTGATACATAGAATCATTTTAAGAAATAACAATTTGATAAACATTTTTACAATTCAAAGGCGGATAAGTCAATAATAAGATCAAAAGTACAATTTTAACTATATCTCTTCAAAGTAAGAAATTTTATTATGAGTCTATTACTCTTTGGATCATCCATCATACATACCTAATAATCTATTTTCTTCTGATCTTCTTAATCTTCTTTTCTCCTCACTCTTTATAATTTTTTCCGACCCCTTCTTCGTTGAATGCTTTCTTCTATTTATAGGTATAGTAGCGGGTCCTATTTGTCCCGATACTACTATCGTTCTTCTTATTATAATAGTGATCGGGATGCTTATAAGATTGACAGGTCATGCTTTCTCTTTGGTGCGCTCGTTGCATGGTTTACACGTGCTCTCCATTCCTTGAATATCAACTTTGTCCCGAACATATGTGTTAGTAAAGTAATTATTACCTTACTTTCCCGCTCAATGCTCATCATTATTCTTCCTTTCCCGTTCTATATGTATTTAATGCTGTCTGTTTCGAACAGTGTGATATTACTTTCCCGATCGTACGTGTCAATCGTGCAGAGATTTACTCAGCCTGTCACTTCTGTGCCGTTCCACTACTTTAATATGGCTTTGATTGTGTACTTCTCGTCCTTCTTAATTTCATTGTTTCTTTCTTAACCGTCTTACACGTGTCGCTTTTATTTTATTTCCTAACATCTTGCCCCCTTCTTTTTCTTTTTCCAAAAATCTTAACGGTCGATCCGAGGTTTTCGAAAAAAGTAAAAGAACAATTACCACCTCTTTTCACACGTTACGCGAACTTTTCGGAAGCAGTAACTTTTATTATCACGTTTGTGTCAGTTACTCCGCTTTTTGAGGAAATCAAATCTTTGCCTTTAGTTAATGCCTTTCAAATTGTGACGGTTTCTATTCTTTGCTTTAAATACGATGCATTCTTTTACACTTCTGTCTTTTACCTCTTAAAGTTGCTGTTCTCTGCTTTCCTTTAGTTTTTTCAAGTACTTTCGTCATCCCAATCGTTTTTTAGAAGCTTTTAACTCCAGATATACTTACTTTTCCTTTGATCAAGCAATTGTTTATCTCCTTCCTCCACGTATGTTAAAAATTTTCTTTTGGGTACCTTACTTTAAATGTCTAATCATGATGCTTTTCACACATATGATTGAATTAATTCTTAAAAACTTTCTTTCCAGGTATAACATCATGTCGTCTAGGAATCCCAACGCTACTAGTGACCATCAAGAATCTGGCAGACCTGCTAGGATTTCATCCTCTAGATACGCCGTGCCTCGGTCTGCTCGCAACCCAGTTCTTGAGGCTGCTGCAAATGTTAACCCTACTTCTAGAAATAAACGTTCTCAAGTATCTTGTAGCTATCGAACAATGGACATTGAAGATTTTAAGATAAGATATGATATTCAGGACTTTAAAGTCTCATTCTTTGATCCAAATTCCGATGTGTTAACTTTAGGTGCGATGCAAAGGTTTAACTATTCGCCCAATCGTTTATTAATTTCTGCTGGTGCTTTAAAGGCCGGACTTCGTATTCCTTTATACGAAGAAGAGAATCCTTTTCAATTTGAGGTCCTTGCAACTCGAAGTAGTTCTCCTCATGGACTGGCCCGATCCATTACTCAATATAATGGAAATTGGTGGCGGATTCTTGATGAATGTTATCTCCGAAGTGAAGGGCGGACTAATCTTTCTTGCTACGTACCAGATTTTTCAGAACGCAAGGGTTATACTGTTGAGAATTTTCATGCCACATATGGAGATTGTATCTCAAAGAAAAATTATGTGAAGTGGAGTGTCAGTCCCGCTCGCAAAAGTCATCCGGGATTTTCCTTGTTACATGAAATTGATGATCCCAAAATCAAATATGTTCCCAAAACCAAGCTTGAGTTTCCCACAAAGGAAAGAATTCGACAGGATCATGACTATAAGTGGTATCGCACTCCAATTGTAATTGAAGGTCCTTGGATTTATGGTAATATTTCTTCCAATGAAATTCAAGTGCTTCGAAATCGATTCCCAAGCTACTTCCCTTGGCGGTTAAATTTTGAGGACTACAAGTTCGATTATAAGGTTTGTGCTACTCTTTATTTCGACACTGTTATGAATTGTTGTTAAATTATTTCTTACGAGACAAATGTCTGTGTTTCAGATTGAACCTGATTCTGATCTTGTCGCTGATGCCCCTCCTCCTCCTCCTCGTCGAAGTCTTGGTATTCAAATTGTTGAGGGGAGACAAAGAGTGGAAGGATAGGAAGTAATTGAAGGTAAACGAAAACGTAAATTAGTTTTTCCTGAAGAAACAAAGAAAAAGAGAAAAATGAGAAGACCATCGTACCCTTCCGAAACAGAAGAAGGGGAAATTAGAGATAACACAATTGAGGGGTGCAGTGGTTCTATTCCTATAACTATTGCTGAAGGTTCGGTCCAAACAAATGTATCGGGACAGCATGTTATTATCAACGCTGTTCCCGTTAGCGTGGGAGAACCTATTCTTCCTTCAAATCAGCCTTCCGCACCCTCATCTATTTTTGAAGCTGTTCCGAACACTACTGCTCCCTCAGATATGTTCGACTTTGTCTCCTCTTCCCTTTAGCTTTGTTTAAAGTGGTACACTAACAGTTTTCTCCGGGTTGCCTCAAGAGGAAGCAGACGATGTTGCTATTGAAGAAGATAATGTAGTACAATTGATCGAAGCAGCTGCAATTGAAGAAAATATTGAAGATGAGAATGTTGTTGTGCAAGAACAAAGAAATGAAATTTCTGAAGTAGCTAATGTTGAAAGCACGATCCCCAGTGTTCCCACTTCAATCGTTCCTGATGCTTAGCACCCTTCTGGGGATGTAAATATTTCTGATGTTATTTATACATCAGGTGCCCCCATCGGGACATCAGCTCAGCCTGCCACTCCCGCTCATAGCAGCGATGATGAAATGCCCGATACTAATCCTTCCATTCAATGGCCTTTTAATGAGGAAGATGAAGGAATTACTCTTGCGGGTAGAGAAGATGAAGCCTTTGAATGGTTTGTTTCCAAAGGGTTTTTAAACACTTCTATTCGGCACGATGCATCGAAGTCCGATAATGCCTCCATGGCTAGGCTTCGAGCTTCAATTGGTGCGGCTTCGATAGATAGTGCTCGGGACGCTTGGTTCGAAGGCGATTTTTTCGATCAGCCATACCCGCTCACTCTTCCTTCTTCTTTGAGTGAAATTTTAACCATGGCAGAAGGCTCATCGTACTCGTTTCCTCAGCAAGTTCTCGCTCAACTTAAGGCCGGTAACGATTGTACGTTTGCAGCATATAAGTTTTATAAAGCTCGAGCCGTAATGATGGAACTGATGCTCAAGAACGAGACATCAAAGGCAAAGAGTGGGAATGAGAGTTTGCAGCAAGAAATTGAAAATCTCAGGCAGCAAAACAATAATCTTCAACAACAGCTTCAACAACAACAAGAACAACAACAACAACAACATCGACAGTTGAAAATTTTTGAGGATCAAAATGAAAAGCTTCAAGATCAGAATCAAGGTTTGTCCTTACTTCTCAATTCATATTTTATCCTGGATTCGTACTACGATTTTATCGTTCCAGCATCTAACTATATTAGGTACGATCCTATAGGTCGTATTTTTTTTTTTTTTTTTTTTTTTTTTTTAAATTTTACCCT
>JAJJMC010010584.1:4857255-4923874 GCA_023531435.1 Papaver californicum
TTTTTTTTTTTTTTTTTTTTTTTTTTTTTAAATTTTACCCTTCATTTATGGGATCAGAAGGAGACTTGGAACCTCTGTTTAGGTTCCAGCGTAGGATGATTCAATTGAACAATCATACGAGAGAAGTAAATATGGATATGGAACTGGTTAAAAAGAAATTAACACAGTTGTCCGATAGTATTGATTTGAATACCTGGAGACGTAATAGAGCGGAATCCAAGTATCAAGAAGTTCTGAAAACTTTAACCCTTAAAGAAGCAGAATTTAAATCTGTAGTTAGAGGTATATATTGAGTTATATGGTAATTTTATTGATGGTATTATATGGTTTAGCTAACATTCACTCTGATTTTTAGTGCTAGAAAAGAAGATGAATGAAGCTAATGGTCGAGCAACAATAGCAGGAGCTGAACTTAACATTGCAAATAATACAATAGCAAACATTACTAAAGAACTGAAGACTTCAGAGAAAAATGTAGCTTTGAGTACGATTAAGCTTCAGGATTTACAAGCTCAACTCAACATTCAAGGTAATGAAATGATAAAAGTACAATCAAGAGCTGATGAACTATTAAAAGAGTTGAATGCTGAAAAGGAGAAGGTTGATAAGGATCAGGAGAAAATTAAAGATCTTCAATCGGAAATTGAGTATTGCTATGCTTATGTTATCTGGGTAAGACAAGATGCCAAAGCTAAAATTGCAATGTCTTTTAATTCTGCTTTGGAGCGGGCTCAGGCAGATCCTTCTGTGGTGAGTGGTCGTGCTTCTGTCCCGGATGTTCCTCCTCAACCACTCCGTCGATCCAATCCTAAAGTGTAGTTGTATTTGTTGTTGGCTTCTAGCATTTGTAGCTGCATTTTTAGATATTCTAGCTTTGTGTCCCGATCTTGTTTTGTTTTCAAGACTTAACTTACTTTTGTTTGGGAACATGATTTTGTGATTTTTTGCTTCTAACTGGTGTGTGCTCTGACTACTGTTCCTGCACAAAATATATTATTTATTAAATGTTCAGGCCAATCATATTATTTCAGAAATACAATGGATTGAAGTGTATATACCTCGAAACATATAATTCGAGATCCCACACATATGAAACTAACCCGGGCCAGGGGTAAGATACAGAGTTGGTCCCGAACGTACTCTGAAAATGATTACCATAAGTTAGACATTCCTTTCTTATTAAAAGTTTTGAATTTATTCAAATTCTAATAAGACATGTACCTCTTTGGGTATTGAGATTGAATTATGTCGCCAATCGAAGCGCTTTCCAGAATATGATGTTCCTGGATTTGAATTTAGATTATGTCGCCAATCGGAGCGTTTTGCCAGAATAGAATATTCCTGGATTTGAATTTTATTGTAAGTATAAATTCAGAGGAAATCGTATTGTAAAATAAAAGATTAAAATAAAGATAGATATGAATACCTGTACTGGTTTCCAAAATTGTGTTAGTTTTACGGATAATAAAGCTTTAAGTATCGTGCATTCTAAGGATATTGTAAGGTTTTTCCTTGCATATTTTGGAGATAATACGATCCTTGTCCAGCTGAGGTATGTATTATATATGGACCGTCCCAAGTTGGTGCGAATTTTCCAGCATCTTTGTCCCGATGGTATTCAGGGATCTGTCGTAATACATATTGTCCTTGCACAAAGTTTCGGGACTTAACTTTTTTATGGTAATCCCGTGCTATCCTTCTTTGATAATTCTCCAATTTCTGGAGTGCCACTTCCCGCTTTTCTTCTAAATCATCCAATTTTTCTAACATTAGATCTGTATTTAAATTTTTCTCCCATGCTTCTGTTCTTGTTGTGGGTAGAATGATTTCAGTTGGTATGACTGCTTCTGTACCATATGCGAGAAGGAAAGGTGATTCTCCAGTGGATTCTTTTCTTGTGGTGCGATAAGACCATAAAGTGTTATGCAATTGTTCACACCAACGTTTGTGATACCCATCAAGTGTCTTCTTCAAATTCATTGCTATTGTTTTATTCTTGGATTCGGCTTGTCCATTACTTTGGGGATAAAATGGTGTGGATCTGTATTGTTGAATATTATATGTCTCGAACAACATATCAATATTTCTTCCTTGAAATTGCTGTCCATTATCAGAAACTATGGCTGCTGGTATTCCAAATCTACATATGATATTTTCAAATAAAAATGTAAATACATCAGAGTCTTTGATTCGAGCTAATGCTTTCGCTTCTACCCACTTGGTGAAATAATCAGTAGCCACTATTAAGTATCGTCTCTTTTTGGTTCCCTCAACTAACGGACCGACAATATCTACTCCCCATTTTGTAAATAGCCATGGACTGAGTATAGAATTGAGTTCTGTGGCTGGTGCTTTGATCCTTTTTGCAAATCGTTGACATTCCTCACATCTTCGTACCATGTTGTCTGAGTCTTTTTGCATGGATATCCAATAATAACCTTGATTTTTGGCTTTTAATGCAAGTGATCGTCTTCCACTGTGGTTTCCTGCATCTCCATAGTGTATCTCTTTAAGTATCTGAATTCCTTCCTGTTGCGATAAGCATCGAGATAATGGTCCGAGAAATGATTTTCGATACAAAATTCCATCCCGAAGTTGGTAATTGTTTGATTTGAGTTGAATTTTTCTTGCTTCCTGAGAATTGGTGGGTAATATGTTATCTTGTAAATATTGATGAATCGGAATTCTCCAATCCGGTTCACTTGTTTGATCACCTATTTGTTGAGGTGTACATGGGACATTTTGTATTGCGGGATGGTGAACCTCTTCTGTTACATTTTCTTCCATATTATGAAGTACTTTTATCTGAATTGAAGGTTCATAAATTCTTCCAACTTTAAGTGCTGTCATACTTGGGTCATTTAACATGGAAGAAATGAATGCCAAAGCATCAGCATGTCGATTTTTATCTCGGGATAAATGCCGGAAAGTAAGATTTGAGATTTGACTTGCCAGAATTTGAACAAGATTTTTGTATTGCACTAAATCTGCATCAAGTGTTTGATATTTTAATTCAAGCTGCCGAATTACCAACTGCGAATCACTCGTAAGTCGAACATTGCTGATTCCCAATTCAATGATGAATCTTAATGCATGCACCACAGCTTCATATTCTACTACGTTATTTGTATGTTCTTCAAATTCAAGACGAAAAGAATGAATCATTCGATCTCCCATTGGTGTAGTAATCACAATGCCGATTCCTGCTCCTTCTTTGTTTCGGGATCCATCAACAAAGACTTCCCACCTTTGAGAGCTTGTCGAGTCCAGAATATCTTGTGGGTCTTCTTCCTCGCATCCAGGTAGTCCTTCAATTTCATATTCTTCTTCAATTGGGAAGTCTGCAAGGAAATCATCTAAAACTTGAGATTTTTATGCGGTTTGCAACTCATAAATGATATTGAATTGTTCTAGCTGGGCATTCCATTTAGCGATTCTTCCCACTTTTCCTGTATTTTTCAATACTGATTGTAACGGTGCCTTGCTCGGGACACGAATATAATGAGTGAGAAAATAAGTACGTAACTTTTGTGTGGCAAAGACTAATGACAGGATGAGTTGTTCGATCCTAGTATAATTTCTTTCGGCCGAATTAAGGGTTTTGCTGATATAATATATTGGTTTTTCTACTTTTTCATTGGTGCGCACCATCACTGCACTGATTGCATCTTCTATTGCTGATATATACAAAGTTAATATTTCTTCGGGTTCCGGTTTCTGTAATGCTGGCAAAGTGGCTAGATGCTTCTTTATGCTTTGGAATGCTTGTTCACATTGATCGTTCCATTCAAATTTATTTTTCTTCTTGAGTATTTCAAAGAATGGTTTGCACCGTTCTGATGATCTAGCAATAAATCTGTTTAAAGCAGCTAGACATCCGTTTAACTTCTGTACACTTTTAATACTGCTGGGTGATGTCATATCTGTGATCGCTTGGATCTTAGCTGGATCAACTTCTATTCCATTTTTTGTAACCAAATAACCCAAGAAACTCCCCGATGAAACGCCAAAAGTGCATTTCTCTGGGTTAATCTTCATCTTGTACTTTCGTAACGCACCAAAAATTTCAGCGAGGTCTTTTAAATGGTTAATTGATAATTTGCTTTTCACCAACATATCATCGACATAAACTTCTAATATTTGTCCGATCCATGGTTTGAAAATTGCATCAACCAAACGCTGATATGTCGCTCCAGCACTCCTTAATCCAAACGGCATCCTAGTATAGCTATACAACCCCCGAGGAGTAAAGAACGCAGTGTGTTCCTGATCAGCTTCTGCAAGTGCGATTTGATTATATCCCGATTGTCCATCCATAAAAGATAATGCTTCATGACCTTCTACAGCGTCTACTAATTGATCAATATTAGGAAGTGGATAGCTATCTTTTGGGCAAGCTTTGTTTAAATTGGTAAAGTCTATGCAAATTCTGACTCCACCGTTCTTTTTTGGAACGATCACCATGTTAGAAATCCATGTTGGATATCGCACTTCTCGAATGAATCCTGCACTTAGAAACTTTGCTAATTCTTTTTCAACTGGATCGTGATATTCCGATCCAACCTTGCGTATCCGTTGACGAAATGGTGTAGCATCAGGTCGTATTCGTAATTCATGCTGTACAATATTTGGATCTATCCCGGGCATATCCTCCATTTTCCACGCAAATATATCTACAAAATCACGAAGTAATTTGATTAAACTTTGCTCCGTATTTTCTTTCATCAAAGTTCCAATCTGTACTCTCTTGGGCCATTCTAAAGTTCCAATATTTACAATTTTAGTTTCTTCTATAGAAGTGAAAGTTGGTTTTGGATTCCCGATTGGAGTTGGGATTCCCTTTAATTGCTATGGGAGTCCTTCAAGTTGCTGATTTGTTGAATTTCCTTGACTCTTACTGCTTTCTCCTAATTCATTTGCTGACTTTTGTTCAATGTTCCTTCTCAAGTATTGATTAATTTCATTTTCCTTCTCTTCGGTCCTACGGTTTTTCTTCCTTTGTTGTTGTTGTTGTTCCTGTTCTTCATGTATTCTTACCTCGGCCATTATACAAAATCTTCCATCATCTTGATCCCCTTTGATCTTCATTTCGCCTTGTGGTGTTGGAAATCGCAAATATTGGTGATAAGTGGAAATTACACCTTTTAGCTGATGTACCCAGCATCTCCCAATGATTGCATTATACGGAGATGGAGCATCCACAACACTGAATCTTGTTAGAATGTTGATTGGTCTAACTGATACTTGCAAGTCTATATCTCCTTCTGGTCTTGAGGCCATTCCATTGAATCCATAAATCATATATCGGGATGGGAGTAATTGATCTTTTGTAAATGCCATTTTGCAAAATGAACTATGAAATAAAACATTCAACGAGCTGCCCCCGTCCATAAGAATTTTTGTAACATTCCATCCTGCCATGGGTAATGTAAGGATTAATGGATCATTGTGCATCTCAATTTCCTGATTTACTTCCCGTGCTGAGAAAGTTATAGGGGATGCCATCCAATCTTCCCATGCTTCTGCTATTCTTCCCGATACCTTAAAAGTTTCATGATTTCGAATCCTTTTACATAACTTTTTATTGATTGCAGTATTTACGTCAGTATCTCTTTTTTTCTGAGTATGATATCACATTAATGGTGCGTTCATTATATGGAATATGCACTGCTTTGCCTTTATCGGGTCTAGCTACTAGTTCGGTCCTTTGAATATATTCTTTTAACTCTCCCGCATCTATCATTTTCTGTACCAGGATAATGAAATTCCTACAGTTTTCTGTTGCATGTCCTTTATAACAATGGTAACCACAATAATTTTTTGATCGTTGTGTAAACTCAGGTTGATTGCCTTTTGAAGATGGCCATTGAAAATCTGGTTTAGTTTTTCTGATATCAAATAATTCGGTGTATGAGATATTTAGCTTCGTAAATACTCTTTCTTGAAATCGTTGCACAAATGCCTTATTGTCCCCTTGCCGTGGGCGCTTCGATTCCTTTGACTCTGATTTATGAGAAAATTCCTTTTTCTGCTCTATTGACACATCAATTGAATTTGTCCTTTTCATGCTTTCCTGATTTCGTGAATTGCTTCTGGGATCTTGTTCCTGGACATATTGCAATCTTGCACATGTTTCTATTATTTCTCTGAGTTGTCCCTCGGTCTTAGGATTATTACGATGAATTTCAATAAAAAGCTGACATCTCCGGTCAGCGATTCCCTATTTGTAATGATCTATCGCAGTGCTTGAGTCAACATCTCCAATCGCTTGACATACTGTATGCCATCGAGCGGTATATGATCTTATGGTTTCTTCTGGCCATGATGTAAGGGAATATAATCTATCTATTCCCGAATCAACGGGTTTATTATACATGTCTGCTTCAAGAAATTTCCTCACTAATTGTGAATAACACTCAATGGAACTTTCAGGCAATCCGTCGTACCACAATAATGCTGAACCTGTTAAACTTGAAGGAAAACAACGTCACATAATTGCTTCATGACCGTCCCACCGTGACATCACTCGATTATAGTATTTTAAATGTGAGGTTGGATCTTTTGTTCCATCGTAACATTCAAATACAGGGATGTTGTACTCTCTTGGTAGTGGAATATTTGTTAATCGTTGAGCCAGCGGTGTACGCCTAGCCTCTTTTAGCACTTCTTCTATTCTTCCTCCTTCTTTATTTTTCAGTCCTCTTATTTCCTCCTTCATTTGTTCCATGGCTTCAATACATTTTTGCCACTGTGTACGTTGGATTTCCTGATTTTCTCTCTGCCTTCTGGCTCGTGATGATGATCCTGCTAACACCATCCTCTGATCCTGATTTTCTCTTTCGTTTCTAGGTGCTCGTCTTTCAAAAATTACTTCTGGACTTCATGATCTTGTTACAGCCTGCCTCTGATCACGTCGAATTGCATCTTTTAAAACTTGATTTTCTCTGGTTAATAATTCAATTCTACCCTGATTGATTCTTTGTTCTCTCCTTATTTCATCCATTTCCCATATCAGATTTTGAAGATAATTAACATTATTTCTTGAGTTCTCGTGATGTGGCATTTGGTGTTCGGTCTTGGGTTGGTGAATGATTTCCCACATTACTCTGTTGTTGTCCTGAGTCACTCTCAGTTTCCCTTTGTCTGAAAGTTTGTCCATCATTACTGTCTTGATTCGCAGAGTCTGCCTGAGACATTTTGCTTCTGGATTTGCTGGTGATTCACTTTCTCCACTTGATTTCTAATAATCTTTTAAAAGTTAGCCAAATGTTCTTATAACAGATTACTTAAAAAAAATAAAGTGACAGAAACTAGATTAAAAATATATTTTATGATCAAACATTTAAACATATGCAAATAACCGTAAAAATCTCTGTTTTTCATCTAGAATACCATTTCCGTTTTTAATACAACATCAAATTCATTTTTAAAGAACAGGTAGGATAAATCCTTTAACGCAATCCCTGTTTCTAGCGCCAAATTGTTTATGTCAATTCTCCCTTTGACATTAACAACCAATGATTTGAAGATTGCATATTTAACTTAAGATTTTAATACATGAACTGATACATAGAATCATTTTAAGAAATAACAATTTGATAAACATTTTTACAATTCAAAGGCGGATAAGTAAATAATAAGATCAAAAGTATAATTTTAACTATATCTCTTCAAAGTAAGAAATTTTATTATGAGTCTATTACTCTTTGGATCATCCATCATACATACCTAATAATCTATTTTCTTCTGATCTTCTTAATCTTCTTTTCTCCTCACTCTTTCTAATTTTTTCCGACCCCTTCTTCGTTGAATGCTTTCTTCTATTTATAGGTATAGTAGCGGGTCCTATTTGTCCCGATACTACTATCGTTCTTCTTATTATAATAGTGATCGGGATGCGTATAAGATTGACAGGTCATGCTTTCTCTTTGGTGCGCTCGTTGCATGGTTTACACGTGCTCTCCATTCCTTGAATATCAACTTCGTCCCGAACATATGTGTCAGTAAAGTAATTATTACCTTACTTTCCCGCTCCATGCTCATCATTATTCTTCCTTTCCCGTTCTATATGTATTTAATGGTGTCTGTTTCGAACAGTGTGATATTACTTTCCCGATCGTACGTGTCAATTGTGCAGAGATTTACTCAGCCTGTCACTTCTGTTGCGTTCCACTACTTTAATATGGCTTTGATTGTGTACTTCTCGTCCTTCTTAATTTCACTGTTTCTTTCTTAACCGTCTTACACGTGTCGCTTTTATTTTATTTCCTAACATCTACCATCAAGATTCATCATCACTGTTCACCATTACAACCATCAACTTCGTCCACTGCCAGGATCGAGCTCCTACCGAGTTTATTTTTGGGAAGATGGTAGCTTCCTTAAACGAAAGTGGTTGTGCCTTTAACAGTATTTAAAAACTGGCAGCCCTGAACAAAAGTCGTTGGTGTCTTTAGTAATTGCCTTGAAACATGTCTTCTCCTTAATATACAATGTGTTTCCCATAGCAATTTCCCCAGAAATGATTATTTTGCCCTTATTGAGTTCCGGGGAACGACAAGCCTATCTTCTTGTTTCCCCATAACCTCTTCATACAAAGTCGGAATGACCTCATTCTTTCGCTGTTGGTTTCGTTTCTTCGTTCTCTATGTGATAGTGAAAATAAATTCTATGTTTGACCAATTTTAAATTGGTATTTGTCCTTTCTTCAACTAAGTGTCATTTTACTTCTTTTGGACGCTTCATCTAATTAAAGGTAAATAAACAAAAACAAACATAATACAATAATTCACAAGAAATCTAGTAAATAAGTGCATAAAATTCACACTCTAAATATGTAAAATATGCACTTATCAACGAGGAAAGCTTCAAATCATAAAATCCCCATGACCTAGTCTAGTTTGAGCACACACTGTGATAAGACGCTACAAACACTAGCATACTATAATGAATTCACTCTTGATTTTAGTTGAGACAACTTAAACCCTCCAAGCTACTCTGTTATAGTTGTGTCCCTACATATTTTGATTCCCGTAAAAACCTACGCACTTGATTCCCCTAATTGTGCCCTTTAAAAGCCTAGAAGTTGCTCTACAATCTTTCCTAAAGACTAACACTAACCTGCCACAAGCAAGACATATGGTAATTCCCTTTTTGATAATGAATCAATATGACATAAATCTTTCCTTTGATTTAAAAGAATCTAAATCACAAGACTAGTTTGTGTACTTCTTTTATTGAGTAGATAAAATCAATCTACCTCACATGAATATCAAAATAAATCCTAATATAAGATGATTTCTTGTGGAAAACTTCAAAATTGGATTTCAATAGATAAACATTATATTTAATCGAGTTTGAAGTTTTCAATTAAATTTAGATTTGGTCAACAATTCTAGAATGACTAATAGCAGAAGAAAATGACCTTAGAGTATACAAGAATTATAAACATATCAAATCGAGATACAAGTTACAAAACTATCTTATAGAAGATATATGAATCCGTGTTTCACGAATCCCAAGTGAAGTCTTTCAAAGTCTCATCTTAGTTCTCGAAGAACCTTCGGTGTTGGAGGAAATTTTTTACAACAAGATACACATCATACAAGGATGATTTTTATGTGTTGTTGATGTCTCCAATATATAATGATCGATCAAAGCTGGGTTGCTCAAATTGTAAGCAATGGTTTCTTGCAACCTTAGTAACTTCTCATACTACTAAATCTAGGTTCTTTCATAAGATACATAGAACCAGTTTCTTTAGTTAGAACTTGACTTGCATTTGACGTTCTTTCCATAGTTTGAAGTAGTAGACATATGTAGCGTTGAGTAAATTCCATATAAGAATAACTTCCAAAGAAATCTCCAAACTACTAAGAATAGACAGTGTGCACACAATATGATAATTGCCTAAAAAAAGAACTAAAAACTTGGTTCATGAGTTAGATCAATTATTGGAAAGAATTAATTTTTTTTTTCACAAAGGATTTATCTGAGTATAGCAATTCGTAAGCGTGTAAAAAGTTTTCATTGAAAAACAAAGAAGGAAAGTGCATAGACCCCAAAAATGGAAATTGGTGACTGCGCTTTTAGGTTCGCAAACTCAAGTGAGTTTCGGGTTCAGAAACTTCAGAATCTCATTAGATTCGAGAACTCACCAAAGTAGGTTCGTGAACTCAAACTGATTTCGGTTCAAGAACTTTGAATTTCAATTAGGTTCGTGAAATAACATAAAGTAGGTTTACAAAATCAAAGTGAAATTGGAGTTCAGGAACTTTGATTTTAACTAGGTTCGTGAAATCAAAGTGAAATTGGAGTTCAGGAACTTTTGGTGCTGAGTAGGTTTGTGAACTCAAATGCGCAAAATTCATAGAACTTCTCTCACTTGGTTCGTTGTTTCGAAAATTATTAAGCCAAGACTCGAATTCGAAACATCACTAAATATTTTTCATTAGCCTATGTATGATATGATCCTTCTTTGCAATTTGATCATTTACTAAAGTTCTCGACTTTGCTACGATAAATAGATAGATAGAACAAAAAAAATTTAAAAGGAGAATCCATTTCCGTTACTAACCTCTGAAGAAGTTCTTCAAAATGATGTCTTCGTGTGATATTCAATCTTAAAGAATAAATTGGACTATTTAAGGCTTTACTATCCAATCTAATCCAGATCGAAGAATAATTTAATAGGCTATCCTAAAAATTAAGAAATAGTTTTGGCATCTAAATTTGACAACATATTTAACATACCAACGCATGTCGGTTCAACCAAACATTCACTCGAACACTTGCAAACAACCGAACTTTAATCCATTTAGTGAAGTAACCCGTCCCTACAAGTAAAAATTTCTTGTTTTTCAAACCTGTTATTGTGGTCCCACTATATCGATTTCCCATATAGAAAAAGGTCAGGAGCATATATCTTTGGTGCATATTTTTGACACCGCTTCACACATTTGAACCAATTTCGCAGCATCCAAGTGCATGTATAGAGAAAAGTGAAAATACGAGGGTACTGAATTCTTTTGCAATACAAATATTAGACTAACCCTATATAATCTTATTGATCTTACAACAACTAAATATTATCTATGCAAGGCTATTCTGATTTAATCTTCGTTCCAACCAAAGAATATATTAATGGATTGATCCAAGATATTGAGTTAACGTATAAGTATAATTACTAAAATTATAAAAATAATTTTAATGCAGAAATAAAGTAAAAACATAGACATACACGATTTTGTTAACGTGGAAAACTGCTTGCAGAAAAACCCTGTGACCTAGTCCAGTTTTGAATATTGTCAGAATTAAGATGGTACACAAAGGCCTACCCACAACCTCGTGTATTTAGACCGAATAAACTGTCCCTAGTTACTCAGTTCCCTCAGTATCCATGCGCCTATAAATGATCTGGCCAATAAACGTGAATTACCTAACAGAATCCACTTCCAAGTGTTGTTTTACCTCTGTAAAAACTTCTGCAACCTAATTCCTTTGGGACATATTACAAACAATAAGGAATCTAACTGTTTGCTAACCACTGATATCAAATCACAATATCAAAGATATAATATGATTAATTCATAGTCAAGGATCTTTCATTTAGATCTAAGGTACCGAGATAACAAGATATAATCAGATCTAAACTTCATTGATAAGATCAATCAAGTTTTACGATTACCGAAGTAACCCATTCGATTACAAAAATTATGTTTATGATAAATCACAAAAACTTTTCGATCTATTAGCTTTACGTTTATCGAAGATAAACAACTTGTTTATCCTAGAAAATCAAGTTGAGCAAATAATCACGTCAAAATCAGAAACACAAATCTGGACCCATTAGTGATTTTGGACCCTAACGGGTAGGAACCGAATAGACCCGATAGTAAACGGTTCCAACCGGGTCCTACCCGTCGGGTACCCGCGGGTAATCGGGTAACTACCGTAGAGGGTTAATTTTGTAAAATTAGATAGCAAAATTATGTCATATATAAAAAAAAATTAGATCTCATTCGGTTCATTTAATTCTTGTCGTTTCTGAGAAGACTACTACTACTTCACTTCACTTCACTTCACCACTTGTTCGCTGTTACTAACTTAATCTTTCCGACCACAGGCTTCTTATCAAGGAACGATTGTCGAAACTTGAAGCTTTTCTTTCTACTACTAAGAAAGATAATCTTCCAAAATTACAAAATCTGATTAATGTACTTATTTTTGAATGGCGTAACTTAATGTCTTTTCTTTCATTCATATTCTGGTAATTATGAATCGGAAAAGCTTGTAAGTGAACTTCGAGCCAAGCTAGAAGAAGCTAAATCGGAGCAAAAGACGGTGAGGTTAATTTATTTTATTGCGCTAATCTCTAGTGTTGTGCGTGTCAATAAGTTTCTAACTATTTTTCCATTAATCATTTAGGCACAAGAGAAGATTAAGGACCTTCAAAAGCAAAATGCAAAGACTGAATATAGAATCATCCATCTAGTTAGTGCAGTGGGGGTGTCATATGAGAAAGTCCTTACTAGATAAGGTAGTTGTCTTCAACTCTTCCTTTATTGTTTGATTACACTTAAAAAAATTTATTTCAAAATATTCGATTATGAGTATTAGCAGGGTTTAAACATGTGTTACCCTTACCGACATTGTCCCTTAACTTACCTTCATGTAGGCAAGATCACTATTCAAAGGTGAGGGTTGTTATGTATGATGATCCTGCTGGCTGTCTCATCAAAGCTTATTAGCTGAAGGGATTATGGGCTCTTTGCTTAAGTTAATTGTGGTATCAAATAATACAGATTCTAGAACTTCTCAACTACCTTGTTTTTAATTGCCGTTGAACAAACAAGATAAGTTATAATGAATCCCTGACTAGTATTTGTTTAGTTAAGAGAATCAGTGGGTAAATGATAGTATGTAATACCTAATTACAACTCATGATATTGCTATTCTTTTTATACTGGTAGCTAGTAATCTAGGTGATGTAGTCTATTGCCAAAATTGAGATCAATCTTTTCCTTGTTGCTTAGGAAGATGGATGTTATTGTTTACTGCTTGTCTTTTTGTTTGAAATGTTTACTGGTTGTTCTCATTGGTTGACGTTGCGTTTATGTATACCTTAACTCGTTTGTGCATGTTTACTCTTAAATTACTTGGAATTTGTGGATTGGAAGGACCTTTTCTTGTGAGCTGCATTACTAGTAAAAAAAACGATTCCTCCTGCGTGCAAGGTAACTTGAAAGGCTTGTATAGGTTCTTAAATGTACACTTTTTTTGAATTAGAGTTTAGAGGATTCACAAAGGTCTGATTAATGTCTTATAACTGAAGAATCTTTTCTCAACTTATTCCTTGAAGATAATGAAATTATTTTATGTTTTCCAACTTTTACAGCCTTGAGCTGATGATCCCAGTTATACATGAAACCTATTCGGTTAGTCTTTGCTCATTGTGATTTTATTGCTTAGAACCTTACCTATGTATATTTGGTGCTAGACGGATGTCATCTATTTAGGGCTCAAGTGACTCTTGATTTGTGTATCCTTAGTGTGACTTTCAGATTTCGTATACCTTACCGTTTCTGATGTTATGGATTTACCTCGGAACACATCTTGTTATGATTTGCAATACCCTCGTGCTTATTGAATCACTACTAGGTTTCCACCCTTGATCTATATGTATAACATTTTCTATGTGACATGCTAGATACCAAGTGGTTTTTTAAACACAATGTTCACTTATAAAAAACGTGGATCCTGATGACTGAAACTAACCTAGTTCAAGGAATGACACCGATTGGTATGGACGCAACATAAATGCTACTTAAATATGTAGACAACATCTTACGTTGATGTCAGTAATCTCATTGTGATCCTCAAAATTTTAGATGTTTCAGTCTTCACTTAAACAAGTACAAGTCTGCTATACCTAACTGGTTCAGAGAAAGTGTTAGTTGTTACAACATTTTAGATGTTTCAGTCTTCACTTAAACAAGTACTAGTCCCCGCTCCTCACTAGATATTCTGTGCTGCTCTTTTTTGTTTTCTCCCATAACGTGCTTCAACTTGTTTTTAATTTTTTTAAGTGAAAACTTGGAGTACAATAACCGATAACTATCCGGACCCGATAATTACCCGTTGTTTTAATAGGATCCGGTTATGGGTCCATAGAATTAGGAACCGGCCCTGGAACCGTTAGGACTCAGAACCGACTAAAATATTAGGTCCGGATCCGAATCCGGGCCCTATGGTACCCGGGAGGACCCGGATCCATCGACAACCCTAGTGTACTAGTGAGAATAACGTTTTCTCCAGTTGTATGTAGGTCATCTCCGCCAATGAGAGTGTTTTCCTGGTAGTGTATTGGATGTTCCCTCATGATTTCAGTCAAAAGCATTCTTATCTGATAGACCTTGATGTATTGAAAAACTTCATGGCTTTATTGACTCCATTCGGATGTTGTGTCGTTTCGCAGTACTTTGGAGAATAACTTGCATTTGTCTGGGAATCTTGAAATGAAACTGTTGAGAGCCGCTACTCGCTCCCACTCATTTATTGTACTTCTTTTTTTTGTCCGTGGGAACCGCATCTCTAGAATAACTCTAACGTTCTCAGGGTTAATATGTATACCGCTTTCAGTAACTACGTGGCTCGAGAATTTCCCTTCCGTTGCTCTGAAGTTACATTTTTCCGGGTTTACACGCATATCGTATCCCCAAATGACGCTAAAGATTGTCCTTAGGTTCGTTAGGTAGTTTTTTTGTTCCTTGCTTTTGACCAACATGTCAGTCCATGTACACTTCTATTATCGTCCAGCTCCATTATGCAAGCATCTTGTCCACCACCCGTTGATATCGCCCTCTTGCATTCTTTAGTTTGAATGGCATGAATTTGAAGCAATGGGCCCTCGTGGTGCAAGGAATCCGGTTTTTTCTTCGCCAGCTTTGCTAATTGGGATTTATAGTGTCCGGAGTATTTATCCATCAAGGAGAAAAAATCATGCCCTGATATGTCGTCCACCAATTTGTTGATGTATGGCAAAGGGTAACTCTCACTGGACAGCGTTGTGATGGGTTGTCGTAGGCACAACAAAATAAATCACTTATTTTCTTATAATACTAGCAAGTAATATAGGAATAGTAAGGATTTATAATTGATACGTTATTTAAATTATCAAAATAGCCAAAAATCAAATATTATGGGGATTGGTTGATTAAAAACAATAATAGAAAAAGATGATTAAAGAATCCTTCGCGGTCACCAAACACTCTTAAAACTAGCATATTCAACGATCTCTTGCTAATCACACATATTAACAATCATAGGATAACATGTACGTTTTACTACCCAAAAATTCTTAATATCACCGAATAATAAGCATACTCTACTAGATTATATCCATCTGAGCCACCAATAACTACGCTCTCAAGGTGTAACCTAGTCAAATGCTTTAGGTTTTATGAATTCAGGTTAAACCACCTAGTAGTTAAACTCAGTACACTAGGTTTATTTACTACACGATTGTTCCACAGAATCCCTTTGCAAGCTCTCATGTTTACTAGCTTAGAGGATTGTTAGACAATTATGGATCTCCCAATCCTCTAATATGAATAAGTTAATTATAAGATTAGTTTAGTGTGCACTTGATAAATGCACATTTTACATATTTATAGTGTCAATTCATGCTAGTATTTGCTATATTTCTTGTGAATTATTGTATATTACGTTTGTTTTTGTTTAGTTATCTTTTAGTAGGTGAAATATTTCAAAAGAAGTGAATCGACACTTAATTGTGCAAGAAAGAAAGTGCTACAAGTGAAGAAGGACCAAAGACCAAGTTGAACTTAATATAACCCAGAATTTCAATTCATCATCTCGTAGCGAACGAAGAAACAAAGCCAACGGTGAAAGAATTAAGTTATTCCGATTTTTTATGAGGAAGTTATGGGTAAAACAAGAGTTTAGACTTGTCGGTTCCCACTGAAAATTCTACGAGTCTGAAACACGAATTAATAAAGGCATCCGAGTTTTCGATAAGATATCCCGAATTTTGTGTACTATTAAAGGAACCAGCCAAATATGCTATAGGCACCTCATCTTCTTCCTAAATTTCAAATCGAGAAATCAGTCAGGGTTTATCATGTGTGATGCTATTAACGGTTTTGTTTTGGCTGATTGTTGAGAAGGGTTGGAGGTATTGATGGAAACGATAAAAAAACAATGAGAGTGATGGTTGATCTCTCGATGATGAGATATTTGGTGGTGCCTGTGATGATCGATGGTGCGACACTTGAGAAGATAAAACACGGAACTTGGTTTGGTGGCTGTTGGGTTTCGAAATGAAGAAGGTCTGCGATGGTTCTGAGCAAACATAGAAGAATGAAGTTGATGGTCAAAAGTGGAAGTGATGAACTGTGGCTGTTGATGGGAGTTAATGGAAGAGAAGTTAATGGAGTTCGAGAGTAGCAATGAGTTCAATATGTGGTATGTGATTCGAGAGAAACATTAATAGGTTGTGGTCTGTTAAAGAAGTGCAGAGAAGACCTAACTCCTAACTTCAAGCGATAAAATACAGGGATGAGTTGTGTTACAAATAGAGAAGAATGAAGATAGGTTGGTTGTTGTTGATAGAATATTGTTGCTGTGAGTATAGGGTTATTTCAGAGATGGGTGAGTTGTTGCCGACAGATGGAGGTTATATGAGTATTTTACAAGGGTTCAGAGAGAACTTCGAAGCTAAGACATTGTAGGAATAGAAAAGAAGAGCTGTAATAAGTCTAGGACAGATTTCTTGGCCGAGAAAACAGAGAATGTTGGGATGTGTTTGATGCCGAGAAGATAGTGGAGAGATTGAATCGTTGTTGTTAATTTCAGTGATGGATAGAGGAGATGGAAGTGTATTACAGAGTTTTAGATGAATTAGGAAACATGAATCCTAATCTAATTCAATTCGCAGTATCAGAAAGAAGGATTTGAAATCAATTAAAAGAAAAGAAAACCTAGGTCTATATACACCTTGTTTTCCGCCTCTAACAGAGCTGAGCTTTTTCTCCTCTCCAAACCGCATCACTAGTTCGCTCCTCTCCCACATTCACAGCCTCTCCAAACTTCACAACATCATCACCACCTTCATAATAGTAGCAACATTTCACTACAAGTAACAAGAACAATGCTTGAGTTTACGACAAGTAACACCACCACCGACCATTACCACTCCACCTGTATGCTTGCTTGGGTTTGCTTAGTTCGGTCTTGTATTTAGTTTTTCCTTTTTCATGCATTATGAAATCCATCATATGCAGCTAATTTTCATATTGATTAAGGATGAATTCTATGTTCCGGCGTGAAATTTAATTAGTTAATAAATTTATTTGGAGTTTTAATCATTCATCGATTGTCTTTACTATATCGAGGGTTTATGAGTAATTCTCAGATTGTTTGGAGCGGGTACTAAATTAATTTTGCTAGTTATTCTATTGCTAGTAAACAGTAAGGGGATAAGTGTAATAGTCTCTTAATTATCTACACAAGTAGAAATCGCGAGACCTTCCAAAGGGATTATGTGGAGCAATTGCGAGTAAAGATAACACCAGCAAGTGAACCTTGAGATAAGAGTTTAACTACTGGGATCAACCTAAATTCAGAAAGCATAAAACGTTCAGTTGGGTTACACCTTGAGTGAGCTACTACTTGGTGGTTCAGACGAATAAAATATGATAGTCGAGAGCTTCTGTATCCAGTGATAAAATGAGCCTTGGGGATAACACTGAGCTAGCTGCTATTCTACGATTAGTGATGAATGATTCTACCGAAAGATAGATAAGTATATCTTTTTATTATATTTATAAATTGTTTTAAACAACCAAACCCCTTTTTAGTATTAGCTTTTATTATAGTTTTACTAATCTAAATAACATCTCAATTACACATCTCTCTATGGGAACGATCCTTACTATCGCTATATTACTATTTAATTAGTCGAGAATATATTGATTAATTTGTTGCACTTACGACACGCATCATCACTCTAAACAACTTAGCAATTAAACATATTCGTTCTATTTAGTATAAACAAACAACACAAGTGAAGACTCAAAATAGAGTCGTATCCGGTTTAAATTATATTTAGAACATAGAAGTGAAGAACTCAAAATAGAATCGTATCCAGTTTAAATTATATTTAGAACATGAAATTCATCCTTAATCGATAAAAATCTAGTTGCAAATGGGTTTACTAAACCCATGAAAATTATACAACGTAAGAAGAAAAATAAGTTACAAAATATTAAGGTTTACCATTTTTTGGGGTAAACCCTAATCTTCTTCCTCCTTGTGATGTCAAAAATTCTTAAATTCTAATTAGAAGTATCTCTTAAATAGTACCCAAGGTTTAGAAAGGCCCGTGCATTGTATTTTCTGTCAATAGCTTTCCAACAACCCAAGACTATGGCAAAAACTCATCCAAGACAAGCACAAAACACAATTCCATCATTCCTTCTTGTGCATGCCCATAAAAGGCCTAGCATCCGACAACAAAAATTAAATAGGGAAATTAGAATCAGGCCCAACCGATTATCCATATTGACAAGCTTATAGTTAAATAAATTTAAATTTAGAACATAAATTATTAAAATATTATAAAATGATGCATATACCTTTAAACATGTTATCAATCCCTTAATTAAAAATTTTTTAAATCTAAACTCTAAATTATTAAAATATAGTAATACATCATAACCTCTGCCACTTCCACCCACCACCAATGCCACCACCACCATCACCGCCACCACCTCCTCCTCCTATGCTACACTACCACCACCACTTTCGCTTCCACCACCACCACCACCACCACCACCGTCATTGTCGTCGCCCCTCCCCACTGGCATTGTTTGGTTTCCATTAAATCCGTATATTACCCTTCCGGTTGGGGTCATTGCATTATCTGCAAGGTGCTTTCTATTATAGGTGTCGTTAAACAGGATGTATGTTGTGCTTCCCATATCGACTAGTATTTGGTGAATCTCCCATCCTTCGATCACTAAGGTGATCACTAGCGCATCAAATTGAATAATCCTTCTATTATTCTTGGTTAGAAAATTGCATTGGCCATGTCTTCAATTCCTTTCGCTTCGTTGTTGTCCCTTCTTTGTCGTTGCTGCTTGTACATACATCCTATGCGCTAAATTGACGAGCAAGTTGGTGGATGTTGTTGAGTCTAAGAACACACATAGTATCATGTGTGTCGTTCTGGATGTTTTTGTTGGTAAGCTCGCTTGCCTAGTTTCTATATCTGCATGTCTTGCATTTTTCTAATGGCTATGTACTTGTCCATCAATGGGTCTTTCTCGTTTATTCAGTACGTACGAGATCATGCTCTGGACTACATTGGATTTTTTCGTGTCTCATGTAATCTTGGTAGTCACATATGCTCCTCGAATCATAGTACTCTGGTTGCTTACCTCTAGGCGTTGATAAAACTATTAAATGAAACAAAAATATTATTAGAAAATGACAAGTTCTAGGTGTCTTATACAATTGCAAGACAAAGGTATTTATACCCATAACATGTGACAGACAAACTTGGTTAAGTCAGTGTGACTTGACCTTGACCTATATTCCTAATACACCGTTACAGGAAGATGCTAGAACAGTTTATAGAGACAAAAGAATAGGAAAAGAAAAACTTGTCAAACTCACATCCAACATTGGGCAGTTTGAAAAAAAATAATACACATTACACCCTCTCATACTGATAAGACAGAGGTAGACAGAAAAACAAAACTATACTACAACAACAACTTTGATAAGTGCATAATTTATATATCCTGAGTAATATTTTCTATCATTTGTTTGCTAGTTTTTGTGTGAATTATCTTAAATTATTATTACTTTTATATATTTTGTCTTTTGTTAAGTTATATCTCTAAAAGAAGTGAAAATAGAGTGTTACAAAGGAAGAAAAACTAAAGACACAGTGGAACTCATTCAAATCCAGGATTTCTTCTCACGATAACGAATAAAACGAGAAAACAAAGGTAATAGTGAAAGAATGAAGTCATTCTGACTTTGTATGAAGAAGTTACGGGTGAAAAGAGGAATTAAGCTTTAATTACTAAAGGCATCGCCGTTTCTGCTAAGGTCTGTCTAGTCAACTGTCATCCAAGAAAAATTAATTCATGTTCTTTACCTCACAAATATAGATCCAAGTATAATAGTGAGAACAAGTTCGTTTCTCAGGGAGATATGGGCTGCTAACTATGTTTGATTACTTATGTATATAGGGGGTTTTGATTTATGATTTAAGCTAAATTAAATTAATAAAAACAACTAAAGTTGTAAATAATATGATGAGAGTAATGGTTACAGAGTTCTTATTTCGTCATCAGACATGTTATCAATCAAACTCAATTTTCAATTTTTTTCTCAGTATCAATAACCCTAAAGCATCCTATCGCAGGTCTACTCCGGTAAAACTCCTTTTGTCATCAAAGGCCCAAGAGACACGCGTTGAATCCTTTTCACCACATAACTTGGCGCAATAGCCACTCAAGCTTAATCCAATGAAAGCAATGGTCTTTGTGAGTTGAGGTTATTCTAAGCAATTCGGTGCAAGAGCCACTCGGATTTAACTAGGTCAAGCTTCTACACATAATTGTATGTCAACATCCCGTCGTTAGAAATTATGCTATGCTACTTATAACAAAGGTCTTCGACAATTCCGGATCTCAAACCCTAGTTTAGTTATAGATATGAATATATGCTTATTTGGTACCGCTCCTAAACAAACAAATACTTAATTATACATGACGTTCTTAATACTAGAACATAAAAGATATTAAAAAGATTATAAAAATTAAGAGTAAATAATTTTAATTAATAAATATGTCTTAGACTTCGGACTACATCTCTAACCAATAAAAAAAACTTTAATACTCATAATAGAGTTAATAAAAATCAAAGTAGAAAGAGTTTTAGAAAGCAAACTATTGTCGTAAAATGGATTTAGCTACCCCGCTGATGTCGCAACACCTGAGCTATTGGCGCACATAAGCTAACTGAGTAACTAAAGAAAAATAAGAAAATTTTCTCTTTCAGAACTTTAAACAAACAAGAGGTAGGCGTGACTTGTGTTGAGAAGAGATATCTCTCGGTTTGTGTTGTGCTCCTCTATTTATAGTTTCTCAACCCTAGAACTTCGAGTCTGATATTACCTAACAATTCCAGACCGACTGAACCAACGGCAGTTATTTATTCTCAACTATCGTCTCGGTTGGACACTTATCCATCTCTGAATTTTTTTTCTCAAGTAATCGAGTTTGATAACAGTGCAAACTCCTTAGCCGCCTTGAACTCTACTTCCCTGAATTGTCTATCGACCTTGCCCAGCAGTCTCTCTTCTCTAATTGACTTCTCTCTCTGTTTTAACTCAACAACCAACTTCACTTGAGCCAAACCATCCATCACAGATTCGAGCTTGAGTATCACCACCACAATCAAAGGCTATTACAGTCTTTATAGACTCAACTCGCCATTTACTACCATGAATCTTAACTTCCGCAACAGCTTAATTGAGTTCGTCACTGCAATTAACTATTTTCTCTCGACCAACATCAATCTATTATCAACTGCCATTCTCAGTTCGAGCTCTGTTTCAACTTCGATTTACGATATCATCTCATCAACAGGTTTGCTTCCTCCATTCACTAACAGAAACTCATCGCATCCACCATCAATAATGGCAGCACCATCAATGATTATTTCCGATGACATAAATCACCATTATTCTCAGCTGTATCCATGAACTGCCATAACTCTTCATCTCATCTTCTCTAAATACGGCACCAGAAACTCAACATCGAACACCTCCCACTGCCATTAACAGTCAACCTCCATCAATCGAAACTCCATCATAAACCATCAACATCACTTCCTTCCGAGTTCATCAAACTACCAATTTCTGTTTCGAACACAACCCATATCTTATAATACCTGTTGAAATAATTCCTTAAGTTACGCAATTCCTTTCCGTAAGAAAATCCCTGTATACCAGAATAAAGGCAGAAGTTAGGTAAAATAGCTGTCTAGAATAATATTAGAATTGAATGTAATCTAGCTATGATAGGAAAGATATTTCCTATATGAGGCGGTTGCCAACAGTTGAGTGGCATACTGAAAAGTCCTGTAACCTCTGAGTTAATCAAAGAAAACCAAGTTACAGTTTTATATTTTCTCTTCTAATAGTTTCATACAGAAAATATTCCAACAGATTGGTATCAGAGCCTAAAGAGAATGGGCAAAGATCATCAAAGTTATGTACCAGAATTCGATGGAGAAAATTACGATTTCTGGTGTGTGAGAATGAGAACACTGTTCATCTCACAAGATCTCTTAGAGTTTGTAGAAGACGGTTTTATTGATCCAGAAGATCCAGAAACCCTATCAAACGGCGAGCAGAAGGAGCTAAAGGCAAATATCAAGAAAGATGCTAAAGCTCTTCTTCTGATCCAAGAGGGAGTTACAAAAACAATTTTTCCAAGAATTATCAACGCCACTAGATCAAAGGAGGCGTGGGATATTCTTGAAAAAGAATATAGAGGAAGTTCTCAAGTAAAAACAATAAAACTTCAGTCTCTACGAAGGGAGTTTGAGAACTTGAAGATGAAGGATTCTGATCTTCTGAAAGATTATTTCACCCGAGTTATGGATGTGATAAATCAGATGAAGACGTATGGAGAAACAATTTCTTCTCAAAGAATTGTGGAGAAAATTCTTATCAGTCTGCCAGAAAGGTATGACTCTATTGTTTCTGTCATAGAACAAACCAACGATCTTGAATCGTTGGAAGTTGAAGAATTGATGGGTTCTATTAAGGCGTTTGAGCAGAGACAGAACCTTCGTACAAAAAAAACAGTTAAGAGTGCTTTTCAATCCAAACTCAATTTTGGATCGAGAAATAATTCATCTCAAGAATCGTTCCGTGGTAGAGGAATCATGAGAGGAAGAGGACGTTTTGCTGCAAGAGGCCGTGGAAGGGCTACAAGCAATTTTTCCAGAAGAAATACTGAAGCTTCTACCTCTCAAATATGTGGAATCTGTCAGAGGGCAGGACACGACGAAAGAAATTTCTGGTTCAAAAATAAACCACAATGCTACAAGTGCAAAGGGTTCGGTCATCTCAAGAAAGACTGTAACTCAGAAAATCAGCAAGCAAATTTTGTAGAAGAGAAAGAAAGCGATGAATACATGTTCTACACATGTCAAGCAGCCGAAGAACAGAAGGAGGCCGAAGTCTGGTATGTTGATAGCGCCTGCAGCAATCACATGACCAGCAACAAAACCATCTTTAGAGACGTGAATACAGCTTGTAATTCCAAAGTAAAGATGGGAAACGGTGTTGCTGTTGATGCAGAAGGAAAGGGGACAATTTCCATACAGACAAAGAAGGGAAGAAGAAATATTCAAGATGTGTTGCTTGTACCTGACCTAGCTCAGAACTTGTTGAGCGTTGGGCAATTGTTGGAACATGGATATGCTGTCCACTTTGAAGATCTCGGCTGTAAGGTGCTTGACCAAAGAAAGCGTGTAGTAGCTAAGGTCAAGATGGAAGAAAACATGATTTTTCCTCTAATTTTCTCATACAGTAATGTTGCTCTAAAAGCCGAAGTTGTCTCTGACTCTTGGCTATGGCATAGAAGGCTTGGACACTTGAATTTTCAAAGTCTAAAGAACCTTCAGCAAAAGAATATGGTGTATGGACTTCCGTCAATACAGGAGTTGAAGGAAGTTTGTGAAGGATGTGCTCTCGGAAAACATCACAGAGACGTGTTTCCAAAAGAGAAGGCGTGGAGAGCTAAAGCACCTTTGGAGCTAGTTCATACAGATGTGTGTGGACCGATGCCATCACCGTCTCAGGGAGGCAACAGGTATTTTCTCACTTTCATTGATGACTACAGCAGAATGACGTGGGTGTACTTCATGAGACAGAAGTCGGATGTATTTTCTATCTTCAAAAAATTTCAGATGTATGTTGAAAGACAAAGCGGGCACCTGATCAAAGTATTGCGAAGTGATAGAGGTGGAGAGTACCACTCTAACGAGTTCAACAAATTCTGTGAAGACATTGGCTTGGATAGACAGTTGACTGTAGGCTACACTCCACAGCAGAATGGAGTAGCGGAGAGGAAGAACAGAACTGTAGAAGAGATGTCAAAGTTGATGCTTCATGAGAAAGGCTTGCCTATGTTGTTCTGGGCGGAATCTGTGGCTACAGCAATTTATTTGCTGAATCGATGTCCAACCAAAGCCGTGCAAGACATGACTCCAGTTGAAGCGTGGAGTGGAAAGAAGCCCTCTGTGAATCATCTACGGGTATTTGGATGCATCTGCTATGCTCATGTACCGAATCAAATAAAAAGAAAGCTTGATCAAACAAGCGAGAAGTGCATATTTATGGGTTACAGTTTGCAATCAAAAGGTTACAGACTCTTCAATCTTAAGAAGAGAGAGCTTGTGATTAGTCGCGATGTAATCTTTGATGAAAAATCAACTTGGGATTGGAAGCAAAAGAAAACCCAGGTTCCGGCTTCTGTAGAAAAATCTCCTTTATACTTGGCAGAATCGTCTGATGATGAAGAAGAGGACTCACGTGAACTACCCAGCCCACAGCCAAGTCCAACGTCAACAAACCAGCAAAACTCACGTGCATCCAGTCACCGTGAGGAATCCAGGTCTGCCTCAAACTCTCCACACGTAAGTCCACAGCATAATTCAGCTTCAACTTCTCATCCCTCTTCACCGGACTCAACTCCACTAAGAATGAGGAGTCTCACAGATGTATACGCGAGTTGTAACTTGTGTTTCGTCGAGCCGAGCAACTTTGATGAAGCAATACAGGATGAAGAGTGGAAGAAAGCTATGGAAGAAGAAATCAAGGTAATCTTGCAGAACGAGACATGGGAGCTCGTCGAGAAACCAGAAGAGAAGGACGTCATTGGTGTGAAGTGGATTTACAAAGCAAAGCTTAACCCTGATGGATCCATTCTCAAGAAGAAAGCTAGGTTGGTGGCAAAGGGGTATTCACAACAACCCGGAATCGATTTCGAAGAAAGCTTCGCTCCTGTAGCAAGACATGATACGATTCGTGTGCTTATAGCTCTAGCAGCACAAAAGGGTTGGTTGTTGCATCAACTTGATGTGAAATCTGCGTTTCTGAACGGAACCCTAAAAGAAGAGGTGTATGTAGAACAACCTCAAGGGTTTGTGATTTCTGGAGATGAAGATAAAGTATACAGGTTGAAGAAGGCACTGTACGGGCTCAAACAAGCTCCGCGTACGTGGTACAGTGAGATTGACGACTACTTCAAAACTCAAGGGTTCGAGAGAAGCAAGAATGAGCCGACACTGTATGTGAAGAAACAAGGTATGTCAGGAATTCTTATTATCTCTCTATATGTGGATGATATGGTGATCACAGGGAATGATGAAAGAATGATTTCTGAATTCAAAACCGAGATGAAGACTCGGTATGAGATGAGTGACCTAGGGTTACTACATCACTTCTTAGGCATTGAAATTTATCAAGAAGAGGGGGGAGTACTTATTTGCCAAAAGAAGTACGTAAAATCTCTTCTGGATAAATTCAGAATGCAAGAGTGCAATCCTGTATGCACTCCTATATTGGTGAAAGAAAAATTGGGCAAAGAAGATGGAAGCAAGGGAGTAGATGCATCTCTCTACAGAAGTTTGGTAGGAAGTCTTCTCTACCTAACAGCCACCAGGCCGGACATCACGTATGCCACAAGCTTGATGTCACGGTTCATGCATAAGCCAAACCAAACACACTTTGGAGTTGCAAAACGTGTGTTAAGATACATCAAAGGTACGCTTGATTTTGGTATTTGGTATGAAAAGAATACAGGAGTAGAAAGAGCAAAACTGCTTGGTTTGTGTGATAGTGACTGGGCCGGGTGCGTTGATAACAAGAAGAGTACGTCGGGATATGCATTTACTATTGGCTCAGGTGTAGTTGCGTGGGCGTCTAAAAAGCAAGAAACGGTAGCACAATCTTCTGCCGAGGCGGAGTATGTTGCAGCCGCGCTAGCAACTTCACAGGCAATATGGTTGAAGCGAATCTTAAAAGATGTTGGTGAAAAACAAGTAGAAGCTATTCCAATCATGTGTGATAACAAGTCAGCCATTGCCATGACAAAGAATCCTGTCCATCACAGTCGTACAAGACACATTGCTATCAAACATCACTTTATAAGGGATGTTGTGGAGAAAGGAAAGATCGAGGTGAAGTATTGTAACACGAATGATCAAGTGGCGGACATCTTCACGAAGGCACTTCCGAAAGACAAGCATTACTACTTCAGGGACTTGATGAAAGTCACTGTAAGGAATTAAGGGGGAGTGTTGAAATAATTCCTTAAGTTACGCAATATTTCCTTTCCGTAAGAAAATCCCCTGTATACCAGAATAAAGGCAGAAGTTAGGGAAAATAGCTGTCTAGAATAATATTAGAATTGAATGTAATCTAGCTATGATAGGAAATATATTTCCTATATGAGGCGGTTGCCAACAGTTGAGTGGCATACTGAAAAGTCCTGTAACCTCTGAGTTAATCAAAGAAAACCAAGTTACAGTTTTATATTTTCTCTTCTAATAGTTTCATACAGAAAATATTCCAACAATACCTCCAGAAACCGTAAGATCTTGTATCTTGTCCCACTCTCGAAACATACTCATCCCAAAATCACTATCATGATCAACAGACGGTATCACCAGCGGATATTTCCTTCTTCTTAAAGTCGATGGAGAAGATGATGCTACCCTTAACAAATAGGCTGGTGCCTTTAGCATTATCAAAACTGGCAGCCCTTAATAAATGAGCAGGTGCCTTTAGTGGTTGCCTTTAAACATGTTTTCCCTTAGCTTACTATGGGTGCAAGCAGTAGTTTCCATTGAAATACCATTTTACCCTTGTTCTTGTTTTGCTCATAACTTCTTTGTACGACCTCGGAATGACCTTGTTCTTTCGTCGTTGGCTTCGTAATTCAATTCTCTACAAGATGGTGAGAAGAAATCCTTTAGTTTATTGAGTTCCACTGGGTCTTTAGCAATTCTTCCTTTGTAATGCTTAATTTCACTTTTTTTAGAGATGTAACCTAGTAAAAGATAAGGACTACAAAAGTAGTAATAATACATGGTAATTCACACAAAATCTAACAAATAAGTGTAGAAAATGATACTTAGAATATGTAAATTATGCACTTATCGAATTCCCCCACACTTGCCTTTTGCTAGTCCTCGAGCAAACTACAAATCTAAACTAACCTAAAATACGGCAACTCCCTTTCGTTAAGGATACAGTGTCACTTAGGTGTCCCTAGTGGACGACTTATAGACTCATGAGGGTTTACACGAGATTTACCCACAAAATCTACTCCAATTTCCAAATATTCCATAGCACATGCATCTATAGAGCTAAGAGGGCATAAAGTTTCTGCACACTAATAATAAGAAGTTAGAAATGCCAAAGAACATTATTCTCATGCTTAACTATTGAGTTAGAAGAAAAATACCATATGAAAGTATTCAGCCTCGAGAGCGATCGAATAAGCATTCCGCCTCGACTTCTGCCTCACCAATAAGGTTTTATAAAATTGCACTCGGAAGACGCACTTTATGGTTCTCATATGTGCAGGCAGGAATGAAGATAGAAATCCTGCACACGTTGAATAGTGAGAAGAAAAAGTAACCTTCAGAATCATATTTTGTTATCCCATAGAAACGTGGGATGAAAAATACCTTTTTTTATCTCTAATGATATCTAAGAAAGGAAATCAACCACTATGTGAGGATGGGAACGCTTACTTACCTTCTCACCCGATCTACAATCAACACCACTCTCACAGAATATGGTCTTCTTCGTCTTCGGCTTCATCTACTGATGATAAACTTATGAACTTCGTAGAACTTTGAAAATTTGTAACTTTTTTCCTCAAATTCTTGTTTTTTGAAACTTCTCTATAGATTTCTTCTTTCCCATGATCTTAACTAATGAAATAACTCACTAACTATGAAATAAAATGCATATCTTGTCTTTTTTTTTAAAGACTATGCTAAAAAAAGATAAAAACTACAAGAATAATTAAACTGAAATTAACATGGTCACGGCGAAAGGAATTAAACACCCTATTCTTCATAACTTGTATTGCCTTGGTATCGTATAAACTTCAAAAACTTACATCTTTTTCCTTTCTTTCTTTTTTATTTTTGTCTTTTCTTCATTTTTGATATAGAATTTTTCTCCTCTTTTTGTTGCTTGCAAACCTTGACTATACTCAACTTTCTTCGTGATTTCGATGTTGCTCCGCTTGTTGATGATGATGTGTTTCTATTGCTGCTTTGTCGAGAGAATGGTGCCAACTGCAAACAAGACTACAAGATAGAGTTAGCAATTCTGATGACACCCTCATGATTGACAAAAATGTTGAAGGGGTGCGAGGTTGGGTAGCTCATCATTCTATCCGGAATTTGGCAGATGACACACACTCTAAATAATAATTTTTAGACAACTACCAAGAGTTGAAGGTCTGGTGCCTCGCTTGATGTAAAAATGGGTAATCTCCTCTAATGATACTTCTAAGTTCAGTTATATCGGTAAGAACTCCGTATGTAAACTTAGCTAAAAGTATACCAAGTGACTCTAAAATATATGAAAGTTGGAGGTTTTCATGCAAATGTGTACAAAACTTTTAAAAATTCTACCTATAAAAGTGAATACTAACAATCTAAATTCTTAACCACTCCCCCACACTTAAACTTTACATTGTCCTCGATGCAAATTGATTCGTACAATGTAAAAGTCAAGGTGGGAAATCCTATAATATGATATGCTAAACGAAGAAAAATAAAAATTGTTGATACATGAAAATTCACTACATGGGCCAAAAGGTCATTATTTAATTTGTAGGCCCAAATCTGCAAGGGAACTGGGGACTTTGGACTCGACCCGACCCAATAAGAGGGCTTGGTCCGACCCTAATTATAACATTCAAGGGTAATAAGGAGAATGAGAAGGTCAAGGGAGTAAAGGGTTGTTGACCAAATATTCAAGGTAAACTTATTAAGGAAGAAATGACAGTGTTGTAATAAAGAATAAGGAAAGTCTATAACAAGGAAAAGAAGTGATACTTGGAAAGGGATTTTTTCTTTCTCTTGTTTTGGGAATTGGGTTTGTTGTGGATATGAGTAAACTCTCACACTACTCTATATTTTTGATCCTAAAATATTTGACGACCAAAGTGGGAACCTAATTTCTACCCCAACAAACTCAATTCCTCGCGTCTCTTCTTACCCCTCTTTTAATTGCAGCTCTACTCTAATTTCTTTTGGTCGGGGGAGATTTATTTTTCATCTCACATCACCTCAAACCACGTCATCACCTCACCACATTATTTCTCTCAAACAACCTCCGCGTCTTGGTTTCCTGTCTTCTACCATGGTCGTTTCCTTCTTTCTCTCAAACAATCTCCATCAAAGAAGATAAAAGAATGGGTTGATTCGAATTTGATTTAAGAATCAAAACAATGAGTTCAATCTAAATGGAACCAATCTCTTTTGGAGATAAAGTCAGTGGGATCACCATCAAATCGAAACAAGTAGATAAGTCCTTCTTATTTCTAATCCTCCAAAGAATTTGATTGATACCTCTCGAGAGGAAAACTTTTTTAATGAGTTTTGAAATCTCAGCCGGTACCAACACAACCTGTGATGACACCACCAGCGCCTCTCATCTCTACGAAACCGCCAGTCCGATTCTGAGAGAAGAAACCCGACAACGAATTATAAAGTACCCCTGCTCCAAAAAGAATAAAAGCTTCTCAAAAGATGAGTACCTGCTGTCTTTGCTTAATTTCACCTGGAATTTATTTGACGATCTCTGGTTGCTCTAGAATACAAATCTATGCATTTAGGGATTACTAAAACTCAACTGTTAGAATTGTTTCAATAGTAACAAGCTTTTTAAAAGACTCTAATATATCTTTAGGTTTGCATTAGCAGTCGTCTTCCTGATAGCAATGCATATCTTTCCTTACATTATCACATCTACCTACCTACCTACGAGATAGTTGCCTCCCTTTTAAGCTCCTAAAATCGCGAAAACTGTTTTTTAAATTTAACGTTGTTGGAAAGATTGCATCTAAGCTACAACATACCTAGATGAAAGGTACTTATTAGTTTCTGTCTCAATTTCTTTGTGGCATAGTTACCCTGTAGACCCACTAGTATATGTCATAATCTTGGTTGATGAATAAAAACATACGCACCTGAACTAGGCATGACCTAATGTAAATAAATTTCTATCTCTTCTGAATGAAGGTCCTTCTTCCGCTTGCTAAGCGTGTATGAGCTGGCAGCTGCGTACATACTTCTAATACTAAACTTTAAATTTCATAATACCTTTGTTGCGACTTATCACCTCCGGGAGCTTAAGTTATTGTAAGAAGAAAGATTTTGCTTCTCGATCTCTTATATGTGATTGCCGAGAACGGAGCTGCATCACGAGGCATTGCACCATCGACGAGTTAAACACCCACTCTAAACAAAACGGTCCAAGCTTACATGAGTCCAATGGCTATTGCAAGTTGTACAATCCTAGCGCTAAAGCAAGCTAATGCCACTTCTCTACCCCGCGCTAACGCTCTAGCACGTTCACCATCTCACGCCTTCTCTGTTCTAGCGCCTACTATTCTTCGCTACTTTGGAATTTCGGCTGTCCGACTGGTTGATGTCTCGCAACAGTATAGGCTTGGCTCAACATTATAATTATCAAGAATCCACGATCCATGGTTCAATTACACAGTGCTTAGATTCTTTTTGTCTCAACTACTTAAATGAAATGCTTATTTGTCCAACTGGCATGTATACTATGCACACACCATCAAATGTATGTGATGACTGTGCATCACTTGATGCCATTCCCACTATTATATTTATACGCGCCCTTCTCATGGGATTGATTAAATTAAAACATCAAGTATCTGCGCAAGTCATGCGCCTAGTCGCATATACAAGTGACCATAACACATGGTGTATACTCGTCAGCTGATTCCACGACTGCTCGTTATCTGTTAGACTAGGGAAACTAAAGTCTTCATTTTGAATCAGTAGGTGGATGCTTTGTTTACAACACTCATATGCTTAGACTTACTTCTTGTTACAAAGAGTTGAGTTATCTTTTGTTGAATATCCCAGTGTTGTTTACTCCTTGCCTGTATCTCATATGCCTAGGCATGTTTTACCAACCTTTATATATGAACGTTGTACTAAAGATTAATGTTTATGTTTTGTTTATAGCACCTTTGAATTATCTTTACTATGTAAGACTAGTGCATGACAACATCGATAATGACCATGCGATTATGTTAAAGACTATGTACTTAAAACTGTTTACTTGCGTCTTATATAATTTTCCTTTTATGATTTCTCCCATGGGTGTTAATTTTTGCACACATGTCCCTCTTATATTAATGGAATGAAAGTGTTAAGATTTAACTTGGGTGTCCAGTAAAATGCCAGCATCTTATACATTGAGTTTGTCAACCTAGAACGGCTATGTATGATTCATATACACACATTATATCCCATGCAGATTAATCAAATCGTGAAACATTTGGAAAGCGTGATTCATCTAGTCACATGTATAAGTTTTCATCTCATTTAACGTAGTATGGGCAGAGCGTCTAAAACCTCATATGCATCTATGCCATGTTGTTTTGGATTGTTTATATTGGCTACCAAAGTACACGGTCGAGAGAACGACAACGCTCCTACCTAAGACCCCCTTTTCTCCCCCCAAAAAAAGGAGTGGCTAGGAGTCTCGCTCCTTGTCCAAACAAACTCGAATGGTCACAAGAGTAGCAGAGGGAAAACATTCATGTTCGACCAAAATCGATATGGAAAAAAAAATGGTCACAAGAGCGGCAGAGGGAAAAGCGCCCCTGTTCGACCAAAATCAATATGAAAAAGAAAATGGTCACAAGAGCGGCAGAAGAAAAAACGTCCATGTTCGATCAAGCTAATACACAACACCAATGGTCCCAAGAGAGGAAGAGGGCAAAACGCCCCTGTTCAACCAAGCCAACACCAAACACAAACGACTGCGGCGGTGAGAATGTCTTAAGTGTCCTCCATCCCAGTCCAAGACATGCAAACAAAATGGTCCTAAGAGCGGCAGAGGGAAAAACGTCTTTGTTCGACCAAGCCAATACCAATGGTCACAAGAGCGGCAGAGGGCAAAGCGTCCCTGTTCGACCAAACAACTAAGTACAGACGGTCACAAGAGCGGCAGAGGGCAAAACACCCTTGTTTGACCAAACAACTGAGTACAAATGATCACAAGAGCGGCAGAGGTAAAGACGCCCCTGTTCGACCAAACAACTAAGTACAAACTGGCACAAGAGAGACATAGGGCAAAGCTGCCCTGTTCGATCAAGCCAATACTAATGGTCAAAAGAGCGGCAGAGGGCAAAACACTCATGTTTGACCAAGCCAACACCTAACATTAATGAGAACAAAATTTATGATTCCGTCGGTGGAAATGGCTTAAGAGGCCTTCATCCCAGTCCAGACAACTATAACTTCGGTGATAGGAATGGCTTAAGCGGCCTCCATTCTAGTCCAGGAAATTATAACTGCGGATGTGGGAATGTCTTAAGCGGCCTCCATCCCAGTCTAGATAATTATACGCTCATTCTACAGAAGTCAGGGCGACACATTCCAAATAGAAATGAGTCGGCCTCGATGCCGAGCGAAGTATGAAATGATCCGGCCTCGATGTCGAACGAAGTATGAAATGAGCTGACCCTGATGCCGAGCGAGACATGAAATAATTCAGCGGCGATGCTAAGCGGGATATGAAATAAGACGGATGCGATGCCGAGATGCTCCTTCCATAGTAAAGTAAGAGCTACTTCCACAGAGAAGCCAGAGTCATCATATGCTCCTTCCACAGAGAAATCGAAGCAAGATATGAAATGAGACGGCCTTGAACGCCGAGATGATCCTTCTACAATGAAGTAAGATATACTCCTTTTATAGAGAAGCATCATACGCTCATTCCAAAGAGAAGTCAGAGCGAGATATGAAATGAACCGGCCTCGATGCCGAGCGAAGTATGAAATGAGCCGGCCTCAATATCGAGCGAGACATAAAATGAGCTGGCCTCGATGCCGAGGAAGACATGAAATAAGCCGGACGGGATGCCGAGCGGGATATGAAATGAGCCGACCTCGATGTCGAGATGCTCCTTCCATACTAAAGTAAGAGTTACTTCCACAGAGAAGCTAGAGTCATCATACGCTCCTTCCACAGAGAAGTCAGAGCAATACATGAAATAAGCTGACCTCAATGTTGAGCCACTCCTTTTATGGTGAAGTCAGAGCCGCTCCTTCCACATAGAATTCAGAGCCGCCCCTTCCATAACGAAGTAAGATCCACTCCTTCTATAGAAAAGTAGAGTTACACTTTTTTGTCCTGTTCTCCTCCTCCCTAAAAAAATGGGGGATATAGAATATGCGTCGTTTTCATCATACTTGCTTCAAAACTTTCGAACCATACCTCTCCTACATATAAAAAAATAAAGGGGGAAGAGGAAAGGCGAGCGGACTAGTAATATAGTTCAAATGTAATAAAAAAAAGGGATCAAAGAACTCAAGGGGCCTTCGTAATAAAACGTTCATAGTTATACGCCAAGTCGGAAACACTTCATAAACGCTCATTGCGCATTATTAACACTTCACAAACTACGTATATACTTTCTAGATTTAATAAAGAGAGATTATTTCTATCCGAGATCGCAACCTAATTAGCATCGTAAAAGAATTTCAATTCACTAATGCCACTGGGGACTGAATGCAAACTATTTCAGGGAAATTGAAAACCCAAATTAACTTGGGATAACACAATAGCGTGTTATCACCACCCGTTTTCTCAACCTTTCACTTGTATGCCAAAGCGTTTTAAAGGAAATGAGTAATAAACGATATCCAACACTGCCTTCTCATAATAGTTTTTCGCATTTACAAACTAGCCGGTGTATAACTTATACATGTAGTGGGTAGGGCTGCACATCGGGTGGGTCGGGTCGGGTCGGGTTTGGCGTCACCCGCACCCAACCCGTCGTAGAACGGATCGGGTCGGTTCTGACCCGACTTTACGGCGGGTCGGTTGCGGGTCACCCGCTGTCACCCGCCCAGACCAGTTTGGTACTACTGATTCTAATGAATTCCTTATTCCCTGCAAGAATATTAGAAATTTGATTGAATCGAATCATCAATTGAGGACAACGAACAAGAATTTAATCTTGCAAAAGAATAATGACCAGAATAATTGATTACCTGCATTACAACTACCATTTTCTCACTTCCCTGTCCAATAGTCATTGGCATATCAACCTATTCAACAATACGCCATTCAGTTAGACCATTCACAAGGCTAAAATTATATAAACAAGCTCAATTGATGTCAACAAAAGAAGTTGATGTCAACAAAAGAAGTGTAAGGATAGTACCTAATTTTCTTTTTGCTTCTGATTTAGCAAAGAACTCCAACCATTCTTTAGTCACAACATACATCAGTTCTTCCTCCTCTTCTTGTTCTTCTTGTAGCTGAAATTCAAGATATCCCCATAGATTGTACTCACTAATTCCATAAGAGGAAATCAAAATGAATAACCCAATATATTAATTATCCCTCCACATTGTAATGGATTGGATTTGCTTCAAAAACTTGGTCTCAACATGCCTTGTTAGCTCTGGATTAATGTTACCCACTGCAACGTAGTAATATGAACACAATACTTAAGTGTATTTCAACACCATAACCTATCCAAGAGACAACACTTAATAGAGGAAATCAAGTTCACATTACCTCAGCATTCTGAGCAAAACAATGAATAAGGAACTTGGTATTCTTTCAAGTCTCCAGCTGCTGTTGATGGAGGATGCGCATCCACATAACTTACATCTTCCTTTGGTACCCCAGCTGAAGCTAAGGCATTTTCCATGAAAAGGATAAGAAAAGTTGAAAACTCATACCTCAGATCTCTTAACCAAAATCAGTAGAGTTGAGTTCTATACGAACCCTTTTGTTTATCACAGAAAAATGAACTCATATTAGTTTAAACACTACACAAACATAATTTCAGTTATACAAAAATCTAATAGCTATAAATTAACCATAACTGTACAATTAGAGAGTAAGAAATCGTACTTGTCCAGAGTAAGAACCACTCGGGAGATGTTATAACAGGTAACCTAGAAACAAAACCAAATACAAAAAATTACTCAATTTCAACAAACCCTAAAAGTATGATTTTGATATCTAATCAAGACAAATCTCAGGAAAATATTGAGAAACAAGATTAAAGTTCTACAACTAAGAACTTACTTCTGTTAGCCATGAAAATATCTGGTTTCCTTTTCGATTTTTAACTCTGGTTATTTTTTTGATGAATCTTTGTTTCTTCCTCTTCTTTTTGCTTAATCTATATCAACAATATCTTCACTAACACCTTATGAACCTTTCCTTTCATCACTCAATCACAAATCCCTCATTTCAACTCTCAGTCTTCCTCACAGATGAAGAACAGGGAAGGGGAGACGGAGAAATGAAGAAGAAAAACGAGAGGAAATAAAGCCTCATTTGCTAATAAAGACTTTATGGCGGGTGGGCGGGTCGGGTCGGGTGAGAGGAGCAATCACCCGCACTCGACCCGCCAGAAGTCGGGTTTTAATAAAATCACCCGCACCCAACCCGTTCATCGGCGGGCCGGGTGCGGGTCGGGTAATTTTGGGCGGGTGCGGGTCGGGTTGGCGGGTTGGGTCGGGTTTGTGCAGCCCTAGTAGTGGGAAACGCCCTTCGACTAATATGACGATATAAACCTATAACATTTAGTGTTAACACCAAATAAAATTACGAGCCTTAACACAAAACACTCAACGCGACAACATCGTATAATGTGTGTTCGATCGCTAAACCCATGAGAATAAAATTTAACATCACCATAATTAGTACAATAGCCTTCCAGGCCATGACCTCAGTCAAAAAATCGATCTTTGAAACCGCGTTATCATTCCACAAAATCGGATTCAACTAGAAGTAAGAATGAACCCATGATTTTTGGAGAGAAAAAACGCAACCTATTAGAACCCTTACTTAGAACTGCACGATATGACCCCCAACTTTCTTCTCATATGTAAAGCCGCCATTTGATTGGGCGTCTCATCATACATCATATACCTGCGCCTCACATGGCATATGTGAGTACGTTAAAATATTAAATTAACTTGTCATGATTCAATTGAACTAATGAAAAATCTATTCGCTTTGATACAGGGGAACTATAGACCCATTAATTCTATCAGGGTTTTCCGGTTTTAACACATATTGTGCTAAGGATACTCCAGTTTTACTTGTGTAAATCTAGTTAACTTGTACTTAAACGATATACATGCCTTGAATAATACTTTATCAGTTGGTATGACTGTTGATGAGACTATGCCTCTTTAACAGTCAGGGGACTAATGTTGATATATGAAAATTCACTACATGGGCTAAAAGGTTATTACTTAATTTGTAGGTCCAAGTCCGCAAGGGGACTAGGGACTTGGAGACTCGACCCGACCCAAAAGAGGGGCTTGATCTGACCCTAAATATAATATCCAAGGGTAATAAGGAGAATGAGGAGGTCAAGGGAGTAAAGTGTTGTTGACCAAATATTCAAGGTTAACTTATTAAGGAAGAAATGGCAGTGTTGTAATAAAGAAGAAGGAAAGTCGATAAAAGGGAAAGGAAGTGGTACCTGGAAATGGACTTTTTCTCTCTCTTCTTTTGGGAATTGGGTTTGTTGTGGATATGACTAGGCTCTCACACTACTCTATCATTTTTGACCCTAAAACAAAAATAAAAAAGATAAAGATAGAAATATAAAACCAATGGGTTTCCTCCCATTTAGCGCTTAGTTTAATGCCTTTAGCCCGACTTGGCATCTTCCTGCTACTTCTCCAGAGGACTAAGTTGATCTCAACCATCTCAGGTTCAAACGGTTCATAATAGAGCTTCAATCAATTCCCATTCACTTTAAGCTTATTTCATGTTAACAAGCTACGAATATCTACTGCACCATGAGAAAAAACATTAAGCACAACAAAGGGTCCTATCCAATGAGACTTCAATTTTCCAGGAAATAAATGAAGACGAGAATTAAACAAGAGAACTTACTGTCCAACAATAAACTGTTTTCTATAAATCCTACTATCATGAAAAGCCTTTGTTTTCTCCTTTTAAATTCGTGAACTTTTATATGCGTCATTACGAATCTCTTCTAGTTCACTTAATTACAGCTTCCTTTGTTTACCATCCCTATCCTTCTCCATATTGCATTGTTGAATCGCCCAAAAAGTCTTATGCTCGATTTTAACAGGAAAATGATAAGGTTTACCGTACACAAGCCTACACGGAGACATCCTAATAGGAGTCTTGTATGCGGTTATCTATACCTATAGTGCATTATTGAGACAGAAACTCCAATCCTTCCTTGATGGATTCACCGTTTTTTCCAAGATGGACTTTACCTCTCGATTAGAGACTTCTGCTTGTCCGTTTGTATATGGATGATAAGTCGTAGCAATCTTGTGAGATATGTTATACTTTTTCAACAAGTTTTGTAAGAACTTGTTTCAAAAGTTAGATCCCCCATCGCTAATTATGGCTCTTGGAGTTTCAAACCTTGCAAAAATATGGTCTTTAACAAAATATGTAACCACTTTAGAATAGCAGGGTGGATTTAACTTCCACCCATTTCAAGACATAATCAACAAAAAGTAATATATAAAACTTTCCAAAAGAATTAACAAAATGACCCATACAATCAATTCCCCAAACATCAAAATTTTCAATGAAAAGAGTCAGCTTTTGTGGTATTTGATTTCGAGCACCTAGATTGCCCGTTCTTTGGCATCTATCACAAGTTGTACAAAATATATACGCAAATTTAAATAGAGTAAGCCAATAGAATCCACTCTCAAGTACCTTATAAGTGTTTCTCTTTGGCCCAAAGTATCCTCCACAAGCGTATGAATGGCAGAAAGACAAGATAAAATTTTATTCAGATTCGGGTACGAACCTTTGTATAAGTTGGTCTAAAAAATGTTTCCACAGGTATGGATCATCCCACATATATTGATTCGTAATATTTTTAAGTTGGTCCCTCTCAGCACGAGACAAATTCCTTAGGATTTGTTTAGAGACTAAATAATTCAGAATATCAACATGTCATAGTTCTGAAACTGCAATTGGGAAGAGTTGCTCATCTGGAAAGATTTCATGCAACATGATAACTTTTTCATCTATAGTAAGACGACTCAAGTGATCCGCAACGGTTTTCTCAATGCTTTTCTTGTCTTTAATTTCGAGATCACACTCTTGTATGAGTAATATCCATCGAATGAGCCTCGGTTTTGCCTCCTTCTTTGTAAGTAAGTACCTAAGTGCTGCATGATCAGAAAACACAAGAACTTTCTTACCAATTAAATAAGAACAAAAATTTTCCAATGCAAAAATGATTGCTAACAACTCCTTTTCAGTGGTCGTGTAGTTTTGCTGGGCCTCATTCAACGTTCTGGAAGCATAATAAATATCATGAGGTAATTTCCCAGTACGCTGGCCTAATACTGCACCAACTGCATAGTTACTAGCATCACCCATTATCTCAAAAGTCTTGCTCCAATCCGATGGTCTAATGATAGGGGATGTTATCAAAAGTTCTTTAAACGATTGAATGCCGCCAAACACTTCTCGTCAAAGTTAAGAAACCACGTCTTTTTCCAATAATTGGCATAATAATGATGCAACTTTGGAAAAATCCTTGATAAACCTACGATAAAATCCTGCATGACCAAGAAAAGCACGAATCTCCCTCACTGCAGTGAGAGGAGTAAAAGCATGAATAAGATCTATCTTAGCTTTATCAACTTACAAACCTTTAGAAGATATAATATGACCTAAAACAATGCCATGAGTTACCATAAAATGGTACTTCTCCGAATTTAGCACAAGATTAGTTTCAACACATCGTTTAATTATTAGTGTAAGGTTATCCAAGCAAAAATCAAAGGAATCACCATACACACTGAAATCATCCATAATAACTTCGATAATGTTTTCAACATAATCTGAAAAGATACTTACCATACACCTTTGGAAGGTAACGTGTGTATTGCACAAACCAAAAAGCATTCTTCTGTATGCAAATGTTCTGAAAGGACAAGTAAAAGTAGTCTTCTCTTGATCCTCTGGTGCTATAGCAATCTGATTGTAACCTAAATAAACATAAAAAAAAACAGTAATAAGAGTGTCCTGACAATCTTTCTAACATTTGATCCATAAAAGGTAAAGGAAAGTGATCTTTTCTAGTGGTCACATTAAGCTTTCGATAATCGATACAAACTCTCCAACCGGTTTGCACTCGAGTTGGGACAAGTTCATTATCTTCAATCTGCACTATTGTAATGCCCGATTTCTTTGGTACAACTTGTATCGGGCTCACCCACTTACTATCAGAAATAAGGTAGATAAATCCCACATCTAATAACTTAAGTTTCTATTTCTTTACCACTTCCATCATCGGCGGATTCAAACGACGTTGAGCTTCCCGTGTAGGCTTTGTTCTCTTCTAAAGTAGTATTTTATACATGCACGTTGAAGGGATTATTCTTTTGATATCAGAAATTTTCCATCCTATAGCAGTTTTTATGCTCCTTCAAAACCCGAAGAAGTCTTTCTTCCTGCAATTCAGTTAGTTCCTTAGAAACTATTACCGGTAACTCCTCATTTATCACCCAAATACATGTATTTTAGGTGATCAGGAAGAGGCTTATGTTCTAGTTTAAGAGCCTACAAGATCGATGGAAAAAAAATTTCATTAGTGCATGGTAAAAAGATAAACAAAATATCATAAGTCGGTGGGTACTGTTACAACGAATTAGTTCACCAATAGCTTCCTCAAATTCATCCCCTAATTTAAGCTCGGTTCTTGGATCCGTAAGATCTTTAGAATCCACACTCCTCGTGATAATAGTCTCCAATGGATCATTACTCCCTAAATTAAACATTTGTTGTGCTAAAGAGTCAATAACTTAAATGGAGAAACAAGAATGGACATCACTAGGATATCACATCACCTCATAAATGTTGAAACATATTGTTTCTCCACCAAACTTCATTGTCAAAGTACGACTGTAGACGTCAATTTTTTTTCTCGTCGTTCGCACGAATGGACGTCCAAGTAGCAACGGTATAAACGAATCAGTTGATCTATCTGTCCTTTCCAGTACACAAAAATCTGCTAGAAAGATTATCTGATTGACCTGCACAAGCACATCTTCAATAAAACCTCTAGGGTAAATGTTAGAACAGTCAGCTAGTTATAAAACAATTCCAGTTTCTTTCAAAATGTCATAACTTAAGAAATTCATATATAGATGCAGGCATAACATTTACTGATGCTCCTAAATCAAGCATAAACTTATTAAACGTTGTGTTACCAATAATAATAGGAATGTCAAAACTACTGGGATCATTATATTTAAGCGGGAGTATCTTTTGTAAGATAGCAAAAGCATTCTCCCTCACGTTCATTAACTTATTACCAATTAATCTTTGTTTGTTGGTGCACAAGCCCTTCAGAATTCTCGCATATTTTGGGACTTGTTTAATCGCATCTATAAATGGAATATTCACATGAATCTTCTTGAAAAATCTAAGATCTCCTTATCTTGTTATCCTTTTTATAGTTAGCAAACCTGCGAGGAAAAGGTAAAGGAGGAACATAAGTAGAAACAAGAAGTTTAAAGTTTTTTTTAGGTATCTCATCGGTTTGGAAAGAGTCAGTAATCTCTTTCTCCAAAACTGTCCCTTTAGGGTATTTGGTTTTCTCAGCATCTTCTGGTTGTACAGTTTGTGTACCACTTCTCATTGTCATAGCGTTGATATTTTCTCTTGTATTAATAGGTTGAGAAGGAATTTCCTACTATTATGTGTTTCCAGATGATTCAGTCTACCATCCATAGTGCTCATCTGTGTCTTCATCCCTTTTATCGCACTCAGTTTTTTTTATCACACTTGGGTGTGTCGCCCGAATTTCGTCCAGTCAAACAGAGAAGTCGTGATTTTCCGCAGGAGATAGCCCTAGTGGAACGACTTATGGAAGAAAAATTCATAAACCCATACAACACCCCACATGGATGGCCAACGTAGTACCAGTCGTGAAAAAAAATAGAAAAATCAGATGTTGTGTGGAGTATCCAGACCTCAACCGATCATGCCCAAAAGATGATTTTCCACTACTAAGGATAGATGCCCTAGTGGACGCTACAGGAGGACATATGATGTTTTCGTTCATGGATGGCTTCAGCGGGTACAATCAAATAAAAATGGTTGAGGGAGACTCATTCAAAACGACATTTCAAACACCTTACGATAATTTTTATTATGTCGTCATGTCGTTCGGACTAAAGAATACGGGAGCTACTTACCAAAGGGAAACGACATTGATCTTCCACGATCTTCTGTATCAAATCATTGAAATATACGTAGACGACATCGTAATCAAATCAAAAGGAAGGGAAGATTATGTATCACATTTAATGCGAGCGTTCGAATGGTGCCGCAAGTTCAAACTAAAGATGAACCCATTAAAAAGTGCGCATCTGGAGTAACCTCAGGAAAATTCCTAGGTTTCATGGTGACAGAAGAAGGAATACTAGTATACCCCGACAAAGTAAAGGCCATAACCACCATGATGCCCACAAAGAATATAAAAGAGCTTCAATCTTTCAGCGGGAGCATATCTTATGTAAGACGTTTCATCCCGGGCCTCGCCTAGCTTCTAACGGCATTTCTCCCGATGCTAAGGAAAAAAATAATTTTGAGCGGGGACAAACGCTTTTCGCAAGTTACAACAGTGATTGGTCAGCCCGCAAATACTCCGACCACCGGTAAAACGAGAACCCCTCTACCATTATAATTCTCTCACAAGTTTGGTCATGGGTGCAGTCCTATCTTAAGATAAAGGGAATGAGAAGTTGTCGCCCATATATTACGTCATCCGAGTTCTAAATGATGCCGAGTTGCGTTATCTGAGAGTAGAACAAGCATGGATGGCTCTAATATACACGGCACAAAAACTGAGATCATATTTGTTGGTACGCGAAACCATTATTATTGCAGCATCCAATCCCATCGCATATTTGGCAACACAACCGGTCCTAACAGGAAGGACTGTTGGATGGCTTCTCCAACTATCACAATTCCATTTAAGGTACCAAAAGCCCCAAGGGGTCCGTGGATAAGCAATTGTGGATCTCCTAGCATCTTTCCCAGGAGACGAGGGAGAAAAACCATGGTCCATTTCCTTTGATGGATCATCTTACGAGAAGTTTATAGGAGCAGGCATTGTATTTGAAACCCCAGCGGGGGAACTCCTCTCCTATGCCTTCAAATTGGATTTTCACTACAACAACAATATTGCAGAGTATGAGGCGCTAATATTAGGACTGAGGATGGCTGGAGAGCTTAACCTTGGAAATCTAGAAATTAGGGGCGACTCCAAACTGGATGACAGTCAAGTAAACGGGGAGTTCCAAGTGAAAGAAGTGCATCTAGCACCATATCGGGCCAATGCACAGAACTTAATGGCCAGAGTCGGATAAACCGTGATCGAGCACACAAGGAGAATTCAAATCAGTACGCGGATGCACTAGCCATGCTCGCAGCAAATATTCAATTGAATGACGAGGAAGAATGAACTGTAACAATGAAGCGAATAGACCTACCAAGCACATGGAGGAAAGACAAAACCTTTGAAGATCCAGATGATTGGATGAAGGTATACCTCGACGACCTGGCTAAAACCGATGGGGAAAAAGTCATCCTTGTAAAAGTGTTGAAGCAATTCCTAACAGTTCGAGGCACTCTTTATCACTGAGCACCGGAAGGATCACTAGCACTCTACCTAAGTAAAAAAAAACAGGAAGAGACAATGCAAAGAATGTACAAGGAGTCTTGCGGACAGACAAATAATATTCGATTATACCGACATCTGCAGAGATTGAGAGTATATTTGCCAAGCATGGCGGCTCAAGCAGCAACCATTCAAGACAATTGCAACGATTCCCAAGCTCCACTACAACCAGCAGAAGCATGCATGGCAGAAGAGGACAAATGGAGGCATCCATATGTGGATTACATTCAGCACGGGAAGTTACCTAAGTGCAAAACGCTCAAGATACAAAAAAATCAAGCAGGTTTTTTATGAACGAAGGAATTTTGTATAAGAGAAGCTATGTCAATACGACAATTAGGTGTCTTTCAAAAGAGGAAACAGTAACAATAATGACCAAGTCCCACGATACGGAGCACCAAGGGATGCACAAATTATTTTTACAAATCTACGAGGGAGATTTTTACTGGCCAATCATGGAGAGCGACACAACGATATATGTAAGGAAATGTGTGAGTTTTCAAACACATGAACCACTAATCCGCACACCCCATACCCAACTACACAGCATCGTCACGCCTTGGCCATTCCATAGTTGGGGTTTAGACTTGATCGGACCAATAAACCTGAATTCTTCCAAACGGCACAAATACATTATCAGAATGACCGAGTATATCTCAAAGTGGGTCGAAGCAATCCCTCTGAAAGACTATGCAGGAGAAAATGTTGCAACGTTCATCAAAGAGCACATAATATGCATATTTGGAGCACAATGATAATTAGGGATGATAATGCCAAGTTGTTCGTTAACAAGGATGTTTACAATTTGCTAGAACGGTACAGTGTACGACTACACACATCTACGTCGTACTACCCACAGGGAAACTGTCAGGAAGAAACTACTAACAAAACTCTTCTAAAAATCTTGAGTACGATTGTCCACGATCACCACAGGGAATGGCAAAATCAACTGCCACTAGCGTTATGGGCATACCGAATATCCAAGCGAAGCTCGACAGGGGCGTCACTTACTCCTTAGTCTATGAGGAGGATGCTATCTTACCATCGAAAATTGTCATTCCTTTGGAAAGGGTTGTTATGGCTAGCCATACCACGCCTGACGAGGTCAGCCGTTTCATTCATTTGGACACGTTAGAAGAAAGGAGAACGCGTGCTGAACGATTCAGGGATACATATAGAAACGTGTTGCCAAACACTATAACCAGAAGGTCAGGGAAATGACATTCAAGGTAAAGGAGTTAGTACTCAAGATTGCACCACATGTACAGTGGAACATGAGTGCTAGGAAACTTGTAGCTAATTGGGAAGGACCTTACATCATTCAAAAAACCGCAAAAATTGGATATTTCCATCTGAAACGGATGGATGAGTCCAGAATGAAAATTCCCATCAATGAAAAATGGCTAAAAAGTTTCCATGCATGAACAATGATATGTAGCCATTACCAAGGCTGTTAATTTTAATAAAGTACGATCTTTTAATTATTACTATCTTTTGAGAACAAATAAGTACAATGGTCACAAAAGCAACAAAGGGAAAGCACACCCCTGCCAGACTATAACAAACAAAAAAACAACGGTCACAAGAGCGGCAGAAGGAAAAGCGCCCCTGTTCGACCATAGTTAAGTAACAATGGTCACAAGAGCGGCATAGAGCAAAGTGCATCTACCCGACCAAGCCAATACCTGCATTCAACGACCACAAGAGCGGAAGAGAGCATAACGCCCCTGCTCGACCAAAGGAACAAACACCGATAATCACTAAGGAAACAGAGGTAAAAACGCCCCTATTTGACCAAATAAAAGAACAATAAAATAAAAACTGTCACAAGAGCGGCAGGAGGCTAAATACCCCGCCTGACTTAGTTAACACATCATACTCCAAAGTCTCATGGGTGGCAGAGGGAAAAGCGCCCCTGCTCGACCAAATAAGCTAACACCAATGATCACAAAAGTGGCAAAAGCAACAAGCTTGATGTGTGTCGTAGCACGTCAAAATTACATTAACTTTCTCACTTTAACAAAATATGGATTAAGTACGATATTAAGAAGGATTCATTCCACGGGAGGCTATTGTTGTTATTCAATTTCAATTTCTTAAGTAACAAGGGGGGATTTTTCAGAATTTATGAAAGTAATGAAAACTAAAACGAAAGTAAAGTAAATAGTTGAAAGTGATCAAGATGATGAAGATATTGGTTAAGGGATTGTATCATTCACAAACATGTATTTTTATCAATTGAATTGCTATTTAATCTCTCATTGTCAAAAACCCTAGAATACCTTGATCGCAAGAATATCCCGTTTATTTCTGAAAATCATCACAAACACATTAAAAAGATGCGATTACGAATTCTACCTATAAAATAACTCAACGGGTAAAAAGCACTAATCAAGTTTAAATCCCCATGAGAATTAAGTTTTGTGAAATAAGGTTAATCAATGTAAGTAAACGAGGAAAACACACTAATTCAATTTAACAAAGGCTATGATTCGTATGTGAATGTTAGGATGTATCACTACAAGCAACAACCACACTTATACTACTCGAAATCATAATTCGTCAACTTTTTCGTATTTAAAACCCTAATTTAGCTTTAAATATGAAACAAGTTAAATTGATTCCGGACTCAACCAACAAAGTGTTCAAATCATGTAAAAGTTATAAACAATGAATTACAAACGACAAAAAATATTGAGACAAAACTAATGTATTAATCAAATACCATGTTTGAGAAATCAACTTTAATCCTTAACCAATAATATGTATTTAGATACTCATAGCTATGGAGTTCACAAAATTCAAATGTGTTAAAGAATATGAGAAATAAAGCAAACCCTAGATGCGTGGAAGAGAATAATATACTTTGCTCCTTGCTCCCAAAAATCAGTTTAAAAAGTGTTTTCTTAATGTTTTGGATGTCTCCTTATATACTATCCACGAAATCTAGGTTTTGAATCCTTCTGATACCGTGTTTTCCATGTTTTAAAAGCCTACACATGTGCCAAACTACCATAGTTACAGTTGGGTTTGATCCAATGAACCCAACCGAATTCTGACACATAAATCTCACCCAAAATCCCCAGATTTACAGTTGGGTCCGAGTTCAAGAAACCCAACCGTAATTATTCTTGGATATTTTTTTGTATTTCACGTTTTAATCATAACTCCCTTATACGATGTCCGGTCGACCTCATTCTTTTTGGGTTGGCTTTGTCTTTTAATTATCTACAAGATAACAATGGATTTTTTTGGGGTGATTGATAGGTGTATAAAACACCTTAATTGGTATCAATTGGTTATGCTTTCTTTACTATTTTCTCTTATGTTTTGTGTATATTATGCTTATTTTCTATTTTATAGGTGTTATGGAGTTATATGGAGCAAAAGAAGAAGAAATCACTCAAGAAAAATAAAAGAATCATTTTACATGGAAGTGTTATTGGTAGTCAAGAAAAGGATAATGTATAACCATACATGGGTTGCCCATATTCAGCTAATAATTGGGCTCATATATCGATTCCCTTTGTATAAACCTAAAAATAGATCGAGTTTTCATTCAATTTCTTCATTTGTTTCTGTGCCATAGTGGTTCAAAAGAGAAGAGTTGCTGACATGTTTACAAGGGTTCGTTGTTGAAGAAAATGCTGATGGGTTCTGCTATGAGCTCTATTAGTGAATCAGAGAAAGAGGAAAATCATAATTAAATCTGTGTTTGAACCAGTTCTTGAGTTGAGAGAAGAAAAATTAGATGATGGCAATATGAGTTCGATTGGTGGTCACAGTTGAGATGGGTTTGTGTTAAAAACGTTGTTGTCTCTGTTGGGTTTTTGATTTAACTGACTTTAGGAAGACTAAGTTTTGAACTGGAATTGTAATGGCAGTGAAGTTTGGAGACTAAAAACGAATAGAAGAAAGGGAGTTGTTGCTTAGTTCGTTTCTATGGGTTTGGATCATATTTGAAGATGATATTGGTTGTGAGACAGCTAAGATGCTAGAAGAAAAACAGAAAAAAAAAAAAAAAAAAAAAAGATGCAAGGAAGGGGTTTTGGTGGTCGCTGCTAATGAATAATGAAGAAGATGTTTGTCTGGTGGGTTGAATCCAGAATGGAAATGGAGAGAAATAGATTGGGAACAGATCAAGTTGGAACTATTGTTGAATATGTGCGAGTAATGATGTTACAGGGAAAGAGAATTGATGTTAGGAAAAACAGCAAAGTCACGCCTGGACTACTAGCAGAGAACGCACATGAATTGTTTGATTAATTGCCTGAGTGACTACCGTAAATTTTAAAAAGCAGAGTTGAAGTTGCCTTGTCAGTTCCACAAGACTGACAGGCTTATGTGCTTCTTTGGGCTTAAATTCTTGGGCTTCCTCTGTAATCTGATTTTTGTTAGAAGATGTACAAGTTTGACCTATTTTTGGACATCAAAGAGATAGGGTATGTTTAGAAGAGAGTTCTACTCCAACAAGGGTTTCTACAAGCGAAAAGCTATAAAATGAGGACATCTATAACAAGAGAAACACACTTTTGAGAATCTGATTTTTGACATCTAACATTGTGTTTTCTAGGGTTTGATACAAGTTGAAGAGAAGCGGTCGAAATCGAGAACTATGCATCTAAGGTTTTATTGCTTTTATTTTTATATTTAATTCAATTTGTGAACTTCCAAACTATGAGTAGCTAAACTTTTATTTGATTAGGGAGGATTTCGAAACTCCATAACATATTTTATTAATCAATTATTGCAAGTTAAATATTTTGATAAATATCTTTTATTGATTATCTTTTTCCATTCTTATGACCATGAGATGTTTGCAATCTATCTAAGTGCGCAATTGGTTATCTTGTATGCAACTCTAACGCTAGTAGAGAGAATTCTAATCCGTAATTGTTAGAGTAATCTCTGCATAAGTAGCGAAAGATTATTTTTTGCAAAAGGATTTTATGGACAATAGTGTTAAAAGATAACCCTAACGTCGAACTTATGAACATGTGGCTAGGAGCAACTTGATTCACAAATATTAATACAATTGATTGAATTAAACATAGAGAGCCTATTTTGGGTGGTTCGCTTGATTAGAATCCGCTATAGAACTTATTTTATACGGTGAAATTAGGAATCCAAGATTAGTTGAAATTATAACTTGTCTAAAGTTGTTAACAATCAAAGTTTATTGAAGGTTAAACTTATATGATTAATGATATCTTTGTTCGGTAGTGGAGAATGATTCCTTCATCAATTTTCCTCATAATTTGATTACAAAATACAGTTTTCAGATTCTCTTATTCAAAACATTCTTAGTTAAAAACACTTTATAATAACTTTTTTTCAATTCCTCTCTTGAGACCGAACCTACTTTTCGATATACTACCTATTAGTGTAAGAAAAGTAAAGAAATATTATTTGTGAGTTTGACCCCTCATCAGTGATTCACAAAGACTTTTTTTCTTAAATAATAATACTTTTACTTGATTAATGAAATTGAAATCCTAAGGATGCCCATAACAGTGCTCTTAGGCATTTTGGAGGAATGGTAAATACTACATAAATACGGATATAAAAGTGATAACAGGATATTCAGGTATCGAAGACTTTGAGACATTTTTCGTGGATAGTTGCCGTGACAAAGGCTATAATCGTAAAATTTCCCTCTGCCTAACAGCAAGAACACAGAACTATTTGCACATACTTATGCGCATATCCTAGCTTTATACTAAAACATGAAATATTGTGTTTCTACTTATATATTCCGCAAGCGAATTAAGTATACAGTCTCTACGAACAACTACGAGCCTTCTAAATTAGCTTTGTAGCTTCCTCAATATTCACAATATCTATGCCATATCAAACTAGTCTCAAGTTGCATAAATTCCACAGTTTAATTCCTTGAACTTGTCTCGAATGCGCATTGATGTTCCAATAATATCTATCAAATCTGGGAGTAGCTAATGCTTAATCCCCAAAATATATTCTAGATTCACACCTTGTTCGCAAAGAACACATCACAAATTACTGTCCTGAGATTAAAATATGCCACTTTAGCACTTTGCTAAAGGACAAGACACGAAATATGCGTCATTCCTCTTTGACGCGCCACAAACAAGGAGCAATGTCGCATTGTGCCTCTGAGCTAGAATAACCCTATCTTTTTCTCGCATTGATACCAGGCTAGCACTATCCTCCTGGCTTAGCAACGCATTGGCTCTAGCTCTCTTGGCTAGGCATCCTCCCAGCCCTAGCGCATTGGCACGCTAGCTTCCTTGGCTAGCAAGCATCTTATCCTTAGCGCATTGGCGCTAATATCCTTGGCCAACAAGCGTCCCAGCCTTAGCGTATTGGACGCTAGCCTCCTTGGCCAAGAGGCGTCTCAGCCTTAGCGTTTGGTGCTAACTTCCTTGACCAGAAGCGCTAGCTTACCATCTAGCTATGTCGTAAGCTTCCTTGACTAGCGCTAGCTTCCTTGACTGGCGCTAACTTCCCAGCCTTAGCGCATTAACGCTATCTTCCTCGACTTATTAGCGTCTTAGGCTTAGCATCATCCTATCCCTCCTTAGTAGCGTCTTAGCCTTTGCAGCAAAAAAAGATAGCTTCCTTGCCAAAACGCTAGCATATTAGTCTAGCTCCCTAAACGCTCGCATATTACCTTTTGTGCTACGGAGATAGCACATTAGATTTGTGCTAAGGAGCTAGTATATTACCATTTGCGCTAAGGAGATAACACTAGCCTTGATAGATGCTTCCCTTACAAACGTTCTATTCTTTTCAGTACTGGCCTAATACCAATGCTATTCTTGTATGGAATCCAATAAGCCTTCTTGCTAAGGAAGCTCCTCGTAATATTGGCTTTAAACACTTTCAGAATTATGCCTTGCTACTACCAAGCTGACTCTGGGTATTAAAAACACCACATTACTCCTAATATAATACATAATTACTAGAGTTACCAGACTCAACAATTCGGTGAGTTGTGCGACTTGCCTCATTGACTTAGCAAGTCATTTTACTTGACCTAATAAAAACAGTAGTGGTTCACGATTCCACTACTATTCTACGAGATATCAAATACAACAAATGGGGGGATTCTCATTGAGGTAGTGGTATGGCGGTCTACGGAAATCGTGCGTTGTGGAAACAAATCCACGAGCAAGAAGGTAGCAAGTAGTTGAACAGTTACAAGACAAATGAGAGTACGAGGAATAGTGGTCATACAAGTCCTCCCAATTTTTTGGACATGACTCCAGTACAATCTCCACAATCGTTACTCTTCTACTTATTTTGTAACTTCCACCACTTACGAGAAATCAATGTGTCTTCTTATAAATATAAATAGATGGCTTCATCTATTCGAAACAAGGATAATAAAGAACTAAGAGACAAGATATATACAAAAATAGTGATTCATCCCAGACATAATCCATTCTAGTTTACATACTGCAATTATACATCACACTGAGATTTCTCAACCTTCTTTGCTTCCTCTCCTCCAAGACCTACACAATCTTCTCCACCTTTGTGATCGAAGAAGGATGTGAACGACCATTTCTTGGTTTAGGCTCGTCCTATTCGAGCTTGATCTCTCGAACCTACTTGAAAGTAATCTTTAGGATTACATTTGGTTTCACCCTAAAACAATTGGCGACCACATCGGGGGATCAACCTATCAATTAACAAAACTAATTTCTAGTTATTTAAAATGGTAGATCTTAGGTCTGGAGCAGTTACAACTCCCATTGAAGATTATGGTAATACTGGTGGTGGCGATTCTGAAAACACCCCTTTCACTACTGACCCTCCTCGTACCAATGTTACTATCAATACTACTACCACACCTTCTCCCGGTAACAAGATCGCTGAAGGAGCCGAGAATACCCAAATGCCATTCATCATCGCTGAGGCAGGAAGTTCTTGCTAGAACACAGGTGGATATGGCTACCACTCAGAATGAGGTACTCGTTTGTCTCAAGACCATTACAAAGCAACTCTCCTCGGAATAACGTCATCGCCTGACAGAAAAAACCAAGACAAACCTAACAATGACCACTAATGTTGAGACTTCCATGAATCAAAAAAACAAGGAAGTTCATATCATTATTGATCGTCTGACAACGAGAAGTCAACAATCCAATTTTGTCACCCGTAAAGATCTGGAAAGACTCATAGGAAATAATGGCAAGGAAGACTCATTCTCGATCCATCAGCATCAGCCTCCTTATCAGCCTGAAATTCAAAGAATTCCTCTGCCAGGAGGTTACTCATCTCTAACTTTCTCGTTGTACGATGGAACTGGAAACACTCGTGAACACGTCTCTTGATTTCTAGATTCACTCAGAGGGCACGAATATAAACATGTTCTACGTCTCAAAGAATTCTCAAATTCACTCATTGGAAGAGCCTACACATGGTATAACAATATTGGTCCCAACAATATCTCTGCCTGGGAAGATATGGTTAATGCTTTCTACAAAAAATACTTCTTTGTCTCGAAGCAAATCACCCTATCAGACCTAGGAAGAATGTTTCAGAGGAATAATGAGCATCCTAATAAATACGTGAAGAGATTAATAATTCAAGCACTGGACTGTCACGATCCGAATATGACATAGCATCAACTAGTAGAACTCTGCATTAATGGTATGATCTTTGTCTATCGTGCTCTTTTAGAAAATTTACGTTTTTCAGACTTTCAATGAGTTGTACGAAGCCGCGAAGCGGTCTGCCACAACTGCTCCTGCCCTGCTGGAGAGAACTAATAAGTGAATAATTTACATGATTTTAGTGTCAAATCCATACTAATATTTCTTGCATATTACTTGTTATTACTCTTGTTTTTTGTTTTATTTGTTTCTATTAGGTGAATCATCCCAATAAGAGTGAAAGTGGTTAAAAAATAGCAAATAAGTGAAGCCTACAAGTATTCAAGTGTCCCAAGGCCAAACAAGAAGAAAGGAGTTCATTGCGACATGAAATGAACAAGGAAGTTGAGTTTTACATGAGAAGAAGGACCAAAGACCAAGTTCAACTCGTTCAAATCCATAGTTTATTATCAATATCTTTAATATAATTGAAATATGAATCCAACGATAAAAGAATGAGGTCATTCCGAGTTCGTATGAGGAAGTTATGAACAAAACAACCGAAAGAAAAGAGCGAAACATAGCAAAAATCGATAAATATATATAAGAGAAATCGAGTCTACCGATTATGGCAAGTTTTGGACACATAAAAAGTCATATTTTGATCTCTAACAATCGATAGATAAGGAGGTTATCGTGAATACCGATTATAGACGATTTGGCATCAGAAAACTCTTGTTTTTGGATACCAACAATCGGTAGAAAGAGGAGGATTGATACTACCGATTATATCACGACGGGAGCCACTTCTAAGAGACGGTTTTGACTTCTAAATCAAGGTATCATGGTCCCAAAAGGACTCTAACACCTAGCTTTGATAAGGACTACATAATAAAACTTCCATAACCCTAAGAGGGTAACCTTTTACATTACTTTGCAAGTCTTGGAGGATATCAACAACACAAGGAGCAAAAGCTAGGGTTTGGAGCGATTTCATTATAGTAACAATTTTTTTTACTTTTATGTATAATGTGGATGCTTCCATATCCATGAGTAGTAAATAACCTAATTGATTGAGGATAAATTCTAAGTTCTAAACATGATTTGATTTGATCTATGAATCTATTTTGATTTCTTCACATGATTATTGCTTGTTTCTACTATGAGGAATGTTTATGATTGATTAATTGATTGTTCTAGGTGGCTAACTAAATCGTTTTGTTGATTGATCCATTGCTAGTAAGGTTTAGGATATCCGTAATTGTTGAATAACTCATACACAAGTAGAATACATGAGACCTTTCTGTGGAGTTATCACGTGTAGAAATGACACTAGAAAGTGGACCTTGCGCTAAGAGTCTAACTACTAGAATCAACCTATAAAGTTACAAAATATAAAGCATTTGTCCAAATGACTTTTGGAGCGCTTCCGTAACCAGTTACCAAATGACTTTTGGGGATAGTACTGCTCTAGCTGTTATCCTAAAGTTGGTAATAATCTGTGATGAATGAAGAATAAATGAGTATACTAACTCAATGATTGTTTAGTAACGAAGAAGGATTCCTTGATCATCTCTCTCTCCATTTCTTACAACTTTACTTTTAATTGGTTTCTTATTTACTTTAATAAAAATCTAAAACAAAACCCCCTATTTGTGACATATGACAATTAAAACACCTCGCTCCTCGTGGGAACAAACTATATTTACTACTATGTTACTCATTAGTAAAGTACAAGATAAGTGAATTAATTTGTGCACCTACGACACACATCAAATTTTGGCGCCGTTGCCGGGGAGCAGTTGGTTTTAGTGATTATTTATTTTCATTTATTTTTGTTTTTAGGTTTATTTTTAGATTTTAACTTTATTTTATAGATTTTTGGTGTTAGGTACTTGATCTATGGCACCCAAACGTTGGGATTACCGAAGGTGCAGAATTCAAACTCGCAGGGGCACAATACTATAGAAACCTTAATTCTTGCTGCAAGATCCACCTCTAGAAGAGATGGGTGGTCCTAAACCTCCAGAGAAGAAGTTACGAGAGTTGACATCTCCAACCACTGTGTATTTTAACATAGCTGCATCAGTGAAGATGAAGTTGAATCTGATTCGTCATCTACCTAAGTTCAAGAGACATGCAAGTGAAAACCCGAATCGTCACCTTCAACAGTTTCAGAACACAATGGCGAGTCTTAAGCATGGAACCGAAGATAGTGAAATGGCTATGCTGCAAGCCTTTCCATTCTCACTGAAAGACTTAGCATAAGAATGGTTGTATTATATTCTTCCAAGGAGTATTACAACTTGGACATAAATGAAAAAGCTATTTATAGAGAAGTATTTTCCTGCTTCCAAGACACCATCTGTTCATAAAGAGATTAATAGCATTCTGCAGATTACTGGGGATTCTCTTTATGAATACTAGGAGAGGTAAAAACGGTTGTTAGCAATCTTCCCACACCATAAAATCTCCTCAACACTCATCATTCAATACTTCTATGAAGGATTACTTCCAGAACAAAGGAACTTGATTGATGCAGCTGCAGGAGGTACATTTACTGAAAAGACAATCTTGCAAGAAACTAGTTTGATTGAGAGTATGGATTCAAATGCACAAAAATTCTACACTAGGAACAACTCACATGTCAGAAGAGTTAGCGAGATAGAATAGTCTTCACAATCGGAACAACGGTTGAATAATATGGAAAAGGTAGTGCAACGAATGGCTGTAGTGATTATTCCTACTTACGGAGAAGAGGCCAAACAGGTGAATGTTGTGTTCGTAAATCAGAGGCCAAGGTATGAGCCCTACTCTGATACTTATAATCCTAGTTGGAAAGATCACTTAAATTTCAGATATGTAAACATGCAAGCTACAACTCTTAATCCATATGGGCGACAAAGTGGTTTCCAACAACCACAATTCCTACCACACATACAACCTCAAGTTCCAAAGGAGGATGCCTCTGAAAAGATTATTACCATGATGCAAGGTATCTCATCTATGTTCCAACAAAGTCAGCAGCAAAACCAACAACATCAGCAGAAGACCGATTATGTCATTAGAGATTTACAGACTCAAATAGGGAAGATGGCGACCGATATGAATCTACTGAAGGAACAAGCATTAACAAAGCTTCCCTCGCAAGGGAAGTTGCAGATTCAAGTCAGCAGGAGCTAGGTAGTGGAAAGATGAAACAAGAAGAAACAGTGCCTGTAGAAGAAACCGTTCCAAAGGAAAAGACACTTGTAACCGGCCAACCTAAAGATACGGTTCGTACTTTTACTACTCCACCTCCTTTTCCTAGTTGTTTTTCCAAGTCAAAGAAGCAAGCTCAAGAAAGAAGATTATGGATATTTTTAGCAAGATCCAAATCAACATTCCACTTATTGAGGAAATCAGACAGGTACCTAGGTACGCTAAATTTCTGAAGGAATTGTGCTCAAAGAAGGATAAGTTGATTCCTAACTAGATTACGCAGGTGGGTGAAAGTGCTTCAGCTATGTTGTTGAAGAAGATGCCCATAAAATTCAATGATCCTGGGGGTTTCACAGGTACCAGTTACTATTGGTAACAACAAATTTAAGCGTGCTTTAGTTGATTTAAGAGCATCCATTAGTGTTATGTCAGCCGATATTTATGATCCTTTGAATCTCGGACCATTAAAAGAGACAGGGATTATCATTCAATTAACTAATAAGTCAAACATATATCTTAAGGGACTCGTGGAGGACGTGTTGGTTCAACTGAATGGATTAATCTTTCTAGTTGACTTCTATATTGTGGATATGCAGAAGGGAAGTACTTGTTCGTCTACTTCATTACTTCTTGGGAGGTCGTTTATGAAGACTACAAAGACGAAGATTGATGTCGATAGTGAGAAACTTACTATGTAGTTTGATAAAGAAATTATACGCTTCAATATCTTTGAAGTTATGTGTTATCCAAGTGATGTCCATTCTACATTCTCTATTGATGTTGTTGATTCGTTAGCTCAGCAAATGATTGATTTAGTAGTGAAGATGAACTTGGGATTGTGTTACAACACATTATTGATATTGATGTACATGAAATACCTAACTTGGACATACATGTAGCAAAGGAATTGTTGGAGATGTTTGGTGCCCTAATGGCACTACAAGAAGCTCAAACAGGTAATATTTCATATATCTCTTTACCCGTAACTAATGAAGTTCTTTTACCTTCTGTTGTGTAGACACCTAAATTAGAATTGAAGCCTCTACCTGATCACTAAAAGTATGCTTACCTCGGTGATAAGGAAGTGCTTCCGGTCATTATTGCAAAGAATCTCATAAAAGTACAAGAAGAACGCTTGATTAGGGTTATTCAAGAGCACAAAACGGACATTAGTTGGACGATTGCTGATATCAAAGGTATTAGTACATACATGTGCATACATAGAATCCTAATGGAAGACGATGTGAATCCAGTACATGATGTTCTGCGTAGGCTCAACCCCCCTATGATGGAGGTCGTGAAGAAAGAGATTCTCAAATTCCTATGTGTGGGGGAATTTACCCAATTTCTGACAGAAAATAGCTTAGTCCGGTACAGGTGGCATCGAAGAAGTCTGGTGTTACCGTTTTCAGAAATCAAGATGAAGAACTTATTCCTACACGAGTTCAAACAGGATAGAGAATATGCATAGACTACAGAAAGCTTAATTCTGCTACCCGAAAGAATCACTTTCTTTTTCCTTTTATTGATCAGATGTTAGAGAGGTTATCGTGACGCACACATTATTACTTTTTGGACGGTTATTCGGGTTACAATCATATTGTTATCGAGAGAAGACTATTTTTACTTGTCGTTTTGGTACTTTTGCATTTAGACGGATGTCGTGTGGTCTTTCCTATGCGCCTGCCACTTTCCAGAATTGTATAGGTAATATATTTTTTGGTTAAGTGGAACATATCATTGAGGTATTTATAGATGATTTTAGTATTTATGGCAATTCATTTGATATTTTCTTAGAAAATCTTGAACTTGTGCTTAAAAGATGCATAGTCAATAATCTTGTTCTTAATTGGGAGAAATTCCACTTTATGGTAAACCATGGTATAATGCTCGGTCACATTATGTCCTCTAGAGGGATCGAAGTAGACAAAGAAAAGATAGACTTAATAAGAAACTTACAATACCCCACTTCGGTGAGGGAGATTCGCTCGTTTCTTGGTCATGCAGGTTCTTACAGGCGGTTTGTCAAAGATTTCTCGAAAATCTCAATGCCGATGTGCAAATTGTTGTAAAAAGAGACTACTTTTAACTTTGACAAGGAGTGCAAAGATGCCTTTGATAGATTAAAAGAATTGATGACAACTTCACCAATTATCTATTCACCCGATTGGAGTTTACCGTTTGAGTTGATGTGTGATGCGAGTGACTATGCAGTTGGAGCCTTTTGGGTCAAAGGGTGGAAAAATTGTCCCACGTGATTTACTATGCATCTATGACCCTAAAAGATGCACAAATCAACTATTCTACTACCGAGAAAGAGTTATTGGCTATAGTATTTGTATTAGAAAAATTTAGATCATAATTGGTGGGCACAAAAGTGGTTGTGTATTCTGATCACGCAACACTTAGATACCTACTCAAAAAGAAAGAAACTAAGCCAAGACTTATTCGGTGGATTCTAATATTGTAAAAATTTGATATAGTATATGTTTTTAGTTCATCCTCGATCAATTATGTTTTTAGCTACTCAAGGATGTGGAAGCATCCATGTTATACATAAAAGTAAAAGAATTCGTTACGATTAGCTTTTGCTCCTTGTGTTGTTGATATCCTCCAAGACTTGCAAAGTAATGTAAAAGGTTACCCTCTTAGGGTTATGGAAGTCTTCTTATATATTCCTCATCAAAGCTAGGTGTTAGAGTCCTAATGGGACCATGATACCTCCATTTAGAAGTCAAAAACGTGTCTTAGAAACACATGCAAACTCGGAATGACCTCATTCTTTTTACACTGTTTTCTGCTTTCAATTATATTCAAGATGATGATAAGAAACTATGGATTTGAAAGAGTTGAACTTGGTATTTAGTCCTTCTCATGTAAAACTAAACTTCTTTTTTCATTTCATGTCGCAATGAACTCCTTTCTTCTTGTTTGGCCTTGGGACACTTGAATACTTGTAGTATTTCACTTCTTAGATCTTTTGTAACCACTTTCAATCTTATTGGGATGATTCACCTAATATAAACTAATAAAACAAAACAAGAGTAATACCAAGTAATATGAAAGAATTATAACAAATATTAGTATGGATTTGACACTAAAATCATGTAAATTATGCACTTATCAAATACCCCCACACTTATCTTTTGCTAGTCCTCGAGCAAACTACTATCTAAACTAACCTAACTAAAATACAACAAGTCTTTTTCATCGAGGACACGGTTGCACGTAGCATATGAAACAATCCTTTAAACCCCTAGGTGTCCATAGTGGACGTGTTATAGTCTCGTGAGGGTTTACAAGAGGTATACCCACAAAACCTACTCCAACTTCAACATCACAAGCATCCGAAGAGCTACAAATACCCAAAGTTTCTGCACACTAACAATAAGAAGTTAGAAATGCCAAAAAAACATTATTCTCATGCTTAACTCTTGAGTTAGGAGAAGACCACCATATAAAAGAAACCAGGTTCGAGAGCGATCGAATGTTTCGACTTCTGCCTCACCAATAGGGTTTTATGAAATTGCACTCCAAAGACGCACTTTGTGGTTCTCATGTGTGTAGGCAGGAGTGAAGATAGAAATCCTGCACATGTTGAATGGTAGGAAGGGAAGGTAACCTTCTGGATTATATGAAGATGTTATCCCATAGAACGTGAGACGAAAAAAAACCTTTTTTTTTGTGACCTCTAAGAAAGGAAATCAACCACTATGTAAAGATGAGAATGCTTACTTACCTTCTCACCCGATCGACAATCAGGACCACTCTTACAACATCCAATAGAAACGTCTTCGGTCTTCATCTATTGATGATGAACTCTTGAACTTCGAAGAACTTTGACAATTTTAACTCTTTTCCTTGATTCCTTGTTGCTTGAAACTTCTTTATAAATTTCTTATTCCCCACGGCCTTATTGAATGAATATAAAAACAAATATACATTAAACAATATAAAACACTTTTTTTCCATAAACTAAAAACATATATTGTAACTAATGTGGTCGCGGGAGAAGGACTTTAACACTTGGTTCTTCACAACTTGTATTGTCTCGATATCATGAACTTCACTAACTCTCATTTTTTGATTTCTTTCGCTCTTGTACATAGGGAATTGAACATGTATATATAATTCTGCTCTTTATCTTGTTGCTTTACTTGAATATAAAATTTAACTATTTCTTGTATCATTACTTGTAAACCTTGAACGTCTTCGACTTTCTTCATAATTTTGATGGCGCTCCATTTGTTGATGAAAATGGTGTTTTTATGGATATGATGTCGTCGACAGAATGGTGCCAACTGCAAACAAGACTATAAGATAGAGTTAGCAATTATAATGACACCCTCGTGATTGATGAAGTAGCAATCAAGAGATCAAAAAGTAATGTTGAAATTGGTGCGAAGTTGGATAGCTCATCATTCTATCCGGAATTAATATATGATGACACACACTCTAAAGGATAATTTTTTAAGTAAGCTACAAAGAATTAAAAGTCTGGTGCCTCGCTTGATGTACCAATAGGTAGTCTCCACTAATGATTGATCAGCAACTCTAATACTAAATTCTCTTTGTAGCGGTTTAAGTTCATTTTGTCATCTCTACCCTCTCAACAACCAAGCAAACCGAATATTATTCTCTAATACTTATAAGTTCAGTTATTTTGGAAAGAACTTTGTACGTAAACTTAACTAGAAGTATACAAAGTGACTCTAAATTCTCTAAAAGTTGGAGGTTTTTATGCAAATATGTACAACAAAAATAAAAAAAAATTCTACATACAAAAGAAAATACTAAAAATCTATATGCTTAACCACTCCCCTACACTTAATCTTTACATTTTCCTCAATATAAATTGACTCTTCCAATGTAAAATCAAGATGAGAAATTCCTAATATGATATGAAAAACTAATAAAAATCAAAAGATAAAGATAGAAATACAAAACCAATGGGTTGCCTCCCATGCAGTGCTTGGTTTAAAGTCGTCATCCCGACTCTCTACTCGCCCGTATTACTCCTCCAGAGGGAGTAGATCCTGAAGTTCAATTACATCCACATTCTCCGTAGGGAAGTTTTCGTAATATGGCTTCAATCTATGGCCGTTGATTTTGAAAATTGTCCCCTTTGTGAGACTAGTTACCTCAACTGCACCATAAGGGAAAACATAACAACAAACGGTCCACTCCATCAAGACATTAACTTACCGCGAAATAGTTTAAGATGAGAATTAAATAGAAAAACTTTTTGTCCCATAACAAAATTCTTTCGAGAAATCATCTTGTCATGGAAAAGCTTAGTTTTCTCCTTGTATATACGAGAACTCTCATATGCATCACTACGTATATCCTCTATCTCATTAAGTTGTAACTTTCTTTGCTTCCTCGCTTCATCATAGTCTATGTTGCACATCTTTACCGCCGATAAAGCCTTATGTTCAAGTTCAACCGGGAGATGAAAAGCTTTGTCATAAGACAATCGATATGGAGACATACCAATCGGTTTCTTGTATGCCGTTTTATACGCCCATAATACACCATTAAGCCTCAAGATCTAATCTTTTTTTGTAGTATTGACGGTTTTCTCTAGAATGATCTTAATATCATGATTTGAAATTTCAGCTTTCCCACTAGTTTGTGGATGGTAAGGCGTACCAATCTTGTGCATAACGTTGTACTTCTTGAGAAGAGCATGGAAGGATTTCTGAAAGTATGATCCTCCATCACTAATAACCACACTTGGTGTGCATGTATATTTAAAATATTTTCTTTCACAAACTCACAAACAACTTGAGAATCATTAATAGGGGTAGTTTTAGGTTCCACCCATTTTGAAACATAATCCACAACAAGAAGTATATAAAATTTTCCATATGAATTAAAAAAAGGGCCCATAAAATCAATTCCCTACACATTGAATATTTCTACAACAAGAATCGGTGTGAGTGGCATTTGATTTTGAGCACCTAGGTTGCCCGTTCGTTGACATCTATCACAAGATTTGTAAAAATTATACAATCCTCAAATAAGGTGGTCCAATAAAATCCACTCCCGAGAACTTTGAGAGAGGTACGTTTAAAACCAAAATGCCCACCACAAGCATAAAAATGACAAAAAATCATAATAGATTGAAATTCAGAGTTAGGTACGCACCTGCGGATAATCTGATCAGCATAGTATTTCCACAAGTAGGTCTCATCCCACATATAATGCTTAGCCATCTTCTTATGCTTTAGCTTTTTAAAACTAGACATTGTACTAGGTACCTGCCTTGGACACAGAAAAAGTTTTTGTAGATATGAGAGGAGTCGAGTCTACCAATTATGGCAAGTTTTGGACACAGAAAATTTCATAATTTGAGTTCTTACAATCGGTAGATAAGGAGAGTGTCGTGACTACCGATTATGGACGATTTTGGCATCATAAAACTCTTGTTTTTGGACACCAACAATCGGTAAAAAAAGGAGGATGATACTATCGATTATATCACAACAAGAGTCATTTCTAAGACACGTTTTTGACTTCTAAATCAAAGTATCATGGTCCCAGATTCTAACACCTAGCTTTGATGAGGACTATATAAGAAGACTTCCATAACCTTAAGAGGAGAACCTTTTACATTGCTTTGCAAGTCTTGGGGGAGATCAACAACAGAAGGAGAAAAATCTAGGGTTTGGAGCGATTTCATTACCATAACGAATTCTTTTACTTTTATATATAACGCGGATGCTTCCACATCCATGAGTAGCTAAAAACCTAATTGATTAAGGATGAAATCTAAGTTCTGAACATGATTTGATTTGATATATGAATCTATTTTGATTTATTCACATGATTATTTCTTGTTTCTACTATTATGATTAATTAATTGATTGTTCTAGGTGGCCAACTAAAATAAGTTTCTTGATTCATGTATTGCTAGTAAGGGTTAAGATATCCTTAATTGTTGAATAATGATAAGTGCATGTTTTACATATTTAGAGTGTCAACTTCATGCTTGTATTTTCTAGGTTTCTTGTAAATTATTGTATATTACGTTTTTTTTTTTGTTTAGTTATCTTTTATTAGGTGGAATCATCCGAAAGAAGTGAATCAGCACTTGATTATGCAAGAAGTGCTATGTGTCATCATCACGTAAAGAACGAAGACATGAAGCCACATCGAAAGAATGAAGTCATTCCGACTTCGTATACAAAAGTTACAAGCAAAACAAAAACTAAGAGCAAAATGGTTATTTCAAGGGAAACTACTATTGGCGCTCCGTCATAGAAATTCAAATAATTATATAGGCACCAGTGCTTCTACTAAGGGCTTCCAATATTTTAAAAATACTAGGCACCAGACCTACTTGCTAAGGGCACCTTATCTTCTTCCCCAAAATCAAAAGAAATATTTAGGGTTCTTCCTGCATATATGTTTTCGATGATTATGGCAGAGAAAACAACGAGCTCGAGTCAGAGTTGGAGAATCGATGGAATCTGTGCTTCCAATCGATGATTCTGCATCAATGGATTAGTTTACGTTGTTAATTATTAATCAATGGGTCTGTGGCAGTTGATGGACGTGAAGATGAAGTTTCTTTTGCAGCAGTGAGGCTCGATGATGTTGGCAGTTGAAGATGGTGATCATGATGATCGGTGGTGGTAAAGCAAAAATCATGCATCATAGGAGAGATAGAGCCAGTGATTTCGAAGCTTCCATTAATAATGATGATGATGTAATCATTGATGAAGATTGTTGCTGTTGATCGTGATGAAGAAAAGTTAATGGAATTTCTGTGATAGATCGATAGAATGATATAGACAGAGATGGCAGTGATTCGAGTGGAGTTCTGGTGTTAACAACAGAGAGGATGGAGTCAGGGAGTTCGAGCCTGAGGATGGTCGAGATGACTGAGATGCTGGTAGTTTGGCTCGAGTGGAGTATGGATGTGATGTTTGCTTGAATCTGAAAAGAAGAAGGTTGAGTCGAGACAGAGATGATTAAGCTTGAGTTGGAAGTTGATTGTGGCTGGAAAAGGATTAAGAATAATGGGTTTGTGAACTGAGTTTGGGCAAGTTCTTGCCAAAAGAGAATTGCTCGCTGTTGTGAGGAGAAGTCGAACTATGGTTACTCATGGAAGACAATAGTAGTCGATAGTGAAGGTCAGTTAGAGAAGAGACAGTTTGGCAAAGGTCGAGAGAGAAGTCAGGGAAGAGAGTTTGAGTGAGTCAATGTTTTAACGGAGAAAATATAAGACCTAATTGAAAGCGTGTGCAATATGTTTAAGGGAAGAAGAGGCATCTATAAAACTGTGTTTACTAAGTTTGTTAGTCGGTGGTAACAAGAGTCCTATTAGGTTCAAACTCTATACAGAGGCGGTGTTTAACTTCTATAAATACGGGCCGTGAACTTCATACAAAGAACATACCCTCTCACGCCTGATCCCAACAGAGAGGAGATCCAACCCATATCCCAGTTCACAGACTCTTCAACCTTCATACACCAACTCCAACTTAATCCACGTCCACCACAACGTCACCAATAGTCCGCACCTACACCAACAGTACAAGAGGAGCACGCTGTGTCTTAGGATGATTTTGGGTTTGAGTTTTTATTTTTATATTTTCTTTTAGTTTAGTTATTATGTTTAGCTAATTTTTATTTGATTACATATGATTTCAGTGTTCCGGGCGTGAAACTTTATTAGTTACATTACAAGAAAAACGGGTTTAAGCGACCGAAATCTTAGCAAGAGCTCGGAAATTTAGTCGCTTTCATAGTTAAAGCATCTAAAATTGCAACTGCCAGAAATTTTGGCGGCTATAAACCTGTGTCCACTATTATATAACAACGAAAAAATATATTTAATCGCTAGATCCTTTGTTCAAGTAAGTTATAGCAACTAAAAAAGTGATCATGTAGCTATTTACTTTGAGGCACCGACTAGTAGCAACAACAAAATAAATTGGTTTCTCAAACCTCTCTCAGCAACTAAGTTTGAGCCACAACCAAATATGTTTAATTGCTAGATCCGTTTTTCAAGTAATTTATAGCAGCTAAATATTGATCATGTAGCTATTCATTTTGAGGCACCGACTCGTAGCAACAACAAAATAAATTGGTTGCTCAAACTTCTCTCAGCAACTAAATTTGAGCCACGACCATGTTTAATTGTTATATCCTTTTTCCAAGTAATCTATGTAAATCTAAAAAACTGGTCATGTAGCTCTTTACTTTGAGCCATATACTCGTAGCAAAAGAAAATTAATCGGTTGCTCAAACCGGGTCAGCAACTAAGTTTAAGCCACCACGACCATTTAAAAAAAAAATCAATTTTTGAAGTAGAAATTTGAGATCTTAATATTAATCCAATAGTGTTAGAAGAGTTGTTTTCATCCTTTGTTGATTTCCGGAGTTCAACACCAAAGCTTGCATATTATTGTTGTTGTGGGTTTCAGCATGATTAAAGAGGAAAAAAAACAAAAGAAAAAATATGGACTTGACGTGAATCAAACACGCAACCTTCTAAAGTCAAACACGCTCCGATTGCTCCATAGATCCTATAGTTGACAGTGTACCTCACATAAACGAATTACTATCTATGAATTGTTCAACCTTGTAACTACAACAATTACAAACATTTATAATCATCCATGAGAAGAAAAGAGAAGGATCCATTTACATGGTTAGAATGACATTATATTGAAATTTTAGTACCATTTTTCATATAAAATCCAAACGCAAATGAATTTTAAGCTAACAATTCATAGGCAAAACAATATGTATGGAATCATCTTAGCACAAATCTATACAAGCAAGGGCAATTTTAGACCAGCGTTAACAGAAATGTCGTTTGCCGAATATGATTTTGAACTGCTCTTAGAATGTTCTAAAGGGTTGAGCATACTCAATCCCTGTTATGCTTCCTGCAAAAAATACATGTTGTGAAGGAGATGCTAGAGTGATTGAGTAACTAATGAGCACCAAAACAACAGAAGACATGGTGGGTCTATCTTTGATATTATCTTGCACTAACAATCCAATATGTATACTTCTGATCACTTCATTTCTTGAAATTTTTCGCAATAAAATTAGATCCATCAGCTCTTGGGAGGCATGACCTCCCTGCAATCACAAGAGAACATAACCCCAAGAAAGTCAAACCAAAATGAAAGCACCCGAGTGAAATTTCCATGTACCCCAATATCTATAAGTGAAGAACTTGAGCTTTGAACTGTACCTTTCTTTTTCTATGCTCCTCGTCTCTAGATGTAGATATATCGTCATGCACTAATTTTATATAAGATGACAATACTTTCTTTTGGAATAGAACCAATAACCCTTGATAATGCTTCCCATGCAACCTGTTTGGTAAAGACAAAATTACAGGATAGCTAAGCAAAGTAAGGTTCTGTTAACCATTTATTTCCAAGCTATATGATTACTGCAACAGTATACTGAATCTGAATTGTTGAGCAAAAAAATAAGAGTTGATATCATGTCTGGAGCTTAATCAATTAAGTAGCACTGAAACAAAAGCAGCATTAAACTACAGAAATCAAAGGTAAGCAAGTTTATAGTCACATGTTTTCTAAATGAGAAATATGCATAATCTGAATAATAGAGAATTGTTATATATACTAAACCATTCTCACTTGATTTAAATTTAAGAGTATAAATATAATATTGAAGTTAGAGGTCGACCATATGCTAACCATTTCACACACCATGAATGAAGAAAATGTATTAGAATAATGCCAATTATACAATAAAAGACAGGACTTGATTTAACTGGTAAATAAAATATGAGTATTCCTGAACTTATAATAGATTCAAAGTATTGATAATCGAAAATTTATAAATTCCGATTTAAAAAACCCTGAATTTTACAAACTAGAATTTAGAAAACCCATACATCAGAAGTTCAGGACCCTAACATATATTTTACACAAAGGAAATCCTAGATTTGCATAACCTTGTACACTTCTAAAGAGAGAACTCATCAAATACACTTCAAGTTTAGTCAAAGATAACAAAATACTTACCCAAGTCACTGTAAAATACTAGATCTGTCTCACCTGTGGTGCGCATGATTTCCATTCTCAGCTGAAGAAGTTTGAAGTATAAGGAGGACCAGAAAAAAAGGTTTTTCAGTTAAAATGTGTAATAGTTAGTTTATCTAACAAAAATCTAGGATGTTAATGAACATTCAAATAAAACTGGTTGTAATGGACGTAGTTCAGAATCTAGGGCATCCAGATCCGAGACAGTGGTGATGGTATTGATTTTCATAAAAGTCATCTGAAAGAACCCTACATAAAAAGATCAATAAAAAAAACTGTTTTAGAATCACTAACCCAAATCAAGTAGATTAAAATTCTAGGAAAATATTTAACTTTTGAAAATCTCTAATTGAAGATTCCAACTTAAATTCCAACTTAAATTTCCAAGAAATGAAGTGATCGTGAAGATTCCAACTTAAATTTCCCCTGTTAAATCAAAATCCATATCGAAATCAAAAAAGCCCTAACTGAAACATACTGGAAACCCACTTTACAAACCACAGAGAAATTGAAAATCCCTTATTGAAACATACTGCAGCTAGGATTGACTCAGAATTAAATTTCAAAGTAAAAAACTATGAAGAAAGGGGTAACTCATATCTTATTTTTATGAGAAATAGAAGAAACTTACTTGATTAAACACCCAGAAGATAGTTTTTTCACGCGAATCAAAACTGAGAGAAGATAGAAGCTGTGAGATTTAATAT
>JAJJMC010010584.1:4925629-5001864 GCA_023531435.1 Papaver californicum
GATTGAATAAAATTCAATAAATCAAAGTGAAATCGAGTGAAATTGATAAAAATTGATATAATTTGAGTAAGATTGATCAAAATTAAGTGTATTCAAGTCGGTTCCATAAACAAATCAGTATGAGAAGTAAATCAACTGATCTAGCTTTGATTAGTTCTTCTTGTTTGGAAAAAGTTGATTTGTTGTTTAGGGTTTTCTTTGGGGTGGAGGATTAGAGAGCAGAACCGAAAAAGTAAGAGAAAGATAGAGAAGAAAAAATGAACTAATTTCACTCAAATTACTTAGAACCTTATTTAGTTTTATCATTTATGTATTAACATGTTTAGGTTTGGGTAAATCAAAGTTGATTCTAGCAAGATTAAAAGAAAATGGAAAAAATATAAATTTCAGTCCTTTTGAATTGTATTGAATTGGGCGGAAATTCTCAATCACTTCCAAAGAATTTGAGACATTTCTTATCTTATGGTTTAACAAAAAAAGAAAATTTATTTTTGAAGTTTAGTGAAATATAAATCTACATTTTAAATTTTCTTGTTATTTAACCGAACTAGATAGTTATTACAACGATTGCTATTGGTATTTATAAAATTGGCTAGTATAATATTTTTCTGATCCGTATTGGATTATAATATTGACGAATAACAAACGAAATTAATCCAATTTTTGATTAGTCGGAATAGTCGGATAATAATAATATGACCCGACATGTATATTTTATAAAAATATTTTTTTTAAGTTATCAATGTTCGGAATAATCGAGTAATATGCATATTATAGTCGAAATAGTAGGATAATATACATATTTTGGTCGATTTTTGATTGATCGGAATAGTCGGGTAATATGCATATTACTATCGTAACGTCGGAAACGGATATTTCTATCATAACGTAACGAATTTTGGAAATTAGGATTCATCAAAAATATTTGTTTGTTTTTTTTGTAATTAGGGTTCTTAGTTTTTCATCTGTTTATAAGTTATGATTTGATGAATTGGGTTGAACCCCAACAGATGTTCAATTAAAATTTGTTGAGATGTAGCTTAATTTCTTGTATAAAGTGAAGCTTTACCTAATAACAAAAAATATATGAGGTGTACAAGACAAAAAAGATGGGTTGAGGGTTCAGGGTTCAGGGTACCCTAAACCTGAACCCTGAACACTTAAGAGTCGTAAACACTAAGGATAATAAGGTGTACAAGACGAACATGACGGTTTAGGGTTCGGGGTTCAGGGTTCAAGGTTTAGGGTACCCTAAAACTGAACCCTGAACACTTAAGAGTCGTTAAACACTAAGGATAATAAGATGTACAAGACGAACATGACGGATTGAGGGTTCGGGGTTCAGGGTTCAGGATTCAGGATACATGTACACCTTATTATCCTTAGTAACCTCTTCCCCTAACTCGTTAAACTTATCGGACACGCAAAATGGGATATCTCATGTGTGCAAAATCTTAAGAGTCGCAATGGTAACTAACACACACAATGGTAACTAGCACACACAATGGTAACTAACACACAACGGTAACTAACACAAAATGATAACTAACGCACAATCTGTATGAGCATCCAACAGCTAATCTGGACCATTAAAATCTTTCCATGATCCGTATGAGGTGGCTTATCCACCGTTAATCTTTTTTTTTTCAAAACCCTATACAAAAGTTTGTCTTTCATTATCACCCTTTGCTTTTCTCTCTCTCTGTCTCTCTTCCAATTTGAGCCGCCGGTGGAGAAACTAGGGTTCCATGTTCCACTGCACCATCGCCACCATCACCGCCGAATCAGGATCATTCAACACCATCACGACGATTGCTCACTCGGTAAGCTCTCTCTCTTTTGTTGTGTATAGTTTTCTACTTCTAAATTTTGTTTTCGGTAAGCTCTCTCTCTGTTGTTGTTGGAAGAAACTCTATTTAAGTTTTTCTACTTCTAAATTTTGGTTTCAGAAACAACAGACTACTCCATATTCTCTTCTTCTTCATGTGGAAATTGTAATAAGAAAGAAAGTAATTTTTGGGCTAAAGAAATAGAGAAAAAATAGGGAAAGGAACAGATCTAGTTTTTTGAAGTCTGAAGTCTGTTGGAAATCAAATTCTAGCCATTGTATTTCAATTTCCTTCTTCTCCTTCATCTGGATCTAAAATCAATGATTTCCATTAACTCATCCTTTGTTGGTAAGAAAGTATTCGACTAAACACAGATTCATATGTATATTGGGATATAATTTTGCAACCCTATCTATCTATATATATATATTGTTCCTTATCGTAGGATTTTGGTTAAAACGAATAAGTTTACTTGATTATCGATGCTCATGATAATCAGGCTTGAATTTATATTATTTGGAAACCCTACATTTGGGTAATAATGATTTCATCGGTTTGAGTAGAAATCTGTTTCGGATGGTATGATTTGTTGGTAGAAACATATAGAGATTGATGATTTAGTTGCTAATCTTAATACATGCAGTTGTTTCATGCCTATCCCAACAGGAGATGATAATCCAGTACCCTTGACTATGGATTATTATTATCCATAAATTATTCCTGCTAAGTTCTCTGGTTCTAAAGAAATTGTGCCACTTCACGTTCGTAAACCAGTATGTTTTTCATTATCACTTAATCCTTGAAATTTTGATTCATACTTTAAATTGATGTTTGTTTGAACTTAAGGTACTTCAGAGTGAAGAAAGACCACTAAGTAAGAAGAGACAACATCCTTTGGAAATATTTGTTACTGGTCATTTTGACCTTACAGTTTTTTTTTTCGGGTTTTGGAATTTTATTGATTTTGTTTTTTTTTGTATGGATATGACATGACAGATTCAAGTTTTGTACCACCATTGTTGTATGTAATTCTTGGGAGTTCAAGACATTTAGGAGTTGGTCCAGTATCAATAGCATCACTGGTAATGAGTTCTATGCTTAGAGAAGTAGTCTCACCAACTACAGAGCCAATTCTACATCTCAAATTGGCTTTCACTGCAACCTTCTTTGCTGGTGTATTCCAAACATCTTTTGGTCTACTTAGGTAAGAAATTGATATCTTTTAACCTTGTCTTAGTTTTCAAGAAACATAAGGAAATTTTTTGGATTGTCATAATTGAGTACATTTTTTAGTGATTTGTAATTAAGTCTTACCTATTACATTAATTTGGTTGGTGTTAACATCATTTCACTCTGTTTTGTTTCTTTGTGATTTTAAAGTACTCTAGGAGTAACTGCAATATTAGGTGCTTATATGGTTACTGATAGACTTTCTTGGAAAGTTCCGTTTCGGATACTTCTATGAGCACTTAAACTCTAGTTTCCTGTGTTGTTTAAGAAGAGATGTCTTAAGTTGATCATGTTTTTTATGTTTCCAGGAAGCTTCTTTATATTGCAACAATTTTCAAGCTTCAAAGTCTGCAAGTTGGACAAGTGAGAAATGCAATCCGGTAATTCTTCAAATTGTGTACCAGAAATATCGAGGTATCTCATACGCTTCAATGTTCCCATTGTTTCATGAAACTTCCTTAGTTTGTCACAAAATCTAAGAAGCAAAGTCTGCAAATTGTAGAGTCCAGAAATAAACTTGGGTAATTCTTCAATTTGTGTTCTGGATAGATCGAGATACCTACGATGTTTCATGTTTTCGATTGAAGGTGGTATTCCTTTTTAATAGTGCCCCTGCATATCTAGCACCCGAAACTGTTTATTCTTGAGGAGCTTCTGATAGTTAATGCTTTTATCCCTTCAATTATTATGAATGAATAAAGTGCGTAGTTTTGCTGCATTTTGCAATTGTTCTGCATATGCTAACGTACCTTCCTGCATATGAATAAAAAACATGTTCAATGACGCATATATTCATTTTTTTATCCATATTTTCCATGAATTTTTCTTAATGTAAAATTAATTTCCAAATGGACGTCACGTTAACTGACCATTATTGTTGTTGCAGAGAACACTCAAGCTGGAGAGACCTCACTGCAGTTGAAGGTGGTCCTTAAAAATCATGGATCCAATCATTTTCTTAGTGGGCAGCTTAGTTAAGTAAAGATCCAGGCTCTCAACCATCACTACCTAGATGGAGAAAAAGAAATGATTAGATAGTATTTCTTTTTTCCTTTCATGTAAATAGTGTAATTTTCTTAAGAAATGATATAAACTAAATTATGTGATATAATAAAATTTAATTTAATTTTAAATTTGGTTAACAATCGTTTGGTATTAATTTTAATCTGGGATTATCTAAATTAGAATAGCGAGCAACTAACTTGAGTAAAAACTTTGATAGCTTAAAAGTTTAAGCAATCAACTTCAGGATAATCAAAACCATAAATCACTTTCATTTGATGGTTTAAAAGTTCAAGCAATTAACTTAAAGCCAATCAAAATCAGAAATTACTTTTAGCGAGCAAAAATTTAAAAGCTTAAAAGCTTAAGCAATCAACTTCAGGCCAATCAAAATCACAAGGGCAAAATTATTTGATCGCTTAAAACCTTAACGAAGCAATTTCTGGAAGAGTTGTTCCATGTATCTATCAACTAAGTATTTTACTTGCTTTAGAATGGTTGGTCTATCTGAAGCGATTGATATTTTACTTGCTATATTGGTTGGTCTAGATGTTAAGCGATCATAATTTTACTTGCTCCGTGGTAGTTGGTCTAGATCTTAAGCAACATGAATGGTACTCGCTTTAGGTAAGTTGGTTGATTACTAGAGCGACTGCATGGCCTCTCAAGACCTTTACAAGGCTGGCTTTTTGCAACCACGGGAGCGACTGCCACTTTAAGTCGCTATAACGGTTATAGCGACTCAAAAAGGGCTTTAAGCGACTTAAAATGACATGTCGCTTAAACCCGTTTTTCTTGTAGTGTTATATAAATTTATTCAGAGTTTTTAATTATTTATCGATTGTTTTCACTAAATCTAGAGTTTACAATTGATTTTCAAAACTGTTCAAGTGATCAATTGTATTAATCTATTAATCGGTTTAATGCTAGTATTGAGTTATGAGATAAGTAATCGTCCATCGGCTCGTACATAAGTAGAATTCACGAGACCTTCGAGAGGGATTCTGTGGAGAAATTACGAGTGAAAACAATACCAACAAGTGGACCTTGAGCTAAGAGTTTAACTACAGGGATCAACCTAAATTCACAACGCATAAAACATTCGATTGGGTTACACCTTGAGTGAGCTACTACTTGGTGGCTCAGTTGGATAGAATCTGGTAGTCGAGAGCTTCTCTATCCGGTGATAAAAGGAGTTTTGGGGATAGCACTGATCTAGCTGCTATTCTACGGTTGGTGATAAATGGTTCTAACGAAGAGTGATAAGTATATTAATTCAGTCAACTTTTGAAAACGACGAATGATTCCTTAATAATTAATTTACAAACCCCCTTTAGTATTTATTCTAGTTTTGCTAATCTAAATAACATCTAAATTACACAGCTCTCTGTGGGAACGATCCTTACTACCGCTATATTACTTGTTAATTAGTGAGAAATATATTAATTAATTTGTTTCACTTACGACATGCATCAAATAACTCCTATGTAAGTAGAATACGTGAAACCTTGCAGTGGGATTCTGTGGAGCTATGACGTGTAGAAATAATACTAGAAAGTGGACCTTGCGCTAAGAGTCTAACCACTAGAATAAACCTATAAAGTCACAAAATATAAAGTATTTGTCCAAATTACACTTAGAGTGCGCAACTTCTAGGTGGTTTAGACGAATAAAATCTAGTATTCGAGCGCTTCGGTAACCAGTGACCAAAGAACTTTTGGGGATAGCACTGCTCTAGCTGTTATCCTACGGTTGATAATAATCTTTCATAAATGAATAATAGATGAGTATAGTAACTCAATGATTGTTTATTGACGAAGAATGATTCCTTGAGCATATCTCTCTTCATTGGTTACAACTTTACTTTTAATTGCTTTCTTATTTACTTTGCTTAAAACCTAAAACAAAACCCCCTCTTTGTGACATATGACAACTAAAACACCTCGCTCCTCGTGGGAACGAACTCTATTTACTATTATATGATTCATTAGTAAAGTAGAAGATAAGTGAATTAATTTTTGCACCTACGACACGCACCAAGAACCAGACCAACAAGAGAAGAAAGCCATGGAGACACTGGTGGGAATCGACGACTGATTAACAAGCAGTATACCGTTCAACCATTTATAAGCGTTGTCGGTAATGAAGGTACTAAAAGAGCCACAAACTAAGTGTCTCCATTATACTACATTTATGAACCAGGTGCCGACCCAGCGAGTAACTCGTACCCAAGGTGCTCCTAAGGGGCCACGACAACAACAATAGTTAGAACAACCACAAGAGCGGGATATAAAACCTGATATAACTTGTCCTGATTTTCCAATTACCATAGAAGAGATCCTTGAACTACTAGAGGCATGGGTACAAGAAGGGATCGTCAAGTTACCACCTGTGCGATGCTCACCTACTCTTCAGGAAATGTCATACCCGAAATATTGTCGTTTCCATCGGTTCGTCAATCACCTTACCAGCAAGTGCAACGATCTGAGACGTTTCTTCAAATAAAAAATAGAACCAGGAGAGTTGCAACTGGGGACATGGGGTATTCACAAAAATACCCTTCCCATTAGGAGTTTCACCATCCATAGAGAGCTGGTCAACCAAACAGTTCAATCATTAGCGCGCATGTGTGAGCTATTCCACTTTTCAAAAGATCAGCGTAAAGATATTTTTACTTCTCTCAATCGATTTGTATTTGGGGAGCGCCTACCATATCTTGATGAAGACACTTACGCCCAAGACAAGTTTCCTTTGGAGGACATGGTCAATCAGAATGATAAAGGGTGTGACCAGGGAATCATCACTGTTGCACGTCTTAAAGATGTTAATTTTAGAAAAACACTAGTTGATGTTGGCATGGATGTCAATGTTACCATCCTCACGACTCTGAAAGCAGTAGGAATAACTCGACAAAGATCTACATGCTCATCAACAACAGTCATAGATCCTAAAGGAGTAACCAAAGATGTTTATGGACACATCACTCCCATAATAGCAACATTAGTCACTCAAAGAAGCACCAAATTTCATATCGTCAAGGGGAACTCAATTATGATATGATTGTGGGACGTGCATAGCTCTAACAATCAGCAGCCATCATAAAAGCTCGGCCAAAATTTTTGCCTCGAGTTACGCGCCCTCTTCCTGGAGTCAAACCTAGTGTTACCAAGAACCTGCCTTTGTACCTGGAAGAATACCAATTGTTGAAAGCCATAACGGGGAATCAAGCACCAACTGAGAGTGTATCGGCTTATGTCAACAAATACCACACTCGGGTAGCTCTTACTCAATTTGCTTCCTTATCATTGAATCATCCTCACATGCCAGCAGACTGGGGACTAGACCTTACTAGAAACGACAATCGTGTTTTAGCCTATCATTATGAATGGGTGGCAATTCCATCTCAATACTTCAACAGATGGGTAGAGACCACTCTCGTCTTTTATAAACAACCAGAACTCTCAAAGATATTCTCCCTCATATATGATTCGAGAGATATTAGAGAGAGGTCCGACCATATGAACACAACATTTACAGGGCCAAAAAAATCAAGCCGAATGCTTTCTGGGTAGGTGATTTGGTTCTCAAAGCATCAAGACTTCAACGCTCCTCCAACTGGGAAAGGTCATACAGAATTTTGTGGGATACTAACAGCGGCTACTATAGGTTGGTCACTACATAAGGCAAGCCCGAGACAATAGTCATTTACGGCAAATCGCTTAAGGCTTTTGACTAAGCATCCTGCTATTACCCTTATTTCATTGTTTTTCATGTAGTATTTACAATTCCTCCAATATGCCTTTAAGAATCACTGTAAACATCCTTAGGGTTTCAATTTTATTAATTGAAGTATTGTTATCTTAAGAAAAGAATCTTTGTGAGTCGCCCCCCAAAAAAAAAAAAAAACTCTTTAGAATGCACAAAGACACAACTCCAAATAACCCTTCCAAAAATGCATTTTACACCTTAAATCTCATCTCATGATTCCGAAATGGAAGAGGAATGATATCAGCACTGCAGTTCCTGGTAACCTCCTTCATCTGGTTTATTATTTCGTCTCTTCTTCTTGAACCGTCTCCCCTAAAAGTAGAGGGGATACAGACGTATTAGGACAAAACAGCTTCAAACACAAAATTTTGAGCATGAACCACAAAACTCATTATACATACTCATGAACATCATATACATTAATCAAAAAGTAGTATTTGAGTAATTACATGAGTCGGAGTCATTACAAGATGTTTCACAAAAAAACGCATCAAAAAGCAAATTATATTACCTCCTGGAAACTCTAAAGCTGATGACAATTGGTGAAGAATCTTTGCATGAGTATCATGTAAAATGTTTTGTATGGATGTCTACTACAACATGTTAAAAGGGCACATCAATCGGATAAATGATCTAAGAGTAATAGCCAAAACGGCCAAAGGTGTCGGGTCTACAAACTGTCAGAATTTTCCTGGATACATCCTGAATTCTGTTGTTGGGTCGTTTTGACACCATAAGCAAGCTCAAAACCTGGATTTTTTTTCCTCAAATGACGTAGAAAAAGATACTATCATTACCGCCTGGACAATTAGACATCCAACCCGTAATCGCAACGACCCAATTGCAAGGACGGAGCTCTACCAACTGAGCTATATCCCCCCGAGCTGGTTAATGCTAGAGCGGCGTGTTGTGTATGCTTTAGTAACAACGGTTCTCATGGCTCTTGTATTCACCGGCTTTCAAGTAATGGAGTTTTACAAATTGTTTTCTAATAAAGATAAAGGGTCAATCATCCAAAACGGAGGTCGTATGAAGATTCTATGGCGTTAATCTGAAGCACTATGCTTCTGAAATTTTATGAAGAAAATTGATGAAATTTTCTATAAAATGTTCATTAATTGGTCCCAAGACGTGAAGGCCCTTTATGTAAATTCATGAAAAACACTGAAGGAAATGTATGGTTCCATCATAACATCCAAACATGAAATGTACAATTCAAAGAAGATAAATAGGAAACACATAAATATAAAAAGCTACGATAAAGTAACTAAGCTAAACTCAATCAGAAGAATCGGAATCTGAGTGAAAGTCATATTCGTTGTCACCTTCCACATCAGAATCACGTTTTTCTTCTTCTTTTTCTTCTCGGTCTTCTTCAAAATATTCTTCGGAATCCTATACAAGGTCCTCTACTTCAGAGTCTTCCCTTGAAATCCCACCAGGGTCTTCTTCAGAATCTTCTTCGTATCCTGATCATCAGCAAGGTTAATAGAACCCACCTGCATGTCGTCCCAAGCATCAGCACGCTCATCTTCACGATCGGCCTTAGTATCTGAGAAGGACTCAGTCTCTTATTCCACATAAGCATCATAATCCTATTCAGAAGGATATTCATCCGTATCAGAATCTTGGGCTACGCCATAAGGAAGAGCACCTCACTCTATCCGTTCATCTTTTTCCCTTCTCATAATTGCCCGGAGACGTCGCTTTTGCATATAAGTTGTGAGTTTCTCATCCTCGGCCTTCTTCTTTTCTGACTCCTCTCTGTGTCTTGCTTCTTCTTCAACATTAACTGCAAATGTGAGATTCAGAGAACATTCGCGGGTTTCCTTCAAACAATCGAGGGGCATATGATGCGTCGGAAAACCGACTTTGTTTTACCGCAAGCGCACAGTGTCGAAAGATGTAGACAATAACAAATACGGTTCGTTCCCACGAGGAGTTTGTATTAGAATATTTTTTAGGTTTTATTTATAAAGAATTAAATTAACTAGTGAATTAAAACTATTCAATAAAGTTGAAAACAATAAGAGAAAAATGTTAAGGTTCCGGGAATCCGTTGTAGATTAGGGTTTAATTGCGTTCGTTACATAGGGTTTCGATTTCAAAAAGAATTGTTTGTTCTCAACCTAAAGTAGAATTTCGAAGTACTAAGTATACGGGGCATAAAGAGTCAAAGAATATTCATAAAACAATTTCATACAAGGTTTCAACGAGTCCTTCTACTAATCAAACAATGAACTATACGTGGCATAGAACATGTAAAATCATCGAGACGGTAAAACGTTGAGAGAGAGACAAATTAATGATATTTAGTTCATATAACTGAAAACCCTAGTTTTGAAACACAAATAAAACCATCTCTACAAGTTCATCCTTTCGCCCTAACAAGGGAATTAGCCCAACATGGCTTTCTCAAAAGCCATACAAATTAATAATAAAATAAATACAAACTAACCCTTGTTCCAACTTCTCTAATTTTCTTCCCGTAAAGCTTCTGTATCCGGAGGTATTCTCTTCTCTGTGAAAAGTTGTTCCTTTAAAATTGTATCTAGGCTTCCCTTTATATAAGCTTTGGTAACCTCCTCTTGATCCTCATCCAACTAGGAAACCTAGTCTCATTAAACTTTTTCACTTCATTTTGATTCCTTGTCCAATTAGGAGACTTAACCTCCTCAAAAACCAACAAAAACCAACAAAAACCCTAATTTTCACGTCAAATGCGAGTCCAAAACGCTTCCCTTATTTCTCTTCCCGCGCAGGCCCAATAAGGCCCAACAGATACCAAATTCAAGTTGGTTTCACGGTTTTGCTCATAACTTCTTCATACGAACACAGAATGACCTCATTCTTTTTGCATTGGCTTTGCCTTTCAATTATCTACAAAATGGTGTGTAGAAATCCTGGAACATACTGAGTTCCCTGGGTCTTTGGTAATTCTTCTTTTGTAAAGCTCCATCTCACTTGTTTCAGAGATGTAACCTAATAAAACACATAAACTATAAAAGTAATAATAAAACACGGTAATTCACACAAAATATAGCAAATAAGAATAAGGAAATGATACTTAAAATGTATAAATTATGCACTTATCAGCATACCTCGCACAAGTTTTGTAACCTTATTCAAGGAACGACTGATTTTGGATTGTACTTCTTGAAGGGAAATTGTTTTCATCCTTTTAATTCTGCAACCCAATTTCTTACTCGAAGAATCAGAGTTACGGTCTCGATTAGGAATTTTCATGATCTTCTTAAGATATAAATAACAAGATGAAGACTCCAGCACAAAAGAAAATAAGAACTACCAAAAGTTTTAGCTTATTAGGATTAAACTTACTGGGTTTATTGCTCCTGATGTTGAATATCCCTTTACTCCAGAAGAACTACAAAGAAACTAGGGTTTGGAAGAAAAAAAATAATCTCAGTGTTATCAAAATATATATATATACATATGATATGTGAGAAAAATTTGGAAACCCTAGATCTACCGGATAATGAGATTATGATTGAGAACTAGCTCATCTAAATTCCCGTTTCACAAAACTGGGAAGAGCAATTTTTACAAAACGCTAAGGTTACAGAGGAAAACAAATAACAGAAAGGTGAATTCACGTAGAACGTACTTGTAAAAACCAGCAGCAATTGATGGTGGCGTCTTCGAAGAAGCAACCTTCTTGCTTGACGCGTACCCGAGTAGACTGCTGAATGGAGCCACCTTCCTATCAGACACGTACCTGAAGAAGTTACCAAGTCGAGTTATCTCTCTCAGGGAAGAAACAGGATTGTTCGCGACAAAAAGAGAAGAGGAGCTGGTACCACGAACTAAAAGGGAAGATCACATATATAGATATTATTCCTGGAAGTCCTAATTGGATTAGGAAACCAAGTTTAAAACCCAGACACGTTTGACGCTAACAATATTTTCTCCCCACTCACGAGCAAGCTAGCATTCTTAAAAATAATATGAGTACCCACTAATCCCCGCCAAGATTCATGATAAGGGGCACTTATCCCAGCAAACCGGAAGCATCTAAGTATATTTCCTTCTATTCTTAAAGTTTTAATTATGCATATACAATTATCATTAGCATATTGTCACCATCTAGTGCTTACTGTGCAGTATTATTGTTCCTCACTAAGCAGGGGACTTAATGTAGATGGTGAGTTTCTTACAAGGGCTAGAATTATAAAATTGCCCTATGCCTAGCAGCAAGAACATAGATGTATATGCGCATACTTATGCGCACATTCCTAGCTTTATACCGAAACACGAAATAATATATTTCTACTTATATATTTCGTAAGAGAATTAAGAATACAATCTCTACGAACAACTACAAGCATTTTAAATTATCCTTGTAGCCTCCTTAATATTCATAATATTTATGCCATATCGAACTAGTCTCAATTCGTATAAATTCCACAGCTGATTTTCTTGAACTTGCCTCAAATGCGCATCGATATTCCAATAACATCTGTCAAATCTCGGAGTATCTAATGCTTAATCCCTAAAATACATTCTAGCTTAACGCCTTGTTCGCAAAGAACAATCACAAATTGCTATCATGAGCTTAAAATATGCCACTTTAGCACTTTGCTCAAGGACAAGCCACGAATTATGTGTCATTCCTCTTGGACGCGCCACAAACAAGGAGCAATGTCGTATTGTGCCTCTGAAGTAGGTTAACCATAGCCTTTTCTCGCATTAACGCCAGGCTAACACTAGCCTCTTGGCTTAGCAACGTATTGGCGCTAGCTCCCTTGGCTAGGCAGCGTCTCAGCTCTAACGCATTGGTGCTAACGTCCTAGTCTACTGGAATCTAGCTTCCTTGGCTAGAAAGAGTCTTAGACTTTGCCCAATGGTGTTATTCTCCTTGGATAGAAGCTTCATATCCCTAGTACTAAAGACGCTAGCTTCTTTGGCCAAGAAGCGTCCCAGCCTTAGCGTATTGGACGCTAGCCTCCTTGGCAGGAGGAATCAATCAGATAAACGAGAGTTATATCCAAAACGATGAGCAACGTCACATCTGAAAATTATCAGAATTTTCTTGGATACTTTCTGAATTTTACTGTTGGGTTGTTTTGACGCTCCAAAAAAGATCAAAACCTAGATTTTTTCCTTACACGATGTATGAATCTCTTTTCTAATAAAGATAAAGGGGTCAACCATCAAAAGCGGATGCCGTATGAAGATTCTACAATATTTTTCCCAAGCACTATACTTCTAAAATTTTCTAATGACGAAAATCCATAAAGTTTTTGTAAATTCGAATACGGCTATGCTTACGTGAGAAGTTTGAAGAATTCACATGTTTTATCATGGTCATAAAGAGAAGAAACTTAATTGAAACGGATCCAAGCTAACGAAAGAGCCTGGTGTTACTTCATCTTTATTGCTTACGTCTCCATCAACAGCAGTGGGATCAGATTCTTCTCAAAGTTCGTCAGTACAAGACACTTCTCCAAGCTTTTTACCTTTAGAATTGTCTTCGTCTTCTATATCATGGTGTCTCCCTAAGCCTCAGAAACATCAATATGGAAGAATCATTCACGGTCCTTTTCTTACAGACTGGGGACTATCAACATCAACAGGTATAGTGTCCACTCGAGGGAACACCACGCGCACATGCTGTAAGAAATAAACCAATTATTCAAGTCAATATATTCATCTCAACCATCACCGATAACAAGGCATCCACAACCATCTCTAGCACCGGACAAAAATCTGACGGGCATGGCCACTTTAGATTCAGGCTTGTCCTCTCATTCTGGAACATTGGTTTACAAGATGCTGGTCAAGGATTCAGTGATGTGTTCTTCCCATTTACTTTTGAGGAAAAATATCATGCCTTACTTCCTTCTTTTTGGTCTGATCCATGATTGTTGTCCAGTTATCTTCTTCAACAGCCTCGCCCGCTTATCTATTGCATCGATGTTACTCCTACTATTACCTCTTCATTCTACGGACTAGGAAATCAACAACAGTCAGTAAGGAACGTTGCAAAGCATCCTTCACGAAAAAGGCTCATCTATGAATCTACTACGATATACAGAAAGGGAGTGTCAATCAGAGAGTAGGAGATATGGCTTTTACACTGAAGTCTATAGAATCTGAAAATTTACACGGGATTACTAATCACGAATACGTATATGATTGGATGACCTAGAAAACTTTGAATCGAGTGATTCTTTTTGCGTATGATAGCTTGGTCTCTTGGCTTCAAAAGTTGTTTAAAATGCGACATCCTTTAACATCCCCTGGAGTGATCGGTGTACAAACAAGGTTTTCCGGACAAGATTTAGAAGACTCGGCTTTACAGAGACCTCATCCGCTCGTGGACTCTCATATTCTCAGATATAGTATCATCTCAGGTTCCATTTTATCTCCCAAGAAGATTTCACCATATTAGAAAACGTCATCAACCACGTGTCACCACTATTCTATTGTTGTAACCATGCCGTCCCAACTTTTGCTACTAGCTACAACTCAACTTTATTGGCTACTCACGGATTGGTACTCATAGAGTGAAGACGAGCATATATTAACCCCAACTAGAGTTAATACAAGGGGGCGTATTCCCTAGTCTCGGAAAGTAGAAGCTAAGTACATCTCCTCCTCTCCTTGAATTTCGAACTTTATATAATTATTAGTAGTACACTGTCACCATCTAGTGCTTAGTGTGCAATATTATTGTTCCTCACTAAGCATGGGACTTAATGTAGACGGTGGATATTTGAAAAGGGACAAAATTCTAAAAAAAAATATGTTCCTGACCCGGGTATCAGAATATATGAAACCTTAGTATATTTTTATTCTGTAAAGATTCCTAGGAATACACTAAGTCGCAATGGGTGTTCATCGGTTTCTCTTTCTTTATATATACGTATGTACATAATCATGATTATTATATAACTCAATATCCATCTATTTATTGAATTCTTATAGTAGTACTGGTGTTTGATGCAATAATCCCAGATATTCTATAATCTCTACATAATAAATCTCAAGCTCCTAGATGGATTGCCCACTAGTATAGAGTAACTTGAGTCTTCTCTAGTGCTATTCCTAGAGCTTGTTCTGCATCCAATGTCTTCTCTAATATTATTCCTAGGGCTTGTTTTGTATCCAATGTTGATATTCAAATTCTTATTTAAACAACATCAATTTACTGTTATACGCATATTCTGGGAATAACTGATGCCTGATCTTCAGAACGCATTCCAGCTTAATGCCCTGATTCGCAAAGAACACATCTCGACTCGACGTTTTTTCCTTCAAAAATATGCCACTCTAGCATTTTAATCAAAGACAAGTCACAAATCAGGTGTCGTTTCTCTTGGACGCTCTACAATCAAAGAGCAATGCCTCCAAAAAAACACGATGTGTCTCCGTGCTAGGATAGCCTTAGCTTCTCCGCACTAGCACTAGATTCTCCAAGGCTAGCCTTAGCTTCTCCGTGCTAGCACCATCTTCGCCAAGGCCAGCGCTAGCATCTAAAGTTATGTTCTTAGGATGCGCCACTTCTCTACTCTAGGCCAAGGCCAGAAATAGCTTCTAAGGCTGCAACCTTAGGACGCTCCACATTCTTCGTGCTAGGCCAAGGACAGCGCTAGCTTCGCAAGGCTGCATCCTTGAGGATACGCCACATATTATGCGCTAGCACCAAGGCCAGCACTAGCTTCACCAAGGAAGCATCCTAGAGACGTGCCACTCCTTCTCAGTGTTGTCCTAATTCCAGCGACAACTCTATATGGATATCCATCAAGCCTCCTTGCCTGGATTCTTAAATGCGCCACGACTGGTCCAATAGAATCTTCGCACAGTCTTGGATTCACACATTTTCATATTTATACCATGTCCCTTCTAAGTTGATATTTGGACATCAAAATTACGTCATGCTACTCCTAAGCTAGTACATGACCACTAAACTTACCAGACTCGATACTGATCATTCTAATTATTAATCCAATAAGTTGCATAACTCACTAACTTAGAAAGTTATTGACTTGACTTGGCCTAATCAAAACAGTGGTGGTCCACGACTCCACTATTCTCTACGAGATATCAAGTATGTGACATGGAGGTTTTCTCATTGGGGTATTGGTATGGAGGTCTACGACATCGTACGTTGTTGCAACACATCTACGAACAAGAAGGTAACAAGTAGTGGACGCTTACAAAGCAGTTGAGAAGATGAGGAGTAGTGGTCAGACAAGTCTTCCTTATTTTTCGGACACAACCCCACTATAATCTCCACAATCGTTACTTCTCCACCTCTTTCTTACTTACACTACTTACGAGATATCAATGTGTCTCCTCTAAAACTATAAATAGATGGCTTCATCTATTAGGAACTAAGACACAATCAGAGATCTATCTCAGAGATAATCCATTCTTAAAACCACACACTACTGTTTTTCATCACATAATGTTTTCTCAATCTTCTTTGCTTCCCTCTCCTAAGATCAACCCAATCATCTTCATCCTTGTGACCGAAGTAGAATGTGAAGGGCCATTTCTTGGTTTAGGCTCGTCCTGTTCGAGTTTGATCTCTCAAACCTACATGAAAGTACTCTTTTGCAGTATATTTGTTTTTTCACCCTAAAATACAACCACATCATCTTTTTGTTTTGGGTTATTCCTCCCTAGAAGTAGACACATTATAAGTATAATGTGTTAGAAAGTATCAAACATAAAAAAATTATGTATCAAAAAATCAACATATATGTCCCTTAATAGCATAAATATTTTGCAAAATCTCATCAGAGATGTTTCTGCACGACCTTATACAAACTCGGAAGCTGCGGATAATTGGTGAAGAATATAAGCATGAGTTATATACCAAAAGTATCATATGGACATCTACTACAACATACTATAGAGGAGCGTCAATTGGATGAACGAGTTAAGAGTTACAGCCGAAACTGTAGACTATGTCCCAGCTGAAAACTGTCAGAATTTTCCTGGATATCTCCTGAATTTTTAATGTCAACCCTCCCAAATGGGCTTAAAATCAAGATTTCTTCCTTGTATGCGATAGATAATTATTTTCTGATCAAGATATTAGGGTCAACTATCAGAAACTGACATCGTATGAACATTCTACAACTCTTTTGCTAAGGACTATACTTCTGAAATTTTCTGACTACAAAAATTGGTAAAGTTCTTCAGAAATCCATGTACAGTTTCATTCAGTTGGTCATTCAAAAAATATAAAAAATTTGATATGGATTCATGACAAAAGGATACTTATTTAAAGAAGTCTTGGCTCAATCAACTCGGCCTTCATATAAAATGTAAAAGTGTTTAATTTTAAAAGAATATCTATAAGAAAAGAAAATAAAAGTTGATATACACTACACAAAGGGAGGCATGCCGGGAAGGTTAGTCATAGATCTTGGAATTATATTCAGAACCATACTCATCATTGTTTTCTTCATAATTATCACTATTTGATTTACGCTCGTTTCCGTCCTCTTATTCTTCTTTGGTATTCTCGTTTCCATCTGGGTCTTCCGGGTCTTCCTCGGGATCTTCTTTCAGGCATTCTTCAGGATCCTCCTCTAAATAATCGATATTGTCTGCAGGATCAATAGATCACATTGTCGCGTCAATATAATTGTCTTCATCATGTTCATCTTTCAAGTCGGCTTGAGATAATCGTTTTGATGCCATATCGGGGGAAAATAGTTCAGATTCATACTCAGCAGGATCCCAGTCAGAAAAGAGCTTGTCTACATCAAAATATGAGGCTACACCATCATCACGAGTGTATTTCCCATCTTGCTTTGTCTTTGCAATCCTTGCTCTTGTATGAAGAAGTTTTTTTCGTGAAAGATAACAATTTTTTCATCCTCATCTCTTATTCTTTCAAGTTCCTCCTCACGCCTCAGGCCCTCCTCCTTCTCTATAAGAGGTATGAAGTCATAAACACATTCATCCTTGTGTAGTGTATATCATCTTTGTTTTCTTGCCTCTATGTTGTGCTTCTCTCACAGAGGAGTCATAATCGTAACTTGGACTCAGAAATGCCATGGTCTGCTAAATCAGGGTATTAAAATACCACCACCTTAAATTGGAGCCGGTCCTCGACTCTAGAATACACAATCCCAGATCTCCACTATTCCTTGCGGCTCATGAGACCAGTACCTGCCATACCCTGTCCAGCATATTCTATCACCCTCGACAGGTGACCCTTAGTTGGCTCTGTTACCAATTTGTAACATCTCAAATCTTAGGCCTGAATTTTTACCCACAATCCAAGTCCAAAACCCGAAATATCATATGTGTATCTAAGTTCCATCCAAATTTACTCAATCCAAGTAATTGGATGGATTAAAACAAGAAATTTTTTTGATATACCTTTCATTATTAAAGTTCAGAGTACGCAACTAACCCATTTTGAAATTAGTCATCCCATTGGAATAATAAAAATAAAACCCAGCGGAAATGATTAGCAACCATAAATTATAGAAAATATGAGCAACTCGAATTAAGAAATCCAAACCACATGCTATGATATTATCTCTTGTGTTGCACCGCAATGCGATTGCTTACGTACCATAACAGGGACCAACCATGACTGTAATTCATATGTGGTTCAAGTTTCAAGTTCCCGTGATGATTTAAGTACACGACACTTTTAATCTTACTTAAAACTAGTTTTGAAAGCTAAAGGAAAATATTTAAAATATTTTTCAAATGACAAGAAGTGAACAACACAACTGCATAGAATGTAGATCTTTTGACTTAAACCACAAAGAGTATCCCAGGCATTAACAACGAGAAATTAAAGAACAATATAAAAAAAACAATTATGTAAACATCATGGAGAAAATATACACTTTCTTGAGTCATAAATCCAACATAACTAGTTCAATTTAAGCATGTAATATATGTATACCACCTCTGTGTAGAAGGCGACGACAATGTATAATGTAACCTCCTAAGCACTGTCATACTTATGCATATCTGGAACACGGTTCAATACTAAAACACGATCATAGTCTCCTGAAATTCAAAAATTATTTTATTAATACAACGCATGATAACATAAAATTTCATCTCAATCCAATCACCATATAAGAAGATAACAAAAACGAAAAGGGATACATAGGAATTCTGTTTCGTAGAATAGAGTCTTGGTTTATCTCATCTTTGCAGCGTTAAGTATCACCTGATCCGTTAGAAATTTTTACTGTAGTATTATGAATTATATAAAAACAACATATCAACACATTTCAGTCTGAGTGTATCTAATACTTTCAGTAGTAATTCAGACCCGATCGTCCTGAAATTTTTAAAGTACTTCCATCACAGAACGAATGGAATTTCATCAAAATCCAACCATTAGATCTCAAGATATTAGTAGAACAACAACATACATATTCTATGGTTTACAAGGTGCGTACGGGATAATCAAGCAAGGATTGACAATAAGATGAAATACCAAAATCAAAATCATAAAGTGAAAGAGGAAGCAAACCCCCTCCTCCCCAAACCGAAAACGTATTCTTAATCTTTTTTTTATCTTCATCTAGTTGACCAAACTCCCTTGATGCATGAATAACTATTTAAGAACCCACACTTATTGTTAAAGCTATCAAATGCCTTCTAGAAACCATATTTGGATTTGGGGCGCACTTATAGTGTGAAAACCATTATAATTTAGGTTAACTCCTAATGGTTTAAATTAAACCCAAGAAAAGTTCATAGAATTATACACATACCCCTACATTTGGTACTGGGTATTACAACCTTATCCATTTAAAGAAATTTTGTCCCAAAATTTAGAGGAACCTTGGAAAACTCATGATATTTGCTTTGTATGTCAAACTTCATATCTTACAAAAAAATTACAGTTACCCTTACCTGAGATGTTTATTTGAATCATCAAAATACCGCTTGACCTCTATAAGTCTGCTAACACATTAAGGAAATACAGCTCGCACTATGGGTGCATGTTTAAATAAATAAAACAAATCATCTTGCACAAGGAAGTCTCACGCGAGTGGATTTAGGGAGTCAAAGTATATTTCCAAGGATAACTCGTATCCCATCGAAGAGATTTTTAGGGATCGCTTCCCATGGACCGAGTCCCAGCTATCGTAACTTTAGAGATCGTTGTCCATGGACCGAAGCCTAACTATCATAATCAAATTTAGGGATCACTACCCATGGACCGCATTACAATCATTATCTTCAACTTTAAAGATCGATGCCCATATACCGAAACCCAATTATCATAATCAACTTTAGGGATCGTTACCCATGGACCGAAGACCAACTATCATAATCAACTTTAGGGATCACTGCCAGTGGAACGTAACCCAACAATCATAATCAATCTTTAGGTATCGCTTCCCATGGACCGCACCCAATAATCATAATAATTTTAGGGATCGTTGCCTATGGACCGCAATACAATAATCGTAATCAGCTTTGGGGATCTGTCGAGGGACCGTAGCCCAATAATCGTATAGGTCACCATCAACAACACCATGTAACCACAATGATAGATTAAATGTATAACATTAGCAACATACCTTCATGGTTTAATTATATAGATAATTAAAATTCCAACATCATTAATTAATGTATATATTTATGTAAAAAAGAGTTCATGCACGGAAAAACCAACTGCAGAATTTAATCATTCCATTTCCTTAAAAGTTTTATCTTGTTCAAACCAACAGACATTAAAATAAAAAAGGTGACCTAAATTATATGAGCTTATAGTACTAGTTCCTTTTAAAGGCATATGATTTAATATGAAGCAAAGTGATTTCATAAAAATCAAAATAGTTCAATAGATTAAACGCACAAATGATGGCATCATCGTAAATTAATTATTTTATGTTATTTTCTTGTAACCAAATTATTAACTTCAGGTAAGTTTATATGCACAGTCCAAGTAAATCGAGACGGGTGCTCTAATACCAATTTGTAATAACCCGACTCACCGTCGATATTGTCTCCACTTAGCCATTATAGTCATTCATCATTATGGGGTTTTCAACGGGCACCGCTGCGGTCATCCAGCAATAGCTTCCCGGGAGGCCACCCATCCCTGATTTGCTCCCAGACCGGACACGTTTAACTGCAGAGTTTTTTTTTGCCAACTCTGGAGCCAATTGTGCTGAAAAGGCCTCGGTGTTAAGAAATGACAAACCATTATATGTTCCATTCAGTGAACCCTACCTGCCAAATTGGGGTATTACAAATTATATCAGCAGCAGAAGAACCGTACAAAGACGACTTAGGGTTTCTATAAACAACATTGGTGTAAACAAAAATTAATTGAAATCAAGAATCAAAGTAAAGTTGCTAAAACCCAAGCTTACCTGGTTAAGCTTATTGATGTTGTTGTCGGCGTGGTCGAAAATTATTTCACTTCAGATGATCAATAATGGAGTTAGGGTTTACGTGTAAAAGGTAGGGAACAATATTTTCTAATATTGTAAAAAAAATAAAAATAAGAAAACACTTGAGTTAATACTCACGTAAAAAAAAACACCAAAAATTCCTTGCGCCACCACCAACGATTCTGTGGTGGAGACATTGTTGGCGGACGCCACCGAAAGAAGGAAGTTGTTGCTGCTGGCGAAGGAGGAGAGCGGAAGAATGGAAGCGAACAAAGAAGGAGTAATAAATTCTTTCAAATGATCGAGAAAAATATATATAGGGGGTTTTCCCTTTGGACCAATATCGGTTGGGCTAAACCCAACAAAGCTTTGTTCCAAGGGGCATCCCTTGGTATCTGTAACTATTACACCCTCCATGCTGACGGTCATGCTTGTGTTAACCAACCATGCTCGTAGATACCAAAGAGCCATCAATACTGCTCATTGGATCATATGGATATTTCGCTAAGACAACACCAGCAAAACAAGTCTGCAACGACATCATGGTGGCGAAGCTAGCAATTATCTCTTTGTTCTCAATATTTGAAATTTTGAAATTTTATGGTCTCATTGTCAGCATCTAATGCTTACTACGAAACATACTATTCCGCACTAAGCAGAGGACTTAATGTTGATGGTGGAATTTTGACAAGGGAAAAAATCGTATAATCGCCATCTTCCCAGCAGCGGAAACATAGAAATATTCGCATATACTTACGTATTAGTATCAAAAATATGAGTTTTGTACCTCTATCCATATTCTGCGGGAGAATTAATAATAATAGGCTATGTTAATAGCTGCATATACTATGTATTGATTCTGTAGCCTCTATAAATATGTATATATATATGTATGTATGGAACTAGTCTCAATTCGCAGAACTTCCAAGGTTGAATTCCTTGAACTTGTTCTATGTATGCAGCGACATTCACATTCTTATTTGAACAACATCAATCTACTATAGTAAACACAATGAAAATAGTATCTGAGCACGAAAGAGGAGTGCATGTTCACCCTCAGAAAGCAAACAAAGGCTATTCAAAGTCATGGAATTAACCTCGCCACAGCGCTGGCCAAAGCCACCCCTAGTTTCCTCTCATCTGGAATTAACGGCGCCAGCCTAGGAAGCACTGCGACCTTGAGGACCTTAACACGCTAGCACTCATAACAAGGCGCTTTCTTATTACCAACGCTAGCACACCTCGTGGCGCTAGTCTAGTGCTAGCGCCAACCAATACTAAGGTGTTGTCCTAACGCCAACGCCAACACCCCATGCTTTCGGTGCTAACACCATACTTACTATACTACTTTAATGTTAGCCTAGTGCTAGCGCCATATCTAACAGTGATATCCTAGTGCCAGTGCTAGACTTCTACTCTCGGCACTAGCCTGGTGCTAGCGCCATACTTGCTCATTGCGCTGTCCTAATGCCAGGTTATCTTATTTTTATAGCCTAATGATAGCGGCAATAATTCTCAAGGCTATACTGGCCTTTCTTTACTTGTACTAGAGATAACTAATGCATCCTGCTCTTAGTGTAATACCAATCTTTTTATCTTGCTCACGAGTATTTCGAGTCTGACCTACCTCTTTTGTGCTTTGAGTTACAAATACTATACAAGTAAGCCTCTCATCTGAGATCACTTAAAACGCCATCGCTGGTCATTCATACTATCAATAAGTACTCATCTTAATTAAAGGCCCATGGCTTTTATCACTACTTATATCCATGATAATCCAGTTTATTCTTAGACTTACTAAGAATGACTTGTTAAATATTTAAAGTCGTCACTATACTTACTATTTTACTATGACTTGACACTAATCAGTCTACCTAATTAAACACAAAATTGAGCATTTAGTCACAACAAGTTATTACCACGACTTAACCAAAATAATAGCAATCCATGACTTCACTATTTTCTACCAGATATCAAATACAGCACATGAAGGGATTCTCACTAGGGTATTGGTCTAGATGTTTACAGTAACGTGCAGTGTGGCAGCACATCCATGGATAGAAGGTAATAAGTGGTGGGACGGTTAAGAGAAGTTGAGAGGATGAGGGATTAGTGGTCATACACTCTTTCTGACATAGCGGACATGATTTCACCAGAACCTCAACGATCGTCACTTCTCCATCTCTTTACAACTTCAGCAAGTTGCGAGAAATAAATGTGTTCATTACAACAATAAATAGATGACATCATCTATTCATAAAGGCAGATCCAATAGATAATTAGATTTGCAACCATAAATCTAGCCTTCACCATAGTTTAACAACTACACACTGTAAATTTCATCACAGAGTGATTTCTCAATCTTTTCTGCTTCCCTCCCCTAAGATCAACCCATCGTCTCCACCTTTGTGACTGAAGCAAGACGTGAATGGTCATTTCTTGGTTTAGGCTCGTCTTGTACAATTTTAATTTCTCGAACCTAAAAAAAATACTTTTACAGTATATTATTTTTCACCCAGAAACATGATTTTTTTTGTTTTTTTCTGTCGAGAATCGTGAAAACTAATAAAAACTGATTGAAACCTAACTTACTTGGTTCTGCGGTTCTGCACCTTGCGTACTTGCTACTTCTGTAACTGTAAGTAATAATTACTAGTTACTACCATCTTTTAAAGTTCTGAACTTATGTTTAATTTTATGTTTTAAATTTAATATTATATTAATGAATTAACTTCATACGTTTTAACTTTTATATTATATAATAATAAATTATTTGGTAGTTATTTTTTATATTATATATTAATAAATTACTTGTTAGCTTGATATATAGTTTTCCATTAATGTTTTTAATATAAAATTACTAGTGGATCTCCTGTTAATTGGTTTTTGGTGTATCTTTTTAATTAGATGTTTTTTTATTTTTAAATTAATCGTTTCCAAATAAAAAATTAAAAAAATTATTATTTTCTTCGTAGGTATTAGGAGGTATTAAAAAAGAGTTAGGAGAGATGATTCGAATCCTATATCAGTCATATTGATCAGTCATAACGAAGTAACTCCTAAACCGAATTAAAGTCAAGCGATCAAGTGCAACCCCAATTTAAATTACAATCAAGAAATGTATTTATCAATCGTGTACAAGTAGATTTTTCAAATCTCCCTTCTGAACCTAGTTTAAGACCAAAAGTTTCAGATTATGATCTGAATGATCAAGATGCAGTTCGAAGAGCTTATCTACTAAAAGGTCCTTGTCATCCTATGAATCATGAATATCCCAAAAAGATAATATCTGAAAGAAGTCGAGGGTCCAACAAGGCTAAAGATATTGGAGTTGGTGAGAGTATACCAAGGCTAAAGATGCATTATTTTGCTTATATTGTTATCTATTTCCACCGATATTCACCGATAATTGGACAAGGTGATCATGACACATTTGTAAATGTTGTATTTAGTTGTTGGAATTATTTTAATAAGGAAAAAGATCATATTGGGAGCATAAACAGTTCTCACAATATATCTTATCAAAAGGGTCAAGATTTGTTGAATCAAAGTCATCACCTTGAGATAGTGCTTGCAAGACATTTTACTGAGGAAAAACAACGGTATGCGTCTATATTCATCGATTAAAATCATTTGAGTTCTTCCACGCTGGGGATTATCTTTTCGTGGTCATGATGAATCAGATGATCCAGATGACCCTGGTAATTTATCGACTTGTTACAATTTTGGATGATAATAATGAGAGTGTGAATAATTTTTTTTCTTGAGAATGCTCCCGCAAATCACAAGCTAACATCACCAGATATTCAAAAAGATCTTGTAAATGCTGCAGCAGTGGAAACAGTGAATGAAATCATAAAAGATCTAGGAGAAAAATTGTTTGTAATTTTAATTGATGAAACTCGTGATGTATTAGTTAAAAAACAAATAGGTGTTTTGATACGATAGGTTGAAAAGAAGGTATGTATCGTGGAACGCTTATTTCAATGATATAAGTTCCCAACACCAGTGTAAGTTTATTGAAAACAGTAATTAGTGAATTATTTGATAGGCATGGGTTGAGTATCACAAGGTTGCGTGGGCAAGGTTATGATGATGCCAGTAATATGCAAGGTGAGTACAATGGATTGAAATCGTTAATTTTAATAGAGAACAATAATGCATATTATATACGTTGTTTCACACATCAACTTCAGTTGGCTCTTCTTCATATTGCCGAGGATATTCTAGAATTGCTGCGTTTTTCCCTCTCTTTGTAAGAGTAACAAAAACTGTAGGATCTTCATGCAAGCGTCGTAATATTGTGCGAGCAAACGAAGTTGAGAGAATACAGAGACAACTTGAGACTAATGAATTATCAATTGGTCAAGTTCTTAATCATGAAATTAGCATCAAACGACCTTGCGATACACGTTGGAGTTTACATTATGGTACGGTTGTGAATTTAATAATGATGTTTTCTTCTGTGATTGATGTTCTTGATGAGGTTCTAGAAGATGTTAATTGTTCTAAAGAAAAGGGTGAGGCCTTACTTTTATTAGCTAGTTTGCATTCTTTCGATTTTGTATTTAACTTGCATCTAATAAAGGATATACTGAGGATCAGTAATGATATTTTAAAATCTTTACAACGGAAAGATCAAGATATAGTAACCGATATGACCCTGGTTAAACTATTTATAGAGCACTTGCAGAAACTGAGAAATTCTGGATGGCCATCATTTCTCGAAGATGTTAATTCATTTTGTCATAAACATGATATATTTTGCATTCAGATGGATGATGATTACGAACCTCCAGGAAGATCACGGTGATACATAAAGGTAATAAAATATTTACATCAATACTAAGTTGAATTATTTTATGTTTGCATAGATTAACAACTCGCTGAACTCAACAATCGTTTTGATGAAGTGAATATGGAATTACTTGTTTGTATGCCTGAATACGAATGATTTATTTATTGCTTTTGATACCAAGAATTTGGTTCTTCTTGCTCAATTCTATCCAAATGACTTCTCAGAGCAAGAACGCATAGACCTTGAAAATCAACTCAAGGTCTATGAAATGGATATGAAATCGAATAATGCATGTAAAGAGTTGAATGGCATTATCAGTCTAGCTAAGAAAATGGTTGGGACTAGAAAGAATGTTGTTTATAATTGGGTGTATAATCTTATAAAGTTTTTATTAATTTTACCAGTTGTTACCTCTACGGTTGAAAGAGTATTTTCTGCTATAAACATAGTAAAATCTCGCCTACGGAATCGAATGGGGGATAAATGGTTAAATGATTGCTCAATCACATATATGGAAAGAGCAATTTTTAAGACAACAAAGATGAGCTAATCATGGTACGCTTCTAAAAAAATGAAAATTTTGGAAAGGACAATTATGAATTCGTTTTTGCTTTTTAGTTAGAGGTATGTTAAGCTTTCTTATTTTTGTTAGTAGGTTATTAGTCGTTTTTTTTCTTTAGTAATCTTTATAGCATTGCTATTGTGAACAACTGATTTTCTTAATGCAATAAAGTTTTTTTTTTCTTCTTATTATTATTTTTTTATTATATATGATGCAAGTCGTTATGATTTTCCTACAGAGAACAAGACTAGTCAATAATTTTTTTCATAGGGTACCATCCAATGAAAAATCCTAGCTCTGTTACTGCTCCACATCATCAAAAATTGGGGTCAAAATGAATGTGGTGTGAATATTTGGTTTCAATTATTATATATAAAGATGTGGACAGTATATCATAGTATCAGTTGGTATAAGTAAAGGGGATCTTAATACTAATTTTTTTTCACTCTTCTACTCTGGTTAGAAGGAATAGGGACACGCCGGTTAGATTGAAGGATAATAATGGCATCTGACTTGATAAGTTAGTAGATATTGAGAAACATATTGTGGATCACTTTTGTAACTTGTTTTCTGCTAGTAGTAATTTAGTGATGATGAGGCTATCAAAAATTTGTTCCCTTCTATTAATTATTTCCTCAATAGACAATGATAAGTTGGTTAAGCCTTTTTGTTTATCTGAGATTAGGAAAGCTATGAAACAATTAGGTTCTCATAAGGCCTCTAGGCAAGATGGGTTACATGGTTATTTCATTACTAAGTATTGGAGTCAGGTGGTACAAAGTGTTGTTCAACTTTTGACGGATTTTTTCCAATATGGAAAGCTGGCCCCAAGACTAAATAAGACCTTTATTGTTCTTATTCCTAAAATGAATTTCCTTCCACTATTAAGGAGTATAGACCAATAAGTCCATGTAACTTTACTATGAAAGTTATCACAAAAGTTCTTGCTAATAGGTTGAGAACTTTGTTGAAAAAAGTGATATCTCCAAATAAACATGCCTTTGTGTCTGAGAGGTCAATTTTTGACTATGTTGTTATTAGAAATGAAATTATTCATTCTTTTGAACATAAGAAAGGGGAGAAAGGGTTGATGGCTTTAAAACTTAACATTGATAAGGTGTATGATAGGGTTAGTTGGTTTTTTATCCTAAAAATTATACAATGCTTGGGCTTTGATGCTAGATTGATAGATATAAAAAGATGAGTCTTGAAACCGTTTCTTTCCAAGTGCTTGTAAATGAATCCCCAAGAAAAAGCTTCAAGTCAAATAATGGAATGAGACAGGGAGACCCTTTGTCACCATTTCTCTTTATTATTTGATTAGAAACTCTCTCTAAACTGATTTGTAAATTTCTGGATGAAAAAGAATTTACCGGTTTCTCTATTGCTAGCGATGCTCCAAAGATTTCACTTTCTTTATGCTGATGATTGTATCATTTAACTTAAATCTTCATATAAAAATTCTTGTAATCTTAAGACTATTCTTGACAAGTATTGCAGGTGGTCAGGTCAAATGATTAGTGGTGCTAAAATGCTCTTTTGACATCGGCAAATCTTGGGAAAAGCTTTTCTAGAGGCATGGAAAATGGTTTAAAGGTTCAATTGTCTACGAATCCAGGTAAGTACCTTGGCATCCCCTTGCAATGGGGTAGAATTAACTTTAATACTTATATAAATATGACTGGAAAACTTGTCAATATAATGCAAGGGTGGAAATCTAAAACACTTAACTTGGTTGGTAGAACCATACTTATTAGGTATGTCTTAGATCTTGTATCTAATCATGTTACGGGTATGCTAGAATTGCCTAAAGATATGATTGATAGAATAGATAGATTTAAGAAACGCTTTTTGTGGGGAGGAAATGTAGATAAGAGAAAATTAGATAAAATTGGATGGGACAAGGTGTCTAGGACAATAGTCTTTGGTGTTCTGGGAGTGAGGGATCTTGAGATGAATAACTTGGTTCTTTTAGCTAAAATGGCCTAGAGAACTTTTTCTTGCCCAAATTTTGATATTGTAGGTATGTTAAGAACTAAGTACTTTGGTGATGGTGATTTTTGGAGTTGTGTGATTAAGCAGAAAATCTCAGTAAGTTGGAAGAGCATTATGAAAGGTAGGGATATTGTCAAGTCTTGTTTAAGATGGATTGTGGGGAATGGAGAGAGTATTGACTTATGGAATGACCCATGGGTTTCAAATTTTCCTGCTATTTGAATCTGTAAACCAAAGGGCTCATTTTCTACTGGTTAAAGATATTATTGATAATCAAAACAGGACTTAGAATTTAACTTCCATTGTGAATTTCATTTCTCTACAGGTGGCTAAGGATATTATGGATAAACCAATGGGAGGTGCTGGCTGTAGTGAGGATCAGTTAGTGTGGTCTTATAGTAAGTGAAGTAATGTGACTGTGAAGGAGGCTTACAATTTTCTTATTTCCAACAAGATGGGTAATCCAACCCCTAACTCAGATTGGAGATACCTGTGAAGGTTTAAATGCCCCCATAAAATCAAGTCTTTTTCATGGCTTTATGTCATAACAGACAAAATCTTACTGGGAACCTTTGTCATAAAGTTATTAGCTTTCATCCTGGTTGTAGCCTTTGTAATCAAGATTTTGAAACTATTTCTCTTTTTCTTTTTTTTTGGTTGTAGAGCTACTTGGTCGATGTGGAAAAAAGTTTATGACAAGATTGGATTCAAACCTGCCATTGATTCTATTTCTTCGTTAATGATTAAAAATTTGTCCAGCTTTAAAATGAAGATTGGTGGCATGGAGTGGAAGTACATTTTGTGTTCTATAAGAATGGGAAGAAATGAGTTTATTTTTAGGAACGTTCATTTCCATCCTACAAGAACTCTTGCTTATCTCTGAAAGGTACAAGGGAAATCTTTAATACTTCTGATCTGCTGGAGAGGGACAGAAAATAGGTGATGGATATGGCAATTCAATGGAAACCACCAAGTTTAGGTTTTCACAAGCTCAACTGTGATGGGGCGTTAGATCAAGATGGTAATGCTGGCATTGGGTGAGTTGTTCGCGGTGAGATTCAACTTTGTAAAGATGGTAATGCTGGCATTGAGTTGATTTCAAGGCTTGTTATGTTAAACATATTCATAGGAATAATAGTAATGTCGCTAAAGTCTGGTATGTTAGAGATGTGATGCTGCTTGGAAAAATATGGGTGTACAAAAACTTTTGGTGGAGAATGATTCGACTGATGAGATTCAACTTTGTAAAAATGAAATAGATGTTCCATGGTGTATGTGTAGTTTGGTGAAAGACATTGAAAAACTTAAAACAAGTTTTGAAACTATTTTGTTTGAACAAAGATATAGAGAGGCGAAAAATTACAATAATGCTTCAAAAGAAAAACTTACAATAAATTATTAAATTATTTCCTCACCGGATAAATAACTTACTAGAACAGTGGTTGGAATAAGTAAATCTAGTTATAAATTATCTAATCCCGATTCCTTTACTATTTTCAGTCACGATTTATAAAGGGGATACCATTATTAGCGGGGGTGATACCATTTGAGCGATCCAAGTGTTAGTATTTGTTAGCACTTGTTTGTTCTATCTGTTAGCATTTGTTTGTCCTATGTGTAATGCTATCACCCCGCTAATAATGGTATCCCCCTTTATAAATCATGTTTTTCAGTTGTTCAAGGCACGAATTCAGTGCAAGTTAAGATGTTGAGTTTAGTAGTCATTGGATATATCTTTTGTTTTATTGATAAAATAGGAATTTATTGATAAAAATGTCAAGGAATTACATCGTGATTATCTATATAGAGAGTATGGCAGCTAACCAAAGACTAAAGCTACTATAATCTTCAATACTAGTTTTTCCTTTCTGCAATATTTTGAAATGGAAAATAAAAGATTTCTCAAAGAAATTGTTTGATTTCTTTGAGAAATCTTTTATTTTCCCATCTAACTAAAGAAGAGTTCTCATTGATAGAATTGACAACAACTTTCACATCAGAGTCTATACGGATGTTGTACAGATTCAGTGACTTATCCTATATATGTGCCTCCTTAACAGCTGGGCATTCCGCCTCCTCAGGGTCTAAGGCTTCATTTTGGTAGAATCCTTTGACACCTTTGCATTTCCCTGTCATATCAGAAAATACCAAACCAAGTACCATTTCATTATTCCAATAGTCAAAAGAAACATCCACTTTAATTATGTAAAAATTAGTTATATCTGGAGCTTGTAAACCAAGATTGTTATCTGTGCTAGCAAGAAAAATTTAACTACTGATATCAATGGCAGAGTTATTAAAACTATTATGATGATAGTTGATTCTCGAAACTGTGTGTGAAGGGTTAAGATATTTTCCTAGAAAAATGCAATCATATCTTTCCTTCCAAATGATCCAGCAGCCAATCATGAGAGTAAAAACCAATTTCGTGTTTTCTGACATCGGACAATGGGGATTATTAGAAAACCAAGATATAATCCAATCTTTGATAGAATCACATTTGTTGTTGAACAAATCAATCTTATTATCGATAGTCCTCCAGACAGCTCTAGCATGGTTGCATATGAACATTAAGTGAGATAAAGTTTCTTCAGAATCACCACAAATACTGCAATGAATTTCCATAGTTTTGTTGAATCTAGACAGCTTCATTCTTGTAGAGACAATTTCTTTTTAGGCATTTCCACATAAAAAGTTTTATTTTGTAAGGTAACTGACACTTCCATAAGGTCTGATAGACTGCTTTAGAAATCTGATTAGAGACTGCATTATGATCAATTTTAATAGCATCACAGTTGATAGAAAACCAAGATATAATCCAATCTTTGATAGAATCATAGTTGTTGCTGACCAAATCAATGTTAATATCGATAGTCCTCCAGAAAGCTCTACATGGTTGCATCTGAACATTAAGTGAGATAAAGTTTCTTCAGAATCACCACAAATACTGCAGTGAGTTTCCATAGTTTTGTTGAATCTGGGCAGCTTCATTCTTATAGGACAATTTCTTTTAGGCATTTCCATATAAAGAGTTTTATTCTGTAAGGTAACTGACGCTTCCATAAGGTCTGATAGACTGCTTTAGAAATCTGATTGGAGACTACATTATGATCAATTTTTCTATCAACAATTTTGTCATAAGAAATCTTAGTCATTGGATATATCTGATAAGCCAAATTCCTACCTGTAAATTGTCGCCTATTAAACTAAACAGGAACATGTCGTCTTATCAAAACGTCGAACAAGGTCTCTTTGTCTCTAAACTAAAAAACATGGTCAAGGTAAAAGATTGAACCTAAATACGACACACTAGTATTTACCTGTGCTACGCACCGGGAATGATGAGAATTGGCCCCCATTTGGTGAAGCGGGGCTTCGCCCCGTACCCGCCTCAGAAGGGGTCTTAATAAACAAATACAACGTATAATAAAAATACCAATTATCATTTAGTAGATTAACAGTTTGAACTAAATTCACCAACTATATATTGTTTAAAGTGTTGGAGATTAAGAAATCCTTTTAAAATTTTCAAAACACTTGAAAAGTTATAATAAATTTTGAAATCAGTAAGTAGTTCATGACATTGCTAACATCAGTACTATTGGTAGTTAAATGAAAAATCACGCTTGCTATATAGTTGTATCATATATGAAATTGGAGACACTAAAAAAACCAATATTAATATAAAATCGATTACCTACTTAAATAGTGCAAAGCGTATGAAATGCTTCCCCTCAAAGAAGATGTAATCAAGGAAATGCACTGATATATATTTCTTCAAAAATCATATATTTGTATTATGAATTAAGCGGCCAACTCAACTTCTCTTACATGCTCCAACTTCTTGCAGTTAAAGGAAAAATCACACTCATTATATAGTTGTATTGATATCTGACATTAGAGACAATAAACAAAACACGATTTTGATATAAAATGGATTGCCAACTCTAAATAGTTCAAAGCATACCAAGTGCTTCTCGTCAAAGAAGATGTTATCAACGAAATGCACTGATATATCTTTCTTTAGAAATCAAACATGTTTTCTAAATGCCAATGTGAGACCTTTCTTGAGTTCCTCGCTGCAAGAGACACCCTACACTAATGTGAGTAATATAGTGAAATAGACAAAAAAAAAAGTACAAAATGATCCCGTACATGTATTATAAAATGATTGTGCAATTTTTTCTCATGTAAATCTAAGTATAAACTTGCCAAGATCTTTCAATTTGGCTATGTAAGGTCTTACAAGTAATACAGCAAGGGTGCGTTTGGCACGTCAAAAATGGGAGTAATTGGATGATGTGCTGGTTTTGTTGTTGTTGCTGAATTAGGTGAAAAGAAGCTTGAGCAATCCTAAAAGGAACACCATCTCTAGGTTTTCTACAATGACTTCATAACGTGACGAGGAAAAAAGGGATAATAGCATAATCACACGATTCTAATAAAAATTGACAAACTTAAGCAAAAATTAAGCTTAAAATATGTGTGAAGGAGAGACTAATTTCACTAAGCGATTTTTTCGTTCTTGGAGATTCTCGGCCGATACAATCAAATTTCTCGATAAAATCTCGTTTCAGTAAGTTACACCCCTTATTCCCAAGATACCTAGTGCCAAGAGAATAGACATATCCCCAAGCATCAACCATTGATACTCAACATTATCCATAATGAAACCGTCCTTGTACCCGATTATCATGAAATAATAGAAAACACAATTGCCAAAAATTTATTTACCTGGTGCCAAGGCCTAATGCACTCATCTCAAGACGTTCAATGTTGGTGCTTCAGCCCACGAATTTGAAATGTGTGCATGAATCATATAAGTCAAGTATAGTACTTCGTATACTTCTTTTGTACACCATAATGCATGACCAATTTTCGCTGGCAAGCAAGCAGCTGATCTAAAACTGAACTCGACAAAGCCAATGATTGTTTTTATCCGTTTGTAGATACATGTGACAACTATCTTCATAACTCCTGGGACCTTTTATATTTCCAGTCTTAATTCTGGCTGAGTTCTGCCATAATAGTACCCGAAGTCCCAGAAATAAAAATAGCAGGCAGTGGATTAAACATAGCAACGTGGACTAAGCTACAAACCTGGATGTCCACAATTTCCTTGTTTACCCGATAAATATGCGCAGTATAAATGTAAAAAAGAGTAGTGTGTGTTGTCTTCGGCTAATCCATTGAATTCCAATTCTTGGTGTAGATCACATCCAAATTTCTAGCTTCTTTGGTTTAGTCGAAGTTAATGTTTTCGCACTATCTATAGCGTCGACATATTAGGTGAATGTGGAATAATTAAAAAGTAAGCCAAATTTGCACTGTCAGTTACATTTTATCTATCCTTCCATGCGAAATTGTGATGCTATATCCTTCCATACGAGAAGATCTAACAGAAAGGGACCGAAAGATTAGTTAGCAGCACTGGCAGTGCCACCCTCATCTTTTTACCTATGCTTTTTCAAAAAACTCGTTTAATTTTTCATTTTTACTTGTGACTCAGTTTGTTTTAAGGGATAGAACCTATAGGGTTTTCATTTTGTGCCTCTCAAGCTGACCATCGTCTATCCCAATCCATTACTTGTATCATGTGTTTCGCATAAACTGCAAAGCATTGGACTTACTCCACCAATGTATCAGCAGATGCGACTTATTTATCTGCATAAATTGTGATCCTAATGCAGTAATCCAAATTCATAAATGTTGCAAGGTAGTATAATTTGGCCCATGCATTTCTGCTATTGCATACAAACACACTTATGCTACTATAACAGACTGATGGATTTGGAGGCTTAAAATTGAAAAAAATTCAGGAGAAAAGATGAGAATGTTCTCATTTTTCAAGTTACCACATTAAAACCTTCTCTATCAATTGCACTGTTAAACCAAAACACTAATTCATTATTGCATAAAGGTTAATCTAAACAAAACAACAGACATTGACCTTGGGTTATCAGATGTGGTATCACTTGAAATTAGCTTGGGTGCAGTAGCATATTAAGCTTATTTATTGTACCCACTATCATAGAAACATTCACTATCTACCAAACACAAACTCAGACACGACTACCCCCAGTTTCATCTTAACGCTGTTTTTGTTTAGCATATTGAAATGAACTTAAAGTTCCTAAAATTCATTTTTTCCACCGACTCTCCAATCGAAATTAAAATTCTTCTCGTAACTTAACACCTCCGGATACACCACATTGGTAGTTTGTTGCCCACCATTATCATCGGGCAGTAAGACTTTCATTCTTCTTGTCATTGTGCACCTCGAGAACGCCATGTATAGTTGTCTATGGCTAAAAACTGGATTTCTCAAATCGATTCCTACGTATTTAACGGATTGTCCCTGTGATTTTTTTATTGTCATTGTGAATGCCAGCCTAATCAGGAATTGTCTCCTTGTCATCCTAACAGGGATATTTGATGACGACTGAGTCAATGATATTCATGGTATGAAAACGAACTCTCCTTGCTTGTCTCCCGTTAAGATTGTTGCTTCTATTACATGAGGTGCACATCTCTCTACCCTTATTCTTGTCACGTTGCACAGCCCATTCGTCGGTGATATATTCCGCAGAATCATTGCTGGGCACCCCACTTTCAGTTCCTAGTTAAATTATGGTAACCCTAGTAGATTCATAGCATTCAAACACTCACTTGGACATCCCGTATTTCCTGTCGATCCTTTCTCTAAATTCTCTGCCTCTTTATCTGCTGCCAGGTAAAAGTAGTAACGGCCTTTAAACATTTTGAGGATCATCTCATTCATCGCAGCAACGTCTTCATTCCTCGAAGACAAAATAGTTAACAGTCAAATAGCTTGCCCTCGGCATTTTATCTTCCTCAGTACCCGGATAGACCTCCGAAATCAAGTCCTTCAGATCCGTGCATCTATGTATCGCAGCCAGCAAGTCAACTTTATCCCTTTGGGTCTGTATCAACCTGCCAAAAAGATGTTTTTCACATCAGCGTGTGTACAGTGCAAATCGCTTGACATCATTTTCATGCATTGAACCATGCAAGCATGAAATCTTAGACCAACAACATAATGAGAATAGCATCATCCACCGAATGGACCAAATGTATATGCATATTTCTTACCTTTTGATGTGTTCTGTCAATCTAAGTACCATGTAACCTGAAGTAGTCACATCTCCCGTATGTTTCAGGCACATGTTACAGGGTGATAAGGTACAATTGAAAGATAGTCTCGGTGAAAAATTCACCACCCAATGTAATTGCCGAACAAATTTTTGATCAGATATGAGGTTCAAATTTTCGGTGGTCTCACTTGAAATTGTGACGATACTGATGCTACGTTGAATACTCTTTCCTACAGGAAAACATAGTTCTGGTCACCATTTAGACCTATGATCCAGATGACCGTGGCATAGATGATAATAGACAGGCATTGAATTGTGACGATACTGATGCTACGTTGAATACTCGGTTCCTGGATTTTTCTAACGCTCCTTCCAGATCAGTTCAACTCATATTAATAGTCATGATAGATAAATCTCAATAACTTTGTCTAGTTTTTCAGAATAGGAAACGTACTGAAGATCTGACAGCTTGAGATTACAAAATGCATTTATTTCTATGCTTCATGTACAGGCTTTTGATGTATAAATCTCAATCTGGGATGTCTAAATGTGAGTAGATTTGCAATGAGTATAAACTGATGAAAAAAGCACACTTTTCCCACACGCCATGGATGATTGAATTATAGAAAACAAAACTAATCTATTATCACCAAAATTAGATGTCAATCTGAGCACAGCTACCAGGCATCATCCAAAGATACAGGGTCAGTTGATAAACTATGTCCAATGTTATCTAAACATAAAGTTTAGTCTTAGCCCAGCACATACATGTACTAAACCAGACGAAATCAAATACATTTTCAAGAAGTAGAAGCAACATGCATTATTAAAGGGCATTAACAATTGCAACAGGTTTGATTAGAAAAAAAATCCAGAATTCAATGCCATTATATGATCCAGATGACCGTGGCATAGATGATAGTATATAGGTTTAATAAACTACTATAATATATCTAAAAACACAAATGCACAATGTTAAAAGGCATGACTAATGTTATATTGAGATCTCAGCAACAGATTTCGTTCAAAAAGAAAAACCAAATATTCAACTCCAGTATGTGAACATGCAACACCTGCTAGCTAGCATCCTTAGTATAAAGAAATTCAAATAGACAACTCAATGCAGTGAAGTCAACTGCAATAAAAGCACCACTATATGAGATTATTGTGTAGATTTTATTTCCGTATGCTAGATGCATAGCTATCCAGGGCAACAAAAATAGTAGAGCTGGTAGGGCCATGGACTTCGAACCGTTGCATGAATCTATTTCGGAAGGTATGAGGAGAGGTTTAGTACTCATAGAACGAGTAAAGGAAGTATTTACATTTGGATTTCTGTAACAGCACCTGCGTTGTGGGTTCATCAATCTTTGATTCGCACTTGGTGCACCACTTGTCACCGTCTTCTCCAACTAATTTGGTGGTGCAGTTGCAGCAACCCCAGTAGTACCAACCATCATCGATCATAAGCCGATTAGCAGTTGCCCAACACAAATATTTGTTATGTTCCTGCAGTGATAAATGGTAATTTAATTGATTGTGTGTATGGTCCGAAATAGAGATTAAACAGCGAGAAATGTAGCAGAAAGCTAGAAAAATACGTCAAAAATGATATCCCATTTGGCAACCAATAATCAGAAATTGCCTTGCGGTTATCAAACAGCAAAAGTGCGGCAGTCGAGTTCCCTCTTTTTGTAGGGGTTCTTATTTGTTGGGTTGGTGTTTTTCGGCAGCACATGTGTTATATATTAGTTCAATATTGAGTGACAATCCTTGGTATGTGGAGCACTACTTACCATGACTAAAATATAGCTTGTCATGATAACTGAGAATAGGGTCATTGTCAGCATAGTAGAATTCATCAGCTGTTGGTACTGATTCTGGTACTAATGCATAATGTTTGGTGTTTATCCCCTTGGTTCCACAATGGTGATAATGTCTTGCCACAGACTTCCTTGGTTTAAGTCATACCTGTTAACCCATAGAACAAACATCTTTGAACGATATAGCAACCCTAACTAATAATTAGATCAAATGACCAACGACCAAAAATTGAGAGAGATAACCAATATGAAGTCTGAACCTATAACGTGTCACATATCTTGTCATACAGGACTTGTTGGTTTCACCAAAACTCTAATGGAGGTATAAGTAGTCTCCCTGCAGAATACATATCCATTATAAGAAACTAAATGCATTTATGAATGTCTCCGCGGTGGACTTGATTTTACCAAGGATGATGAAAACCTGAACTCACAACCCTTTATGCGTTGGAGAGACCGTTTCTTATTTTATGCCGAAGCAATTTATAAAGCACAGGCCGAAACAGGTGAAATCAAAGGACATTACTTGAATGCTACTGCAGGTACATGCGAAGAGATGATGAAAAGGGCTGTATTTGCCAGAGAATTGGGAGTTCCTATCGTAATGCACAACTTGTGTCTTCCAGTCCTAATTCCCAACCATTGTTTCCAATAATTGAACGAACCTTTTGGCGTTCCGCAGTTTGGCAGTTCAAAATGAAACTTAACAACAATTCGATTTTTAAAATGCTAGTTGAAAAATGGAATGACCGATTTACCAGATCTAGATCGTTTGAGATTAAGATTAGGTTCTTCTTGGCCACTTGAAAATTGGTTATTCTTTTTACTCTTGGAAGAAGGTAGCGGATGCACCTAAACAAATGAAGATAGTTATTACAGTTAAAATTAGAAGCTACGCTAGATTTTCATTTTGAATTAAAGGGCTTAACAGTGAAATGAATTAAGGACTCGATACAGCTTCCATAAATATAACGAAACAAAATGTTCCGAAGAAGACGTATCTCAGATGAAATTCGTACGTTGTACAGGTATAAATGGGGCATAATTTCAAGAATATTTCATCTTGTCATATCATTGCTTATCAAGTTCTCACAAATACTTTTAAGTATTAACATTTTGGATGACTCAGTTAAATATTGGAGATTGAATGCAAGAACTTACTTCTTTCTTCATTGTTTTACTGTCCGATGTCCCCGGTTTAATCTTACTGTTGGTAGGTTGTTCATCCTTCAAATTGCATGCAAATATTTTGGTTCTGCTAGAGCTTTTCTGCCTTTAGATGGACTCATAATATCCTTTACCCTGTCAATATTACAGCTAGAAGGATTTGATTAACAACTTTTAATTTATTTATTTTTTTTGGTGTCTCAAAATCCTCCAATAATGGACCAGAGATACTACTGACATTCTCATTGGAACATTTCGACGCTCTATTCCCTTCGCCTTCCATAATCTTCAACCTACTGCTAGTTCTTCGTGGAGCAAATTTGTAGCGATCTAAACCAACTTCAATCGAGCAACTAACATTAGCTTTGGGAAGTCTCTGCAGTGAAGAGTCCTCCATGGCAGCAACGGGTGTTTCTTACCTAAACCTCTCAAAATTTCCTTCAGAACCATGACTTATATCCTCTTTCACATGAACTTGTACAACTCCACAGCCTGGAGACCCAGGAATAGAACGCGAATATGTTCCTTTCTTCTTTTTGCGACCTACTTTACCTTTTGTAACTACACCTTTGGCCGCTTTAGCCAACTTTGTAACCACTGGAACTGCAACACTGCCCCATGCAGATCAGCATATTTTTTCACATCAAAACTTACAGATGCTGGAGCATCTTTTAAAACTTCATCAGTACCAGTATCATAGCTGCAACACGGTCCATTGTTTTTCAAACTCGGTCCATTGCCTTTACTGGTGCTCTTTGAACTCTCAGACTCTCGAACTTCTTTTCCACGTACCCAGTTGGGCAGAGAAGATAGCACGTCTTTTGACTCATCAAAGTCAGAGATACTATTTGGAGCAGCAGCACTATTTCCAGCAGCAGATTCTTGGCCCAAGCATCGACCAACAACATCCTCAGTCATATGGAAACCCCAAAATGAAACGACTGCAAACCTGTAACAAATTTACTAATTAAAACAGTGGTCACCAATATATCTCACTAACATCTTGCTCCATAAAGATACCAAGATAATTATTAGACAACTGGAGCTGGGTGCTGCCTAAGAAAGAGAAAAAAGTATGTGTCAAACAACGATCAAATGAAGAGCAACACCAAAAAAAATGTATTGGTGTTTTACTCTTAAATTCACATATATGAATTACAGTGTCCAAACATCTGATAAACTTGCAACTATGTTTTGGACCTACTTAGCTTTCTAGGATAAGCAACGTCTAAATTGGTAACGAATAGTTCAAACATAACGCATTTAACATGAACTTCCAGATTTATGCTGGTTAGTATGTGCTTAGCAGTAGGAACATATACGGAACCCGACTCACATGTCTATTAAAGTAATGGTTTTAAACACAAAATGGAGCTCTACATGGGTACAATGAACTGACTCAAATGTTGATAAAGATCAAAATGACATACACCAACTGGTTAGCAATAATTAATAACTTCAAATGCATTTTTGCTTTTATTCCTTTTACACACTCTATTGGAATATCACCTGCACCTTAGCTGCGATTTTGCAACTGTTTTCCATTCGAGTTCACTGGAAGGAGTTCACTGGCAGTCATGTTGTTGTACCCTGTTTACTATCCAATATAACCTAAACTGGACCATGCATGCTGAACGATATTGCTCCGAAGCATCACGCCTTGGTCCCTTCTTATATGGGTGGTTGTACTTATCCTACTAAAGGTCAGTGCAGGTGATCTCTATCACTCTGTATCTATCTTGTGAACGACTATTCTTTTTCTTTCATGAGACCATTACTTTTTTTTATCAGCAAATGTGTATTATGCTATACTTATTACATCGCTCATGTGAAATTTTTTTGTGCTTTCTTATGCAGTGGCATCTGTTGTAGTAACTACTTCAACTTCACTAATTATTTCTATGTCATTATTGAATTACTTTGTTTTCTAAAGGTCTGCCCTTATACGTGTGTTGCAGATAAGCAGCCACGAAGTGCTTCGTTAGTGTGCTGGATGAGAAGGTTAACTATGCTTCTGGAAGAGTACCAAATAAAACGACAAAAACATGAAATAACAATACCAAATAAATCTTCTCCTCTTCTTTTCGTTCTTCATTGCTTGATGATTCATAAAATAGCATCTTTAACACCATCCAGAAGATGTAGCTCAGCCACAAATTCAAGATTGACACCTACATTCAGAAAATAGAGCTCTCTGTTAATGGCAAAATGAAAATTTATAGGAAGAGAAAAGAACAAAAGAAGCCGATAAGACAATCACTAATGCAAGAAGACGAAAAAACAAAAAGTAGTGAGCCCATTTTAATCCAACACAGAATAAAAGACTTTTTCAAAATAAACCAAAGTTCAAAATAAAACCAAACTTTCTAAAGTCGATTACCCATTTTATCATCACGCTCTAACCAGAAACTCAATGGTACCAACAATCCATCTTCTTCACTCAACAGTGACATCAACCTCTTCAACTCGATTTTCTCTTCTATCTGTTTCTTGCTCATTTTCTCTTGGTTTCTCTGTCTCAGATCCAGACCTAAGCAAACACCCATTATCCATCTTCATCGCCTCTACAGCAGCAGCTCAAGCACAAACCCATTCTCATATTTTCTAATCCCTTCTTTGAGTTCGCTGGAGTGAGTTTAATGAGAAGAATCCACCGGATGCGAGAGAGGAAAATCGAATAAAACGGATGAAAAAAATTCCCCCTTTAGATATTACATATCTGAACGGAGCAATAAACATAGACTACGAGGGTGTTTGTTTTTTGCACTTCATAGTGATTTTCACTTCAAATGTCTTTAAAATGATGGGACCCATAAAAAATGGGGTGTTTGTTTTTTGACTATATAGTGATTATCACTTGAAGTAGTGGTGATTTGAAGTGCAAAATATGAAGTAGCAAAAAGCTATTTCAATTTTACCACTTCAAATATTTATCATTTACTACCCATTTTATCCTTTGACAACTATTATTATTCCAAACTCTATCCCCAATCTTTCATAAACCTAAAAATCTAAACTTTCACCATTTAATAAATGTTTTATCCATTTATTTTATATAATGACTAATCTACCCCTTATTTAATTAGTGTTAATTTTGATTAATTAGTTAATTATAATTAATTAATTATTTTTTATAAAAATAGTTTTTTTTCAAAAAAAAAATCAAATTTTTTTTTAGTTTTTTTTTTCAATTTTTTTTTTACTTTTTCTGATAGCTTTTTAATAATTTAAAAAAAAATAATTAAAAATTTGTTAAAAATTAATTAAATTTTTTGCTAAAAAGATAAATAAAATGGTTGTGTATATAGCCCAAATTATAATAAGTCGCCCCAGAATGGATTTTGAGATTAAAATTGAAGAAACATATCTAAGGGTAAAATAGACAGTTGTAACATTAAAAACACTTTAAAGTGAAAAAACAAACACACATCACTTTGAAAAAGCACTTTAAAGCGCCTAAAAAACAAACACACAACACTTCAAAATAACATTTGAAAGTGCAAGTACTTTAAAGTGATTTTCACTTTAAAGTGATAACCACTATATAGTGAAAAAAAACAAACACCACCTACGTATAGAGGTAGCTTGGCTGATCCAATGGTGGGTCGCAATATACGGAGACAGCTGGGCCCGATTCGAAATTAAGACCGTTAAAAGTCATAAGGGGTCGATTTCGGCCGTCCTTTATCTCTCCAAAATATAGATAGCCCTTAGATAGTAGAAACACCACTGTCATCGGAGTTTTCCGTGTCGGTCCTAAATTAATCCAAAAATTACTTATTTTTTCTATATTTAAAAATATAACGTTATTAATATAGTATTTTTAGTATTTTTGAAAAAAAATAAAATTAATGATTCTAATACATATAAAAAAATTAACGGCAAAGATTTAAAAAAAAACATGTAAACTCAATGTAAAAATAACAAATAAATTTTTAACCATCCGAAATTGTATCTCGACCATCCGGCGGTCAGCACAACAAACAATGAGGATCATCCGTTTAGTGTGTATCAACCACCCATCCAATTTACATTGTACATTGTCATATTAACGGATAATATAATACCAAATTTTTTATCTAACAGACATGATTATCTTCACTCTAAACCAATAAGAATGTACAATTACACTAATCAATCAATGAAATGAAGAATAAACTTCACCAGTATTATTTTTATTTTATAATAAAAAATGATATTAAATATTTAGGTTGTTGATACATTAAAGAACTTTATACATTACACTCATCCATCGTAACATGAGCAACTCCTCTTTTCCAATACTTGGTTGCCGGCAGGATATTTGCAAGTTTTAAACAACCTGTTTCCAATATGTGAAAACTAACAAATTCATATTTTATATAATATCTTTTGTTTTAACTTTTTTCTTTATATTTTTTTTAAAAAAAAAAGGTAAAAATTCTCCGACCTTACTACCACGGAGCAGCAGGAGACACGGACTAGTCTTAATTCATATAAATGGTCGATACTCGACTGTCTTATTAAAACGACAATCCAAACACACCCTTTTTATTTTTATTATTTGAATCATTACTTTCACAGGCTGGAAAATGCTCCTTTCCCCTGTGTTTTCAGAGGAAGTGTTAAGTGCTACAGCAATATCGAAGGCTGACTTATCAGCATACAACATATAAAGAGAACAGTGGGCAGTGCACTACTACTGCTACTAGTGATGACATAGTAATCTTGACAATTAAATTTGATTTTCCAATAAGTTATTTAAAAATATTAATTAAGCTTAGAATGATTTAGATTCGAAGAATCAAATTCATGATCGAGCCAAGCAGGGGTTCGGTGGAAAGTATAATCTAATGATTAATGCATTTGGTTTTCTTATGAAAACAATAATTACATTTTAATTAAGCACTACAAAATACTTCAAATGATAAGAGAATAAGACATCTCTAGTGAAAAGTCAAAATAATTTAGATTTAATCCATATTCACTGGATTCCAACTTTTCATTAATAAGTATATCAAGATTTGGCAGTTGAATTTAGCTTAAACTCATTCGCTTCTTGTCGGCATTAGTTCTATATTTATTATACGTAGGAATGTCAATATCTCACAATAGGTCGCTTTTTCTAGTTTCTGAACCCAAAGAAAAGTTTTACTTCGTATTTGTTTTTGGTCGAGTGATTTTTAACCTGGCCATTTTAAGGGCCATCAAAAATTAATTTAAGACTACTAATAAAAATAAATACGGTCATTATGAATTAATATTAATACATCCCTCATTTATTTATTTTAATGGCTAATCTGTCCTTATTTAATTAGTGTTAAAAAATAATTAAATTAGTTAGATTATAATAAAATAATAATTTTTTTATAAAATAATTATTTTTATTATTTTTTTAAAAATATTTTATATTTTCAATTTTTTAGAAAAAAAATTAATTATTTTTTTACTTTCTTTTGATAGCTTAATTAATTTTTTTGTTAAAAAAAAACTAAAATAAATAATCGGCATTATAGTCGTAGAAAAATTCAAAAAATTTAAAGTTTAAGAAAATTTATTTCGTTTTATAATCGACAGATAAAAAATAAACTACCGATTATGAAAGTAGAAAAATTTGAAAATTTTAAAGTTTGAAATTTTTTATTTCTGGAACTACTTTCATAATCGGTAGATAATCAATTTGCCGAAACTACCGATTGTGCATGTAGCCCCAAATTGGAAATCAAAAAAATTATCAAAATTCCAACATTTTTAAAATGCATAATCAGTAGTTTAAGAATTTTTTAACCTATCAATTATGCATGTAGCTCCAAATTGGAAATCGAAAAAATTATCAAAATTCCAACATTTTGAAAATGTATAATCGATAGTTTAAGAATTTTTTAACCTGCCGATTATGCATATAGCCCCAAATTGAAAATTAAAAAAATTATCAAAATTCCAACATTTTGAAAATGCATAATCGGTAGTTTAAGAATTTTTTAACCTACCGATAATGCATGTAGCTCCAAATTGGAAATCGAAAAAATTATCAAAATTCCAACATTTTGAAAATGTATAATCGATAGTTTAAGAATTTTTTAACCTGCCGATTATGCATATAGCCCCAAATTGAAAATCGAAAAAATTATCAAAATTCCAACATTTTGAAAATGCATAATCGGTAGGTTAAGAATTTTTTAAACTGCCGATTATGCATGTAGCCCCAAATTGGAAATCGAAAAAATTATCAAAATTTCAACATTTTGAAAATGTATAATCGGCAGTTTAAGAATTTTTTAACCTACCGATTATGCATGTAGCCCCAAATTGAAAATCGAAAAAATTATCAAAATTCCAACATTTTGAAAATGCATAATCGGTAGGTTAAGAATTTTTGAAACTACCGATTGTGCATGTAGCCCCAAATTGGAAATCGAAAAAATTATCAAAATTCCAACATTTTGAAATGCATAATCGGTAGTTTAAGAATTTTTTAACCTACCGATTATGCATGTAGCCCCAAATTGGAAATCGAAAAAATTATCAAAATTCCAACATTTTGAAAATGCATAATCGGTAGTTTAAGAATTTTGTAAACTACCGATTATAGCGCAAAATGTGTCCAGGAACAGGCAGTTGCATCGGTAAGTGTAATGGTAGATATTTATCTACCGATTGTATAACACTAACATAATCAGTAATTTGTTATCTACCGATTGTTGATGAACAAAATGTAAAAATTGTCAAATTTCCAACATTTTCAACAATATTATCAAATTGAAAAAAATTCATAATCGGTAGATAACTTATTTTCCGAAACTACTGATTATGATAGTAGAAAAATTCCATTTGGGCTTATTGAATAATTGGTAGTAATCGAGATTGTCAAAACTACCGATTATACAATGATTTTAACAAAAAGTTATCAAAAAAAGTAAAAAAAATAAAATAAAAAAAAATATTATTTTTTTTAGATTAGTGAAAGAGTTAATGGTAATTGTTTGAGTACTGAGAGGGTATTTAAATATTTTTACATACCACTAGGTTATCCCATAGCCACATATATAGGATGGATTTAAAAAAATGGTCCTAAATTGGTTTTAGATGGCCCTCAATGGCTAGGATTTTTGAGGACAACCGGATATTGTAAGACTAGAAATTTCAGTAAAAACTAAAAGCAGGAAGAATTCATTCAAAAGAAAAAGAAAAAACAAAAGAGTACATTTTGAGCACCGACTACATAAACAACTTTAGGATACTAAATTTAGATGTAAATGAGTGATATTAATAGTGTTATTGATATATAAGTTTGTTTAATTATAAAAGCTAAAATAATAGGATTTTTTGGCTGATTAGTGATTGGATTTGATTGGATTTGAATTCATGAATCTATAAGATAATTAGATACTTTTTTAATACCTAAAGATCTTTTAAAATATTTTTAAATATTTTTATTGGATATTTTGTCTAAATATTTTTTTATCAATTTACTAATATATCCTTTTCTTTTGTTATTTTTTGAAAATTTTGTTGTTTCTCTTATTTTTTTATTTGATTGCGAATGAAATGGTTATGGCGGTGAATTTATTGTTTGAGATGATGAACTAGTGATTTTGATTGTATATAATATATTGCAGGTGATTAGGATAAACCTAGATTTATTCATAAAGTACACATGATGAATTCAAGTGCATTCAATTTAATATATGTTTCAAAAAAAAAAATCAATTTCATCTAGGAAAAACACAAGATTTACCAAGTGCATTCGGTTTAGAATTTAACTTTTTTTTGTGTGTATATGCACCGGTGCATTCAATTTAATCCAAAAATATCACGAAAGGTCCAAGATTTTAATAGTAAATAATTTTTCTATCTTAGTTTAAATCGGGATATATCCAGGTACACCCAATCTTTTTTTTCAAATAATTTTGTTCATTTTAGTTTAAATCGGGATGTATCCAGGTACATCCTAGTTATTTTAAAAAAATAATTTTTCATACCTTTAGTTTCAGTCTGGATATACCTCGGGTACATCCTAGCTATTTTTTAAATTATTTTTTCTACCTTAGTTAACCCGGGATTTATCCGGGTATATCCTAGCTATTTTTCAAATAATTTTTCTACCTTTATCTTAACCCGGGATGTATACGTGTACATCCTAGCTATTTTTTAAACAATTTCCCTACCTTAGTTTATCATGGTTGTATCTAGGTACATCCTAACTATTTTTCAAAAAAGTTACCTACCCATGATTTATCCAGGTACATCTTAGCTATTTTATAAATATTTTTTTCAAATTTAATATCAACAGTGAATTTTATTTTATAGATCATCTTACATCCATTTCAAAAATATAAGTTTCATTAAAATCCGATTTATATTTTGGAAATTATAATTGTTTTCACGGTTGATTTTAAACTGGAGAAAAAAAATGGTAAAAGAAATAAAAAATTGAAAATAGAGGACATAACTATCTAAAACTTTAAGTGCTCATTTGTCTCAATAATTTTTTTACATATCAATACAATTTGATTTTATATCTTTGGACGTATAGTCCATTTTCATACAGTAAAAATAGACTGAGGTATGGTTTAGCCCATTTTCTTGTAATAAAAGTAGATTGAGGTGTGGTTGGAGTTTTGTCAACTTGAATTGAATTAGGATGTGAAATAAACGTCTATAGTTAACCTTATGGATCTCAAATTTCTATTATGTTATTTAGTGATGACTCTCATTTATTAGCTGCAATCCACGACCAATTTTTTAACCAGATCAAGAACTTGTTTAATTCAGGAACGTCATAATTTAGTTCAAGATCATGGAATCTTCTTAATTATACCGTGTTTTGATTAGGTACTTATTAGGTTCTTCTTCACGACAAAAATGGTTACACAGTGATTAATGGTTCTTGTTGGTATAATGAATGATGGTTCTTGAAAGTTCACTCATAATAGTTAAATCCAAACAAAAGTTGGAAACTTTATTTTAATTACTACCTAACTCTAAATTCAATTGTTATATTTGTTATAAATAAAATATATAGTCGACGGTGAATTTTTTCACCCCATTTACATAGAACCCTGATTATTTGACTCATGATTATAACTAATTGTGAGTGACCCATCATGTGGTAACATTTCAACCTTCAATACATTCACTTTCATCCTTCAATACATTCTCTCTCACATGCAAGATGTTGCCACATCACTGGATCACTCACAATGGGTTACAATCATGAGTCAAATAATCAATTTCGGGTTTGGTCTTAAAAGAAAATCAAATTGAGTTTATTGCCGTCGAGAGAAAAAATAAATCCCGAGATTCTGCTATTAAAAGAGATTTGATTCCGAAGATTTTTGGAAAAGAATTTGATTGTTTGGTGATTTAATATAAATAGAAGAGTTGTAAGAACAATTAGGGGGGCTGGCTTGGCCAGAAACGAAGAAAAAATAAATTCTGAAAAAAAATTGCTGCTACGGACGTGAAAGAGAAGGAGGATGAACGTAAGGGTCACATAAACTGTTGTTAATAACTGTTGCCAAAGTTATTGAATATAAAAGCTTAGGCAACGGTTTTATGAATAGTCACAACGACAGTTGGGATTTACAGCACCTGAAACTTGTTGTTTATTCATTAGAAGTTTTTATTCATTCAACAACGAATTGGGTCAGTACTTCTTTGTAATTCTTTATAACAACATGAATAAAATGATTTCTTCTTCTATTCTTTTTGACATGATAAGCTAAACCCCAACACTAGGACAATGGAGGAAGCCATATTTCATGATTGTGGTAAATAAATTAATTCTTTTTATGATTTTTTGTACTTATTCTAATTGGTTTATGATTTTTACTAATTAGTTGTAATTTTGTTTGATGTTGTATGCTTAAACTTAGAGCTTTTGATGCGCCATGCTTATGATTTACATATAATATTTTAAAAATCGACCTTTGGCAAAGAAATAAAGTCAATAGTATGAGATAAAATTGTTAGGAATTAATATTTGCATCACTTGATTATGTTTATAGTGGAATCATATGTCTCAGTTATCCTTAATATTGCTACCATCTTTTATAAATATTTGCTAGTTTTAGTATTAAAATATAGGTCTAAAATCAAATCTTTACAAGTTTTAGTGTTTGAACCCCTATTTACCACTAGTTCTACAAATCACATCACCATGTTCATGCTTAATTTATTTATACAAAAAACGTGAATGCATATCACTAGAGCAAGTGGTGTAAATTCAAAAGCTCTGAAAATACTAACTTGACAGTTAAACTCAAGTAACACTAGTTTAAGAACCAACATGAGTCATCTCATCTAAACCTAGTATAACACTTTTGCTCAATAATGTTTAGTGTAATGACCCAACCCTCCACCAATACTTTCCTAGCTTATCCACTGTGGTCATCCGGCAGTGTGGGTTTTCTACGGGTACCGCTCCGATCATCCAGCATCAGCTTCCCGGGAGGTCACCTATCCCTGGATTACTCCCTATTTCTATTCTTTTCTTCTATACTCTCACCTTTCACCGCCCACTACTTTCACTTGCTTATGTCCCCACCAGGCCAACATACAGACTTTTCTAACGTCCCTTCTCTGAACTCAAAAGAACTCCACCTACGTCAGCCAACACTCGTTTTCTTCTTTCCCCTGGTCCCACTTCTGCTCACGTGCTTCTCTTTTGTTCGATCCAGCATTCAGAAGTCTATCTTCTATCTTTTGTAACCGATTCAAAGATAAAAGAATTCTCCCTTCTCTGTATACGCCCGTCTTTCACAAATCTAGGTCACTATTGGCCATGACACGGCTAGAATCAAGCATTCGACGCAGTTTTCTCCATTTAGCCAAGTTATTCGGTAATTTTGGGTACTATATATTATCTATAAAAGCATAAAAATAATAAATTTAGTATAAAATTAAATACTAACAAATATAAATAAGGTGGTAAAAATATATAATTTAAATAAGGACAAATCATTATCTATATTCCATTAGGCGAATCCTACCTGTCGAATCAAGGTATTATAATGCCACCATTTTAAGTTGGAGCCGTCCTCGGCTCCGGAAGATATAAGTCCAGATCTCCGACGTTCCCTGCCACTCATGAGACCAGTACCTGACACATCTCGTCCAGTTTACTCTCTCACCCTCGGCAGGTGATCCGTCGTCGGCTTTGATACCATTTGTAATGACCCGTTCCTCCACCGATATTGTCCCCACCTAGCCATTGCGGTCATCCGGCAGTGTGGGGTTTGCGGTCCTCCGACAGTGTGGGGTTTTCTACGGGCACCGCTGTGGTCATTCAACAGCAGATTCCCGGAAGGTCACCCATCCCTGGATTACTCCTGCCCGAGCATGCTTAACTGTAGAGATTTTTTGCAACTCTGGAACCAACTGTGCTGAAAAGGCCTCGGTGTTAGGAAAGAACACACCATTACCAATATTTCATTCGACGAACCCTACCTGCCAAATCTGGGTATTAAATTTGATGTTGCCTCCTTCTATTTACTCATTAGACTATTGTGACAGTATGACATAGATATTTAGGTCACTAAAATAGTTCTGAAATATTTATTGATTAATTTGTATTTTTGTGTTTCTTTTTTCTGAGATCAGGTGCTTGCCTCTCTATTTGGCGTTGATTTCCTTAGATTCGTATCTTGCGTTACCATATATGAAGATTAAAGCCAAAACTCAAAATAAAGTGATTTGCTTGAGCGAAAAGATTACTTACAGTTTTTACAATTATACCTCTAGTTTATTTTATCGTTTTACCATCAATCATTTGGAGGTTGGTCTTCTACCATTTTTGTGAGTTGTTCAAGTCTTAGTTTTGTTTCTATATAGTGGATTAATACTTGATTATAATTCTCTTTTATCATCTTTACAGTTTGATACAAAATGCTACTATGAGGTTGATCAGTACATAACTAAATATGCAATAATAAGCCACAAGAGAGGATTTTTATAGCCTGATCTTTTGGTATAGTTTCTTGATGAAATTTGCATTTCTGAGTAAAACATTCAAGTTGACGGATAGAAATGTCGTTTTCAAATTATCTTCTATTTTCCAGATTGTTCTTGGGTGTATGTAAAGCTCTTTCTAGGCATTAAGTCGGTTAAAATTTGTAGATGAGAATAAGATGATTTCTTTTTAGAAAAAAAAAGAATATTTTTTTCCATTTTTTATTCATAATTTTCCCATGCTATGCAAAGTTGTAGATGAGTTGTACATAATTGTTGAAATTGAGTATTTTAATCCATGTGATCGTTTTTGTTTTCGTTTTTATTTCTATGTGTATACATCATTACACTACCAATTTTTAACTGATATCATGCAAAAGACAAATCTAATAAACCTATGACTTTTCAAGTATTAACTTCCCTTCTTTAGATTCTCAACACCTAAGTGCTACACATTTTAGAGGAATTGTATCAACACTACCAATTTTTAACTGATATTCTGCAAAAGAAAAAGATAATAACCATATGACTTTTTAAATATTAACTTCCCTTTTTTGGATTCTCAACACCTAAGTGCTATAACTGTTAGAGGAATTTCCACAGATGCAACAGGAAATTAGGGAGCAATTATTGAGTTTTAAAAAGGGGACCCCGACCCACCATATTTTAACTAAGAAGAAAATATGGGTACCTCAAAGTCCAAAAAAAATCCTCATGGAATAGCTATTTTTAACGTAATCATACCCCGTGTCGTTACAATAGGGGTAATTTTGTATATTTCTCTGGTCTCCTTCATATTTTGACTTTTTCAAACAGGACTAACAAATAAAGAGGGTGTAACACCCCAAGTTCTGAACTAACAAATGTATATATTTCTCCTAACTTACTTTTAATGCTAAGCATAATTGAAACTTTACAAAACATGAAATTGAAGCATAAGAATCCACTAATCATCTTTAACAATATTTTCAACCAAACATTTTAAATCAAATTACATTTTAAACAATACAAGAACGAGCGATCATTAAGCTAAGATCTTAATTCCACTTCCAACTTCTGTTTAGTATGCAAGAATGTCAATTGGGGTGAGATGACAGCTCAGTAAAACGTATTTCCATTCTCAAAAGATGCATAACAATATCAATGAATCAAAATAAACTTAACATAAGAATATACGACATAATTTTGAGGAGTCAATAATATATATTCAATAATGTTCTCAACAAATCATCCCATTTATATATGAGTTCACAACACCAATAATATTTCCAACAAATCATCCAATTAGGATTCAACATATCAATTCACAACATCATTAATGCATTCAAAAATTCACCCATTTAAATTTCAATACATGAGTTCACTGTACGTAAATCTTGGTTCGTACACCCACCTATCGTTTACCTCGGCACAGACAACCGCCATCGATGGATCAGGGGATCATTACCCAATACGTTCTTGGGAATCATTACCCATTCTCTCTCGGGAATCATTACCCACCATTAGCATGGAACCAAGTTCCATCTAACGGAAAAACATGAACTCGTTTCCTTTTATAAATCATTTTTACAACAAATACTATCAAGTATATGACTAACAAGTAATGATGTATTTCAGTCAAGCATATATGCAAATAAGAATAAGCTTTACAAAATGTAGACATCTTACACTAATTATTTCATGGTGATTACTTTGTCCGATCTCCCTCAAACTTTTAATGAACATTCATGACAACATTAGATATAACATATCCAAATTTCACAGCAAAATAATGGCTCAAACTTAAGATATTGATTTTACAAGATCAACATAAAAACTGAGTAGATTACACCATGTTACCAAAATATTCATAGTTAATTCACAATATCCTGAGATTGAACACGTACAACTCACAATTAAAGATAACACACAAATCCACAACTTCTGTTCTATCCCAAATCATTCTAACATCATTAAGGTTACTTAAATCAATCAAAAACGTGATAAAGAGAAACTGTCAAAAAATTCAGAAAATATCATCTAAGTTAAAACAAACATTTAACGGCGAATTTGGGTTGATTATGCTCAAATTTGAACCAATGATACCTATTCATGTTATCTACCAACATCAGAAGCCCGATCATTACTCAGAGATATATTTTTTTTATTCGAATAAACTACGGAACCCTAACAATACAAAAATCATACGAAATAAACTCCCAAAGAAGAACATCAAAAAAGAAAGGATTTCGCATTCTACCTCAATTCCATCGATCCTCTACTTATTTTCTTAATTAATATTCCTCAAGAACCCTAGCTCCAATTCATGTTCTTCTCCCTCTCCATAGCTTTTGGTTTTCTAACTTCTCTAATATCATTATCTCTATTTATTTTTAATAATCCTTATATTAATTATTATTAGTAGTAGAATTAAATCTTATATTAATATTTTTTTATTTCTTTTAATTATCTTTTTATTTTTTCTTAATTTTATTTTTCTATTAAAACTAATTAGATGACTATATTTCCACCTAAAACTTGTAGCTTTCCTTGTTCAAGCAACTCACCTAGACTAAGAAAAAGAAAATAACTATCTAAACAACAAGGTTAGACAAGTCAGTTAAAACCTAACCCGAAACGAAAAATAAAAATACCCGATATTACAGAGGGAATACTACATTAACACGAAAAACATTCCACATTACAGAGGTTTCTCGTACCAACAATCTCGATATATGTCAACACCTCGAGTTTTAAAGCATTTACTTCTTCAATTATTAATTGTTTCTATATATTGAACTGTTATACCATTATTTTTCTTTGTGTTTCTTGCCAAAGCGATACTAATGACATGTTCAACAATTTTGATATCTAAGGTTACCCGAGGGAAAGGGACTAGCCTCATTCAGGTAAATAAAAATACAAATATACATATTGCGTGATTATATGTCAGAGGTTAAATTATTGGTTTCAGTTCGTTGAACATTTTGACAACATTCATCTTAGGAAAATAGCGTTATTCATATATTTCTACTGTTGCTACAATTCAAGCCACAATTAAGATGGAAAATTGTAAAATTTTGGACAAAATACTCTGGCTAACTCCGCGTAAAAGTGGATCAAACAACAAAGAATTACAACAAATTTAAATAGCAGTAGAAATGGATAGTTGAGCTTGACATATTTATTTTCAAGCAATACAGTGAGACAAAACTTGATAATATAGTCTTTGAAGTATGTACATTTGAGGAAGACGATAAACATCTAAGGATGTACAAATGACCAACTCTAAAATCATACCTAATTATATAGGCGTCATTTTTATCATCGCTTTACACTTTTTATTTTATTTTATTAAATCACGTGAGGCGGGTTTTTAATATGAGCCTTAATCATGCGCTCTTAAGTTTTAATCCTGCATGCCTAACTATATAAGCTTTATATGCCATTGTACTGTTTGCTCAAATGCACTAAAGCTAACTTTAGATCGGCTATTTTAGCATATTCAGTTCTCGACATTGTGGATGTTCTAAGAAACCAAATACCACTTTGTTTATTTTTCTTGATCTTTTTAACCTCGAGGATTTGGGTACGGATAAAAAGTAATCATTGCCAGTTATTGCAAAGCTTGAAATTACCTCTAAATAGTACAATCGACTATGTTCTCCTGGAGAGGAGAAAATCAGTTGGTGTTTAATCAAAAGAGAATTGTTGGCAAGGAATCTATCAATAACATTAGCGAGTATTCGAAGGTTGCGGACATTTTGGTGTTTAATACATACGTATGGTGGATAATATGCTCAAAATTTAGGTGAGCGGGATTAGTTTAACTAAAATGTTTAAGTAAGTGCTCATTTTCTTTTTGTTTTTCTATGTGTACTATATTTGTTAACTGAATGTAAAAAATTTAGGAAGCCTGCAAGGTTACCACTGGAGTGAAATTCAAGAAAAAGAACCCGAGGCTTAATGGATTTTTTTTAACTTTTCGCATTGTAATCTACAAGGTTGTTATTAGAGTAAAATTCGAGAGAAAGAAGCAGAGGCTTACCTTGCTTTAATCTCTTCCGTCAACGACCTTGAAATCCCTGTAAATAACTACCTGATAAAATTTAGAGAATCAATTTCATAGGTTCATCGAGCTAATAAAATTTGATGGTTATGTCTTTTCAGGCTTGGGTATTTCGATCAAGAAGATGCAAATTGAGACGGAAACAAAAGATGCATAATTGAATAGCATCGGAGATTTTGCTAAGTATTATATAAGGTATTTGGAACTCTATAACATGTTGGATAATAATCTTCCTGTAACAGAGAAACACAAACAACAGAGAACTTGAAGATGATTAAGGGAGGGTTAGAAATAAACAGCACACACACTCAAGCACAGAGAGGTGAAGTCGCATGTTCAACAAACTGCCCTTAACTCAATATTTGCCAGGTACACCTTCAGGAAGATACTGCTACCTTTTAAGTGACAAATTTGAATTCAGGATAAAATCACCTGATACCAACCCAGCTAGCAAAGCTCATTGGCCCGTTGTGAACTTAACAGTAGATGAAAAAATAAGAATGTAAACTATTCCGCACAACAAAGCAGGAAGATGGTGAAAAGTCGTCAGGACAGTGGCTGCGACTGGGGTAAACGAAACACTTAGAAATCTTTTTCTTTTATAGGAGAAAAAAGCTTTTGATTTTCAAAACGATGAAAAGATAATTAATTTAAAAAATTTAATCCCCATTAATTTAAAACGGTAAAATAATATTTATGATTTTATTTTTTCATTTAATACTAAACGTAAAATATTTATTTTTAATTAAATACGTTGAGTCTTTGATGGGCACATGCCAAAGGCACACGCCAATGGTCACGCCAAGGCTCACACCAAGGCTCACACCAAGGCTCACACCAAGGCTCGCACCAAGGCTCACGCAAAAGCACACGCAAGCTCCGCAAGCCCGCGGTCCGCAGTGCTTCGGTGCGAAGCACCGCACATGTGTGCATTTGCCCACTAGTCCATTTCCTAAGTCCATATCCAATCCACTAGTTCTTTTTCCTTTTATAGAACGTTTGTGGTAAAATGCATGAACTTCCTCCTTGGTTTTCCCAATGTGGGACAACCAAAGGTTTCTCATTCATTAAGAAGTGAAAATGGATGGCTATAATTCCACCCAAGTTTGGACTAGTGATCCTAACACCCATCAAGTTAATTATAGTAATAAAATTATTTTAAGTAATAAAATCTTAATTTTAGCATTAAACCATTTTTATTTCCAACAATCCCCCACATGAATGACGAAACCGAAAAATCGGAAAAACGAAAAAAACGAGAAATACCTCTTAAGCAATAGGTGACCATTTGGAATTGAACCTTTGCTTAGTGAGAAGCACAGGAACTACTTGATGGTCAGTGAACGTGATGTCTTGAACTGCCATCGTTTAGTGTAATTCTTCAATAACTCCTTAGCGAGATATCTCTTAAAATGCTGTTAAGTTCACGCCGTTGTGTCCGTTTTGGCCCTGGACGTATCCCTTTTCTCAGAATGCTCTAGAGAATCAGCTCAGTTCTCATAGGAAGCGACCCACTTCCTCATTCAGATAGGTGAGTTCTATCAAGAGTGTTAACTGCTACACGCCATTTCAATCTTAAATTGAAACTATAGAACTCATTAAGACTTTACTCTAAGTCATCCTCACTTGCAGTCACACTATCACGTCTACACCATAGGGAAGGGACAGAGAAAATAATTCTCTGATAGTGTTTAATTTTTACCCGCCACAAATTAGTTGTCTCATTCAAAACCTTGATCTTGGGATCTCCAGTCAGCAAGGTTGAGTATCCTTCATGGCAAGTTTTAATTGATGAGCTTAAGTCCCATCCCCCTCGATGCATTACTAACTATCTCCTTGGACAAGCCTTTCGTCAAAGGGTCCGCGATATTCTCCTTAGACCTCACAAAGTCAACAGAAATAACGCCAGTTGAGATTAGTTGTTTTAGATAATTGTGTCTTCTCCTTATATGAATAGATTTTCCATTATAGTTGTTGTTTTTAGCATTAGCTATTGCATCTTGATTATCACAATGTATAGATACAGCTGGCACAGGCCTATGCCAGAGAGGAATGTCTTCTAAAAAGCATCTTAGCCAAGCGGCTTCCTCTCCTGCTTTATCTAACGCTATAAACTCGGATTCCATAGTGGATCGAGCGATACAGGTCTGTTTGGAACTCTTCCAAGACACTGCTCCACAGCCTAGAGTGAAAACGTATCCACTCGTAGACTTAGACTCCTCTGAGTCTGCTATCCAGTTTGCACCACAGTATCCTTCTAGAACAGCAGGGTATCTCTCATAACTCAACCGAAAGTTTAAAGTGTATTTAAGATACCTTAGCACTCTGAAAAGTGCATCCCAATGCTCTTGTCCTGGATTACAGGTATACCTACTTAGTCTACTCACTGCATAGGCAATGTATGGTCTCGTGTAGTTCATTAAGTACATCAGACTTCCTATGACACGTGAATATTCAAGTTGCGAGACTCTATTGCTTTTGTTTTTCTTGAGTCTACAAGAAGGGTCAAAAGGAGTACTTGCTGGTTTACTATCAAACTGGTTAAATTTCTTCAGAACTGACTCAACATAATGAGATTGACTGAGACTGAAGCCATTAGACTCCTTTCTAATTTTCATCCCTAGGATTACATCAGCAGGACCTAAGTCTTTCATGTCAAAGTTCTCATTCAACATGTTCTTAGTGGAATTAATGATTTCTAAGGTTGTACCTAGTATAAGCATATCATCAACATACATGCATACCATCACACAGGCATCGTTGACAGATTTAGTGTAACCACATTTGTCAGCTTCATTTATTTTAAAACCACTAGAGAACATTACATGTTCAAATTTTTCATGTCATTGTTTAGGTGCTTGCTTCAAGCCATATAAAGACTTTTTAAGTATACACACCTTCTTTTCATAACCCTTCACCACAAAGCCCTCGGGTTGATCCATATAGATTTCTTCATCTAATTCACCATTTAGAAACGCAGTTTTTACATCCATTTGATCTATATCTAGGTTATGGATTGCAACAATTGCAATTAACAACCTAATTGAAGTAATTCTAGTGATAGGTGAATAAGTGTCAAAGAAATCTACACCTTCTATTTGTTTATAGCCTTTAGCTACAAGTCTAGCTTTATATTTTTCCACGGTTCCATCAACCTTACGTTTTCTCTTAAAGATCCATTTACAACCTATGGTTTTGCACCCTGGAGGTAAATCTACTATTTCCCAGGTTTCATTCTGAACAATAGAATCCATCTCACTAATAGTGGATTCTTTCCACCATGGAGCTTCAGACGAAGTCATGGCCTCTTTATAGGTTTGTGGATCAGTTTCAACTAAACAGGTAATGAAATCTGGCCCAAAAGATTTTTCTAATCTAGGTCTTTTGCTTCTTCTTGGCTCATTAACAGGTTCATCTTCTTCTACCGGTAATGAATGGCTAGAAGAAGGGACATCTAGAGGATCTACACGTATCACGCGAGATTCAGTTTTCATCGGAAAAACATTTTCAAAAAACGAAGCATCTCTAGATTCCAAAATGTTGTTCACACCAATTTCCGAGTTATCGGAACTCACAACCATAAATCTATAGGCAGTGGTGTGCTCGGGATATCCTAGAAAGACACAATCAACGGTTTAGGTCCTATTTTAGTCATCTTAGGTGGAGGAATATAGACCTTGGCTAAACACCCCCACACTTTGAAGTATCCATAAGAGGGTTGTTTGCCTTTCCGTAATTCATACGGTGATTTTTTTGTTCCTTTAAGGGGCACTCTGTTCAGGATATAGCAAGCTGAGAGGACGGCCTCCCCCCACAAGTTCGCCGGTAGTCCTGAACTGATTAACATGGCATTCATCATCTCCTTAAGGGTTCGGTTTTTCCGTTCAGCCACACCATTAGATTGTGGTGAATAAGGAGGAGTTACCTTATGAATAATGCCATGTTGCGCACAAAAGTCTCCTATAGGGGTTACGTATTCACCCCCACGATCAGACCTAACAGTTTTAATGGTGGTATTCATCTGGTTTTACTTCTAATTTATATAATTTAAATGCTTCAAGAGTATCATCTTTTCCTTTAAGCAAGTAGATATGACAGTATCTAGTACAGTCATCTATGAAGGTAACAAACCATTTTTTTCCACCTCTGGTTTGGATTGATTTCATATCAACTAAGTCAGTGTGAATTAACTCTAAGGGATTAGAAACTCTATGGACATTTTTATGAAAAGGCTTCTTAGCATATTTTGATTCTACACAAACTTCACATTTATGTTCATATTCCAAATTTAATTTTGGAATGCAGCCAGATTTTGCCAATTTGTTTATTGAATTATAATTTACATGACCAAGTCTACCATGCCAGATATTCAATGAGACAACAACATAAGAAGCATCAACTTTATTAATTTCAGTAGAGATTACAGATAATTTGTAAAGGCCCTCAGCCTTATAGCCCTTTCCCACAAAGTCCCTACCCTTAGTGATAATCACTTTTCCAGACTCAAAAACAATTTTAAAGCCCTTGTCATCTAGCACACCACTTGAAACGAGATTCTTGCAGATGTCTGATACATGTAACACTTCATTCAATGTGAGGATTTTTCCAGAAGAAAGCTTCAGCGAAACCTTTCCTTTTCCTGCAACTTATGCTGCAGAAGAATTACCCATATAGAGTTTTTCTCCCTCTCCTACTGTCTGGTAGGAGGTGAACATATCCTTGCTTCCGCAGACATGTTTGGTAGCTCCAGAGTCTACCACCAGTCCCTCACATTGGTAACTAAATTCACCTCAGACACCGTGCCAGAAAATTCATTTTTACTACTTTCAGCTAGGTTTACATTTTGTTTCTTAAAATTTGCATCTTTGCGTTTTCTACAATACATTGCCATATGTCCAGACACACCACAGACATAACAAGCTCCCTTAATCTTACCAATAGAAGACTTTGGTTTTTGAAATTTACCTTTTCCTTGAGGGCCAGGCTTGCGCTTGTTGTGGTCCAGACTGAGAGTGGCAAACTTGTGTTCGATCACATGAGCTTTGTTTGACATGTCTCTTGCAGAAGAAACATTCTTGTCCTTTGAACACAGTAATTCTTCAACTTGGATTTTCTTGCCCAATTCTATCATAGTAATCTCACCAGTTTCATGCCTTAGTCTTCTCTTGTATTCGGCCCATGAACTTGGTAATTTTCAATCACAGCAGAAACTTGAAAGGTCTCAGAGATTTCCATTCCTTCAGCAATGATTTCATTTATTATCTTTTGTAACTCCAGAAACTGATCAACTACAGACTTGTCATTCATCATCTTGTATTGCAAAAAGCGTGCAACCAGGAATTTTTTACTTCCTGCAGTTTCTGCTACACATTTTTCTTGCAGTGCAGTCCACAAATTTAAAGCAGTAAAATTCTCTTTAGCATTATAAAAATCATACAGAGAGTCTTCAAGGCAATTTAAAATATGATTTTTTGCTAAATAATTATTTCTCGTCCAAGTATCTTTTTCCTTGGATGATTCAGAGCTCGACTTCTCAGGGTCGATCATGCTTTTGCTCACGGGGGGCGAGACAGATGGGAAGAATGCTGCAAGGTGAGGTCGGATGCTTTATAGTTCTGGCTCCGCGACTAATTCATTGATTCGTCGACCCGATCCTCGGTCCATAAACGCATAAGCTCCAGTCGACCTTTCTTTCCCCTCCCCCCAGTCGAGTATCCAGAGCTTTGTCATACGGTTTCAATACTACTTCATCAAGCATGTGGAAACTCAGGAAAAAGAGCATCTTCGATTGCCATCTATTAAAATCCTTACCAAAAAACTTCTGATGTCTCTCAACATCATTCTTTGCCATTGTTACAGAAGATTTGTCGATTGCACAGGTATTGAGTTAAGATTGTTGGATAATAATATTCCTGTAACAGAGAAACACAAACAACAGAGAACTTGAAGATGATTAAGGGAGGGTTAGAAATAAACAACACACACACTCAAGCACAGAGAGGTGAAGTCGCCTGTTCAACAGACTACCCTTAACTCAATATTTTCCAGGTACACCTTCAGGAAGATGCTGCTATACCTTTTAAGTGACAATTTGAATTCAGGATAAAATCACCTGATACCAACCCAGCTAGCAAAGCTCGTTGGCCCGTTGTGAACTTAACAGTAGATTAAATAATAAGAATGTAAACTATTGCGCACAACAAAGTAAGAAGATGGTGAAAATTCGTCAGGACAGTGGCTGCGACTGGGGTAAACGAAACACTTAGAAATCTTTTTCTTTTATAGGAGAAAAAAGCTTTTGATTTTCAAAACGATGAAAAGATAATTAATTTGAAAAAATTTAATCCCCATTAATTTAAAACGGTAAAATAATATTTATGATTTTATTTTTCCATTTAATACTAAACGTAAAATATTTATTTTTAATTAAATCCGTTGATTCTTTGATGGGCACACGTGTGCACACGCAAGGCACACGCCAAGGCTCACGCCAAGGCTCGCACCAAGGCTCGCACCAAGGCTCACGCAAAAGCACACGCAAGCTCCGCAAGCCCGCGGTCCGTGGTGCTTCGGTGCGAAGCACCGCACATGTGTGCATTTACCCACTAGTCCATTTCCTAAGTCCATATCCAATCCACTAGTTCTTTTTCCTTATATAGAACGTTTGTGGTAAAATGAATGAACTTCCTCCTTGGTTTGCCCAATGTGGGACAACCAAAGGTTTCTCATTCACTAAGAAGTGAAAATGGATGGCTATAATTCCACCCAAGTTTGGACTAGTGATCCTAACACCCATCAAGTTAATTATAGTAACAAAATTATTTTAAGTAATAAAATCTAAATTTTAGCATTAAACCATTTTTATTTCCAACATAACATAGCAATGATTATATTTTCCGTTAGTTCAAATCTATATATAAAAAGTTTTATGGGGTCCGTCGGTGAATAAGTTTGGAAAGCTCAAATTTATTTCGGTCCGTGTTTAAGAGTTTGAGATAATTCAAACTTGGTACGTGATTAGGATTAAGAGTTTAAGTTTGGAATAAACTCTATATTCTAGTCGGTCATAAGAGTTTAGGATAAACTTTATTTGATTACTTGATCCTAAATTTTAGTTTCTTAGAATGCAAGTTAGGAAATCCTATTCTTGTAGGACAAGTAATGGGATTCCTATAAAAGGATGATTAGGCTATAAGTTTAACTATGAGTTCTCAATGGAATTCTCAATACAGATGTGGGGAATTTATCCCACCTCTTGGGGTGGATGTGAGAGAACATTAGAACAAGTACATCATTATGGGTTGATGAAGTGCTTATTGATTGTTGGAAGATATGTCGTTATGGGGTATTCGTGTGGAGATGTTGGTAAGATATCGTGTTTAAGGAGAAGATCATTTTGGTGGTGCTGGAGTAAATTATTGGTGTTGAGCAGAAGGCGTCCATGATAATTTATATCAGGGTGTACAGAGAAGATTATCTCGTTCTGAGAGAGAATGTGGTAAACATTATCTCGTTTGGGTGAAGACACTACTTTAGAGTTATAGAGCGTTTGTGAGAGTTTCTTGTGTTTGGTTACATTGCGATGAGTCGATGGATTGATCAGTTAATCAGAATGTGTAATTCTCAGTTAGTGGTTCTATAATAAAGAAAGAGGTCGTAGCCGTTTGATGGATGTAGACAATGTATACACATTATATATATTGTTGAACCATGTTTAATCTGTGAGTACTTTACTTATTGATTTTATTTATGATTTGCATTTGTATGGTTCTCTTTCTCATCCTAGGTCGTAGTAAAGAGGTTCATGGAGTAATCCGAGAAATCGAGGATTTCTTATTGGATAATTTATTTTCGCAAGATTAATTAACATGGATAGATGGATCTGAACCCCAACAATTGTTATCCGATCTTTAGGTTAGCTTGAAAAACTAGAAGAGAAAAGTTTAGGGTTTTTTGGTTGACAGAAAATTTTAAAAACGAAAGACTTGGTTTCATCAAGTATGTGAGGATTTGTTATACCAGTATCTGAAAATGTGTTTGATGTTATCAAGTATGTGTAGGATTTGAATTCATCAGTTTTAGGTACAAAGCAGAGTAAAGCGTTTTCTAAAGGAATGAGATTGTATCACGTGATCTGCATTTGGTTTGGTTAAGATAGATGGTCTTGACGTTTATGTTTCTATACTTTGGAGATTTGACAGAGATATTTTTTATTGAAGCATGAACCCTATGTTCCAGCGTTGCTTCAAGTAAGTTTTCTTTAATCATATTATTAAACTTAATAAATTTAAGTGATTGTGTTATATACTTCGTACCATATAAGAAGCTAACTGGTATGCATAGAAGGGGAGTGGAATTTGGTGTGGAAACTATCTGCAGACTTGGATGAATAGGTTGGTCGTTTCTCTTCCCCCCATATGGTATGAATTGTTTGGAAGACTTATGCATATTGGTTTTTCAATTGGGTGGTATTTGCTTGGAAAGACACCATGATAAGGCAAGAGTATCATAGTTGGGATATAATTTTTCTTTTGTTTGCATATTGGTAGAAGTAAGGATGGAAATATTGGGTGGTATGAATTATTAACCAAGGGGAAAATTTGGTTATCAATTGTCATCTGTTGGATCATGTTGCTGATTTTTTCTTTAACTTGAAGTTGTAAATATGAAGATGAATTCATACTCGTTCTTCCTTAATTTTTCATTACAATAAGGATTTGGTGAAATCTTATAATAGGTTTCATTTTGGAAGTGTTGACCGTTGTCCAGGTTTGATTACGTTCCAGATGTGGAGAGTTTGATTTTCAGTAGGATTGTTTGAAACATGTATGCTACAAATAAGTTGCAGGACAGTGATCGTTTGATGATATGTGATATTGATTGTGGTGGGGCTATGATTTCTTATATTCTTATATGAGAAGCAGTTGTATCGAAACAGTTTTTAGGGTTTACTTGTCTGTGTTGAGTTTGGCATTGTGTCGTTGACAATGTTTTGGAGTTTCTCTTGTACTGTTTGCGATGTAGAAGCTAACTAGTTTTGTGATCTTTTGATTCTTGTCGATGATGTTTTGTCGAAGAGTTTTTTGGTTGTATACCATTTGAAGTGATCGGAGCTGGTTGAAGTGCATGACCGTTGGAAGAAAGCAAGTTGGTCTATTTGTGTTTCGGATCGTTCTTATTTTGGTAAAGACCCGTTGTGAGGAATTAAAAAGGTATCGCTTGGACATGTCAAGATTTTAAAGAATAAAGATACAATACTACAATGTGTGTGGTGGCGTGGCTATGGAAACTAGCGCATACTACTAGGAGAAAACACGGTTCTGGAATTTGAGAGGGCTACAATTTTGGCGTTTTTTCCGTCAACCTCTATTTTTTAATGGCTATTTGACTTTTTTAGAATTCCTTATCGATGTGTGATTTGATGTTGGAAAGAGTTACATTATAGCAGTGATAATATTAAGGAGTTTGGTCGTCTACTACAGATATTGAGATTATGATTTCAATAGTGACGGAGCCTGTAGAAGATGAGGGTAGAGATTTCTTTTCAGAAATTTGTTCAGCAACAATATAATTTCCGTCATTTATTTTCTCTATATAGCACGAGAAGATAAACACAACATCATCCTGAATTGCTTGGAGCTTGAGAAGTTGCCAAAGGTTTCAGAATATGGTTGTGTGTGATTGTATCTTTGTGTAAAAGACAGATTATCAGATTCGTAACGTTGGTGTATGTTTGGAGCAAGATTAATAAAGGGATATGCACAAGCCAGAATGTGACGTTATGAATTGTTACAAAGGTGGCAATATGAATTCTTCGATATTAGTCACAATTCGTGTCTTATTTGATCTCATATTTATATTGATTACTACTCAATTTTTGTATTAATAAAGTTATTTTCTTTATTTATAAGTACTTTATGGAATTAATAATTATGGAGAAATTGGGCTTAAAAGTGTTAAAGGCACCCATAAAAATTGATAAAGGCACCCAGTAAAAGTGATAAAGGCACCCACCTTCTTTATTTGAAATTGAACTTGGTGGGAAAACTACTCTCTCGTATCTGTGAAGACTTGGAAACATATCTTTGGGTTATTTTCAAAGATTTAGGACAAAAATATTCTTGCTTTATCGGGACAAAGATTTGTACATAACTCGACCACAAAAACAATAAAATCAAATCTTGTGTTTTCGCGGAAAGAAAAGGAAATAATCTCGCGAAAAGTGATTGTTTTTTTTTTTTTGAAACATATGTAAGATTTTGTTGTGCTATTGCTAAGGAAAACAGAATCAAAAGGGCATATTTGGTTGTGAAGAAGAAAATCATCACAGAGAGGAAGAAAATATTCCCGTAAATAATAAAGATAGGATATTTTGAAGATTGAACGAGATTTGGGAAGTGTTGATTGTTGTACTATAAATAGGAAAAGCTAGGAATAGTTTATGGGAGGTTGGGTTCAGCCAAATTCAAAGAAAAAAATCATTCTCTAAAATATCTACAACTCAGGTCGAGAAGAGAGAAGAAAAAGAAGAAACCACAGGAAGGAACAGTTGCAGAAAACGTCTCTTATTCAATCAAATCAAGAAGGCGCCAGAGAACTGTCGTTAAATCGACATTGATCTTTTCTCTTTTCTTTTCAGCGACAGAAAAGGTACTTTCAGGAACTGTGACAATTTCTTGTTTGCAACAGAACACCGTTCCTGATTTTCTGTGTTATTCTTTTTTTTTTTTGTAAACACATTGAACTATTGATAAAACACTTGTTATGGTGTTTACCATGAATAACTAAACTTTGTCTTTCTAGGGTAGATGAGGAAGCTCTTTTTGTTATGTACTTTTAATATTTATTTATTTTCACATGATTATCTTTATTTGTGCTAGTTCACGACTATTATTTTTTTCTAAAATGCTTTAAGTTAATTGCTCCGGATGGTTTTAAAACTATTGATATTTTATAAGCGAAGGAAATTAGATTTTTGTATAAGGACATAAGTCGTAAAAAGAATTTAAAACGTTGTATTTTCCAAGGCCTGAGATTGAGTTCGAAATGGTCTTGAGTAGTTTGAGAGTGGGTGATTAAGATATTAAATTGTTAATTTTGCAAGCATCAAAAGTAATGGAATCCGAAACCCTAGACTTCTGTTTTTTTAATTAATTAATTTGTTTAGTTATTTTATCATTTTAATTAGATTCATAAATTTTATCCATAATCTTTTTAGCACATAATTTGTCTATTAATAAGAAATAATAATATCAACCCCCGTGGACGATCCCCAATTTGACGCTTCTACTTTGTAGACATCGTGAGATTGCGGCCATAGGTTTCCAACCTATACATTTTTGACACCATACCGGGGATTGAGAAATATTATTTTTTGTTATCTTATAAATTTTTATTAATTAGGCTAATTAGGATTTTTTATTTTATTTTAATTTTCTTTTTAGTTTTTGTGCGGGTATTTTTTTGTTATGCATGTAATATTCTATATTTATTGTGGAATTGCCTACCAAAAAAGGTAAGTAATAAAACTCAATTTATTTTTATTTATTTTTATTTTCATTAATTCTTAGTTTTGAAACAATTTATATTTCTTTTAGATTTTATTTTATTTTTTATATAAAAAAACACGTGCACACATCATATTGCATCTTCCTGCACCGATTATTAGGAAAACACGTGGGATAGTAAGTTGAACCCTCTGGGCGTTATCAGCCGAACCACCACGAGCCTTAGCCCTGTACCTTTGACCAGTCTTTGACTATAGGTATATTTTGCTAAGGTAACCTCAACTTACCTATTTTAGTGGAACCTGTATTTGCACGTGCACTTCAAAAAATAATAAAAAATAATGTCGAAATGGTATTATGAGGACCAATACAATGAATATCGACCTGATATTCAAAATGGACATTATTTGTACTATGACTATAATGTATTTTATAGTACTTAGGACCACTACCAGCCTTTTGAAGGTTATGGTTCATACCATAGTGATCCCAATTACTATTTGCACGCTCACCAATTGTACGAACGAGTAAATGAGAAATGCTATAATGACCATGATATGAGTTCTCCGTCTTTGGAGGATTTAATGAAGCAGAAAAAACACTTCTTATGATCAACGTCTTTCTTTAGAAGGTTCGCTCAGTGGTTGACTGAAAATTCACGTAGGAGAGACATATTAATGGAAGAATTTTATGAAGAGTCCCATAGGTATGACTTAGTCAAACAGTTGCCATATAATTCTTCTTACGAAAGTCCATCTTTAGAAGATCCCCTCCAGCGCTTCATGGAAACTTCACAAATTCTTGATTCTTCATCTGATTCTTTGAATAATAAACTCAATCAATTAGTTGAAAATGAACGGAAGATGACAAGATGACTTGCAGCTATAAGTACTGCTTTTAGTGAACTTACTGCACGTTTAGATGAGGAGGAAATTGAAGAAGAATGGTCAGCTGATAATATTGCTCAAAATGAACTTAATTTCCAAAATAGTATTTCCAATCTTATCCTTGATAATAATGATAAATATTTACCTAATCTAGAGGGGGAGTTTAGAATTGAAAGCGCTACTAGTTTAGATAAGGTTCAACCATCTTCATATTATTATGATGATGTGGATAGTATCGATGAAGAGTTTGAAAATCGTATCATAATGACGAGAATTTTTTTACAACAATTGAGCTTCATGATAATAAAGATGTTTCTAGTTCCAATCCTACTAATGTTGATAACTATTTACCTATTCAAGAAAGGATTTAACTAGAGATACCATTTTTATAGACGGTGAAATATTTCCTTATTATTATGAAGACGATAATGGTTTAGAGAAACGAGTTTATCCCGAGAGTAGTGTTTTAAAGTCCAACGATTCAAAGACCATTTTCCCTGACGAAGATGATAGACTTGTAAAGAATTTGAATTTGATTGAAAGTAACCCACCTTACTTTGACCTAGATAAAATAATTGACCATTTTCCTAAATATGATAATTTAGAAATTAAGGAAATTGTGACTAGTTTGTCCAAGGACACAAACTACTTTAAGTTTGGGGGTGAATATCATTCTCCTTGTGGTATTTGATAGACACATTTTTGTGTCTAAATTGTGCTCAATTCTCTATTTTTTTAATGTTTGATTTTATACTATTTACGAGTTTTTATGTCTTTGTAGGTATTTTTGAGAAATAAATATTTGTGGAAAAATTGGCTCAAGATTGATAAAGGCACCCACCAGTTGGATTGGGGGCACCCTTTTTTAAATTCAAAAACTTAAAAATGGCGGGAAAATAATTGTTTACGTGAGAAAACTTTTGTGTGATTTGCAACCGAGTTTTAAGGGATTTAAAACGTGTTCTTCCCAAAGTGATTCAGCACTTAAAAGATAACATAACACACGTCAACAGAGAGTTATAGCTGGAAAAAAATGGCTTGAAAATCTTTACAGGAGTCGGAAAGGTTTTTGGAGTCCTTATCGGTTCACAAGGCTTATTAGGGTTTACTAACCCTATATATAGCAAAGAGAATCGAAGAAAAGCTCATGGGGAGAAGCCAGAGCAATCGAAAAAATTCCAGGAAGAAGAAAAAAAATTGCTGGTGAAGAACACATTAAGAACATAAGGCTCCAGAGAACAGTCGCAGTTTCTGTTGCATATTCCTTTAAAATTGTGAAGCTGTCAGCAACTATACTTTATTGTTTCCCTTTACTTATCTCTACAGCAACGCAGGAAATATTCTCTGTAACGCTTATAAGCGTATCAAATCGTCTGTGTTACTTCTATACCATCACTGTAAACACTTTTTGAGCTATGAACAATTATTTTGAGAGTGTTTCCAATAAGATGAGATAATCACCACTACTGGGTGCGATGGAGGAAGCTATTTTTCCAATAATAAAGTGGTAATTCTTATTTTATTTATTTTTTGTAATTCTTTTATAATTATCTGCTTTGAATTAGAATTGGAAAAAATGGTTTTTATCAATTAGTTGTGTTTTCTTTTGATGATTCATGCTGGGTTTAGAGCTTTTGATGTCTCATGCTTACGATTTACAACTATTATTTTGAAAACCTAACTTTGGCAATGTTTTGATTAAACTGAACACATGAGTTGCAAATTTTATCACTTGAAAAATTGGCGAATGGTGGAATCCTTAGTCCTAGTTCTTCCCGTCAATTTTAAATCAAATTTATGTTAATTTTCTTAATTTTTAGTTATTAAAAAATTAGCTCTGAAAATCGAATCTTTACAAGTCTGAGTATCGAACCTTTTACCACTATTTCAAAATTACATCAGGTTTATCTTTGATTACTCCATACACGTTTTCCTAAGCCTAATAATTTCCAAAATGAACTTCGGTTGTTAGAAACCCATCATCCTATTGATGTGGTTTTCCAAGGTCATGATACCAAGATTGATTTTATTTCCCCACCAAACATTTTTCTTTCGAATGTGGGTACGTATGAACTTCAAATGTGTCAATTCTTAAATTTTGGAACAACACCTGATTATTTTAGAAAATTTGAATAGATATATCTTCTTAAGAATGACCACCACTTTCATATATTCTATTTTTGTCAGCTGTGTAAGTCAAATCCGATTGACATTAAGAATCCGCAATTATTTCGATTATTATTATATGATTCGTAAGTTATGACTAATCCTTTCTTGGTATGGATGAAGACCTTAAACTTAGCGTTATATGGGAGGCAACCCATATGTTTTTGGTACATGGTGCTGGTAATATCTTTCTTTATCTCTTTTACTTTGCTCATTATTTCTCCTTGTCCATGCATTCGTATAATCATCTTTAGAACATCTAAGACTATGTTCAACTTAAGTTTGGGGGTAAGGGAGGAAATCTTTTAAAATTTTAGTTGTACCAATTTCCAACTTTTAGAGTCATGTAGTAGACTTTCATCTAAGTTTGCATACTGATTCTCCCTAAAAAGATAGAAACTAGAATTGCTAGAGAAAATTACATTTGTGTTCTTAACCTATGAGAGAATAATTATGACGGACCCAACCATCCATGCTGGAGACAATTAGGCCAGAGGGAAATGCAGAAAGACAGAATTAACCAATCATTAGTGGAGACTACCCTATTGAGTGAGGCACCAAACCTTCAACTATCCTCTTTCATCTGCACAAACTCCGAGTAGCATGATGAGATACTCAACCTCGCACCATTTTCTACACTTTTTGATCTCTGAATGCTAATTCTTATCACCATGAGGCTGACACCGGAACTAGCCTCACCTTGTAGTCTCAGTCAAAAAAAATATTAAAACTCTCTTTCAATAGAAACTCAGCATCATCAAGCGGAGCAACAACAATTCATGAAGAAGTTGAAGACGTTCAAGGTTTACAAGCAACAAAGGGAAAGAACATTACATATTCAAAGTGAGAAATAAAAGATGTAAATTTTTGAAGATTTGTGTACCAACAATTGTGAAAAATAAAGTGCAAAAGTCCATCTCCATTGGCAAGTAAAGTTTATTGTATTGAGTCATTAATTTTAATTTTAATTTTGTTTCATATTCTGTATCAATTGTATTCTAAATAAAAAAAAATCAATAATAAAATAAATTCAAAATTCAAAAAAAAAATTGTGTAATAATTTCATTAGGAAAAGCCATGCAGAAGAAGAAATTCAAAAAGAAGTTTCAAAACAACAAGTGATCAAAGAAAAAGAGGAAAATTGTACAAGTTTCAAGGGTTTATCATCAAGGGTTGAATCCGAAGACTGAAGATAATGTTGTTTCTGTTGAACACCATTAGAAAGTGAGACTAGAAGGTGAGAGTATGTTCCCATCCTCGTTTATGGTCGATTTCCTAAGAAACAATCAGATTTCTTTTCCTTTGAGATCATTAGAAAAAGATTTTGGTTTGAGGTCTTCAGAAAAAGTGTTACCATCAATAGTGTGTAAGTATTCTCTCTTCAATCCTGCTTACACACTGGTCTGACCCTTAAAATTGTCTACTGGGTGCAAATTCATAAAATCATATGGTGAGGCAGAGTCAAGGCGAAATACTTATTTGGTTTCTCTATTAGTTCGTGGTCCATATGGAAAAAGACATCTTTGGCACTGGTTCAACTCGTCACAATATCTCTCTCATTGATTAAGCGTATTAGCATGTATTTTCTCTGGCACTTCTAATTACTTGGCATTTGGAGGAGAAACTTTATGTCCTCGTAGCTCTTCGGATACTTGTGACATTAAAAGTTGGAAATAAAAGGTTTTGTGGGTATACCTCCTGTAAACCCTTACGAGATAACACTCGTTGCTAAGGTCACCTAGGAGTTTAACGGCTTGTTGCACGTGTTAAGTGTAGTCGTGATTCCTACAAAAGTGAGTTAGATTTTTATTTTTCTTTCTAGATTAGATTTGTAGAGGACTAGCAAAATATAAGTTTGGGGGTATTTGATAAACATGTTTTCGTGTCTTATTAGATCTCACATTTATATTGATTAGTACTCAATTTTGTATTAATAGTGTTATTTTTTTTAATTGTAGGTATTTTATGGAATTAATAATTGTGGATAAATTGGGCTTTAAAAGTATCAAAGGTACCTAGAAAAATTGATAAAGGGACCCATGTATTTGATAAAGGCACATACCTTCTATATTTGAAATTGAACTTGGCGGGAAAACTATTCTCTCGAATATGTGAAGATTTGCTAACAAATCTTTGGGTTATTTTCAAAGATTTAGGACAATAATATCTTGTCTTATCAGGAAAAAGATTTGTACATAACTTGACCACAAAATAAAATAAAATCTCGTGTATTTACGGAAAGAAAATCAGGAAGAAAAGGAAATAATATCACGAAAAGTGATTGCTTTTTGTTCTAAACATATTAAAATTGTGTTGTGCTACTGCTAAGGAAAATAAAATCAAAAGGGAGATCATCGAGATTTGTTTGTGAAGAAGAAAATCATCACAAAGAGGAAGAAAATATTCCCGTGAAGAATTTTCATTAAAGAGAAGATAAGATATTTTGAAGATTGAACGAGATTTGGAAAGTGTTGATTGTTGTACTATAAATAAGAGAAGCTGTAACACCCCGAGTTCCGGACCAGGGTCAAACCCATATGGAGATCCAAACTCAAGCTACAAGGTAAGGTTTTTTTGCAATTCTGATGTCACCCTCATGATTGATAAGATTAGCACTCAAGAGATCAAAAAGTGGTGCTGAAATGTTGCGAGGTTGGGTAGCTCATCATTCTACCCAGAATTTGCGCAGATAAAACACTCTAAACGGAAAATTTAGACATGTACAAAGAATTGAAGGTTTGGTGCCTCACTCAGGGTATTGAATGATCATCTTCTTTAATACTGAACTCGCCACCGGCGGTTTAAGTCCCTTTTTGTCATCTCTAGCCTCTCAACAACTAAGAAACCCGAATATAGTTCTCTAATACTTCTAAGTTCAGTTATTTCGTTAAGAACTCCGTATGTAAACGTATCTAGAAGTATACTAAATGACTCTAAAATATCTAAAAGTTGGGTGTTTCATGCAAAAATTTACAAAAAAAAATTAAAAAAATTTATGCCTTAAAGTGAATACTTAAGAATTCTATACGCTTAACCACTCCCCCACACTTAAATTTTATATTCTCCTCAACGTAAATTGACTCATCCAATGTAAAATCAAGGTGGGAATCTTTTAATGATATGAAAATTCAGAAAAATAACAAGAAAAAGTACAAGAAATACTAAACCAATGGGTTGCCTCCCATGCAGCGACTAATCTTGTATCCCTGTAATAAAAAAGAAAAACAAAACAAAAACAAAAATCCTACTAATATACATTAACCATGATCCCAAACAGTTTTAGTCTTGATAGACCGGATCCTCGAGGAGGACAATTTCCACCTCGGTGTTCTTAAGCTCTAAATATGGTATCACTCTTTGTCCATTTACTTTAGAAACATTACCAGATTCTCGATTCTCAAGTTCGACAGCCCCATGAGGGAAAACTTCTTTGACATAATACGGGCATGTCCAACGAGATCTCAATTTTCCCAGAAATAAATGCAACCTAGAATTATACAAGAGAACTTTTTTTCCAAGTGCAAATGACTTTTGACTAATCGACTTATCATGAACGCTTTAGTTTTCTCTTTTTGAAGCTTTGCATTCTCATATACATCATTCCTAATTTCTGTTAACTCATTGAGTTAAAGCTTACGGTGATTCCCAGCTGTAGACAAATAAATATTAAAGGTCTTAATTTCCCAATAGGCTTTATGTTCTAACTCAACGGGTAAATGGTAGGCCTTCCCATAAACAAGTCTAAAAGGGGATATACCAATGCGTGTCTTATAAGAAGTATGGTATTCCCAAAGTGCATCTAATAACCGTGTAGACCAATCTTTACGATTAGGATTCACTGTTTTCTCTAATATCTGCTTAACTTGTTGGTTAGAAACTTCGACTTGACCACAAGTATGGGGATGATATGGTGTAGAAACTTTATGTGTAATGGAGTATTTACTTAAAAGTTTCTTAAAAGATTTATTACAAAAATGTGATCCTCCATCGCTAATAATGGCTCTAGGGGTACCAAATCGAGAAAATATGAATTCTATAACTAACATGATCACAACATGGCGATCATTCATCTTGGTAGGTATAACTTCTACCCATTTAGATACATAATCAACCGTTACTAAGATGTAAACATTACCCTTCGAAGTGGGAAAAGTTCTCATGAAGTCTGTTCCCCATACGTCAAATATCTCAACTATCAATATGGAGCTTAACGATATCATACTCCGCTGAGTAATCCTTTCTAACTTTTGGCACCTGTCACAACTCTTGCAAAACTCGTCAGAATCATAAAACAAACTAGGCCAATAAAATCCACATTGCAGAATTTTGGCAGCAGTTTTCTTAGCACTAAAATGGCCACCACAAGCATAAGAATGGCAAAAAGTGATAACACTCATAACTTTATCATTAGGCACACATCTACGAATAATATGATCAGGAAAATACTTAAACAAATATGGATCATCCCAAAAGAAATGCTTAACTTCAGCTAAAAACTTAGTTCTATCTTGTTTCGACCAATCTTCAGGTATTTGACCAATAACAAGATAATTAACAATATCATCATACCAAGGAAAGTGAGAAATAACAAACAATTGTTCATCAGGGGATGTTTCATGCATAGGCAAGACATCATCAGAAGACTCTAAAACGATCCTAGAAAGGTGATCTGCTACTACGTTCTCGGGACCCTTCTTGTCCCGAATATCTAAATCAAATTCCTGTAGCAATAATATCCATCTAATCAACCTAGGTTTAGCATTCTTCTTAGATAGAAGGTATTTCAAGGCAGCATGATCAGAGAATATGATAATCTTAGACCCTAAAAAGTAAGGTCTGAATTTCTCTAAGGAAATCACTATCAACAAAAGTTCTTTTTTAATTGTAGAGTAATTCAATTGTGCATCATTCAAGGTCTTACTATCATAGTAAATGACATTTTGTGCTTTACTCTTACGTTGTCCTAAAACAACTCCAACTGCATAATTAGAGGCATCGCACATAATCTCAAATGGAAGACTCTAATCAGGCGGTTGTATAATAGGGGCAAAAGTTAACAATAATTTCATCTTCTCAAAAGCTGCAATACAAGTTTCATCAAAATCAAAAGTAACGTCCTTACCAAGAAGGTTGCATAAAGGGCGTGAGGTCTTGCTAAAATCTTTAATAAAACGACGATAAAACCTGCATGGCCTAAAAATGATCTAACTTCCGTAATTGTACATGGAGGTTTCAATTTAGAAATCAAATCAACTTTATCCTTGTCTACTTCTATTCCCTTGGAAGAAACAATGTGACCTAGTACAATTCCTGAATGAACCATAAAGTTACATTTCTCCAAATTCAAAACTAGATTATTCTCCTTGCATCTCACTAGGACAAGAGTGAGATGATTGAGACATTCATCGAAAGACGACCCAAAAACAGAAAAAATTATCCATAAAAACTTCAATACACCTCTCCACCATGTCTGAAAATATGTTCAACATGCAACGCTGAAAAAGTAGCGGGTGCGTTACACAACCCAAAAGGCATGCGTCTATATGCAAATGTACCAAAGGGACAAGTAAAAGTGGTTTTTTCTTGGTCTTCAGGGGCAATATGGATTTGGTTATAATCGGAATAACTATCTAAGAAACAATAATACCTATGTCCGACTAACCTCTCAAGCATCTGGTTAATGAATGAAAGAGGAAAATGATATTTCTTCGTGAACTTGTTCAATTTCCTATAGTCAATACATACTCGCCACCTGGTGGTCTGTTGGGTAGGGGCCAATTCATTACTATCATTCTTAACTATAGTGATTCTTGATTTCTTAGGTATAACTTGAACGGGGCTGACTTAAGTACTATCGGATATCGGGTATATGATACCCGCATCTAATAGTTTTAGAACTTCCTCTCTCACAACCTCTTTCATATTAGGATTAATCGATGTTGCGTTGCTTTAGACGTTTTAGCATTCTCTTCCAAGTAAATATGGTGCATGCAATCACTAGGACTAATACCTTTCAAATCTGTAATAGACCAACCTATAGTCGTCTTATATTCTCTAAGGACATCTACCAATCTGCCTTCCTGTTCTAATGTAAGATTTGAAGTAATTATAACAAGTAAAGTGTTTGTAGGGCCTAAGTAAGCATATTTCATAGTGTCAGGTAATGGTTTAAGGGTCACGGTCGAAGCTTTCTCGACAGATGGAACAAGCCGAGACTCGGGCAGAACTAGAGGTTCTATTTTGGGCTTTCATTTATTAGTGTCTAACAGCGGTGTGGATTCTAACAAGGCGTTGACTTCAAATAACACTTTCATCATCAAAATCATGCCCAAAGTGAGCTAAAAAAGCCTCTAGAGGATCATCAATATGGTTCTGCAAGTAAGTATCATGGACTATTTCATCAATCATGCAAACAGTTTCATGGTTATCAAGTTCAGGAGGAAAACATGCAACATGAAAAACATTCACTTCTATTTTCCAACTACCAAAAGTAAGTTCCATAATACCATTCCTACAATTTATGATTGCATTAGCGGTTGCTAAGAACGGTCGTCCTAAAATAATAGGAATATGACAACTAGAGTCTGTCACAGGTTGGGTATCAAGAATTACGAAGTTCACGGGATAAACAAAACTATCAACCTGTACAAGAACGTCTTATACCATGATAGACACATTTTTGTATCCGATTTAATCTCAATTTTATATGTTGTTGGTATTTAAATTTTGTACTTATTATGGTTTATATTGCTTTTTAGGTATTTTTGGAGAAATGTTAAAGGCACCCTCAACTTGGATTAAGGCACCCATTTTTTGGATCAGGGCAACCACACCCAAGATTTTGAATCACATTTTGGCGGGAAGAAAATTCTGTTTCACCCAAACAGCGGAAACATGAAACTATCGGCTTTTGGAAGTTATGTGTTTTTGGAAATTTTCTCTTGTTTGGAAAGCAGAATTAAATTGGGTAATAAGAAGGTAGAAGAGAAAGAAATAAACACCATTCTCTTAATAGAATCAAATCAACAGAGAAAGAAAAG